>JAPDOI010001440.1:0-180114 GCA_029168955.1 Aplectana chamaeleonis
TCGAACGCCAAAGAAAGTGTGCGGTATCCATGAATGAGTGCGCCGAACGCCACATGAAGTGTACGGGACCCATGTGAGAGTGCGCCGGACGCCATAGTATGTGTGCGGGACCCATGTAAGAGTGCGCCGAACGCCTTAGAAGAAAGTATTAATGTGGACCCATGTAAGATTGGCGCCGAATGCCATAAAAAGTGTACCGGGACCTATGTAAGAGTGCGCCGTGAACGCCATATATGAAGTGTGCGGGACCCATGTGAGAGTGCGTCGAACGCCAAAGAAAGTGTGCGGTACCCATGAATGAGTGCGCCGAACGCCACATGCAAGTGTACGGGACCCATGTGAGAGTGCGCCGGACGCCATAGTATGTGTGCCGGGACCCATGTAAGAGTGCGCCGAACGCCACATGAAGTGTGCGGGACCCATGTAGGAGTGCGCCATGAACGCCATATGAAAGTGTGCCGGGACCCATGTAAGAGTGGGCAAGGTCGAACGCCAAAGAAGAGTGTGCGGTACTCATGCGTGGAGTTCGCCAGAACGCCACGCTATGAAGTGTGCCCGGGACCAATGTAGGAGTGCGCCGAAAGACGCCATATGAAGTGTGCGAGACCCATGTTTGAGAGTGCGTGGACGCCATAGAGAAGTGTGCAGAGACTCCACCTAAGAGTGCGTTCCCGGATGCCGGAGAAAGTGTACGGGACCCATGTAAGAGTGCGCCGGACGCCGCATAGTGGCATGTGTGCGGGACCCATGTAAGAGTGCGCCGAACGCCACATTAAGTGTGCGAGACCCATGTATGAGTGCGCCGAACGTCATATGAAGTGTGCGGGACCCATGTAAGAGTGCGCGGACGAAATACCATAAAAAGTGCTGCAGTGACCCATCTAAGAGTGCCCAGGATGCCGGAGAGAAGTGTAATGCGGGACTCATGTAAGAGTGCCGGACGCCATAGTAAGTGTGCGGTATCCATGTAGCAGAGTGCGCCGAACGCCACATGAAGTGTGCGGGACCATGTAAGAGTGCGTGCGCGGACGCCATAGAAAGTGTGCGATACCCGTATGTGAGAGTGCGCCGAACGCCTTAGAAAGTGTGTACAGGACCCATGTAAGATTGCGCCGAATGCCATAAAAGTGTACGGGACCCATGTAGAGGGCGCCGAACGCCATATGAAGTGTGCGGGACCCATGTGAGTGCGCCGAACGCCTTAGAAAGTGGGTGGGACCCATGGGGTAAGATTGCGCCGAACGCCATATGAAGTGTGCCGGGATTCATGTAGCAGAGTGCGTCGAACGCCACATGAAGTGTGCGGGACCCATGTAGGAAGTGCGTCGAGCGCCAAAGAAAGTGTGCGCGATCCATGCAAGAGTGCGCCGAACGCCGCATGAAGTGTGCGCGACCCATGCGCGGACGCGGACGCCATAGAAAGTGTGCAGGACCCATCTGAAAGTGCCCCGGACGCCAGAGAAAGTGTGCGGGACCCATGTAGCAGAGTGCGCCGGGACGCCATAGTATGTGTGCGGGACCCTTGTAAGAGTGCGCCGGACGCCACAGTATGTGTGCGGGACCCATGTAAGAGTTCGCCGAACGCCACATGAAGTGTGCGGGACCAATGTAGGAGTGCGCCGAACGCCATATGAAGTGTGCGGGACCCATGTAAGAGTGCGCGGACGCCATATAAAGTGTGCAGGACCCACCTAAGAGTGCCCCGGATGCCGGAGAAAGTGTACGGGACCCATGTAAGAGTGCGCCGGACGCCACTTTGTGGTCGCGGAGACCCATGTATGAGTGCGCCGAACGTCATATGAAGTGTGCGGGACCCATGCGTAAGAGTGCGCGGACGAAATAGAAAGTGGGCAGGACCCATCTAAGAGTGCCCCGGATGCCGGAGAAAGTGTGTACGGGACTCATGCGTAAGAGTGCGCCGGACGCCATAGGTATGTGTGCGGTATCCATGTAAGAGTGCGCCGAACGCCACATGAAGTGTGCGGGACAGCCCATGTAAGAGTGCGCGGACGCCATAGAAAGTGTGCGGGACCCATGAGAGAGTGCGCCGAACGCCTTAGAAAGTGTGTGTGGGACCCATGTAAGATTGCGCCGAATGCCATAAAAGTGTACGGGACCCATGTAGGAGGGCGCCGAACGCCATATGAAGTGTGCGCGGGATCCATGTAAGAATGCGTCGAACGCCAAAGAAAGTGTGCGGTACTCATGTGTATGTAGTTCGCCGGAACGCCATATGAAAGTGTGCGGGACCCACGTAAGGTGCGTCGAACGCCAAGGAAAGTGTGTGCGGTACTCATGTGAGTTCGCCGAACGCCACATGAAGTGTGCAGGACCCACCTAAGAGTGCCCCGGATGCCGGAGAAAGTGTACGGGACCCATGTAAGAGTGCGCGGACGCCATAGAAAGTGTGCGGGACCCATAAGAGAGTGCGCCGAACGCCTTAGAAAGTGTGTGGGACCCATGTATGAGTGCACCGAACGCCATATGAAGTGTGCGGGTTTCATGTAAGGTGCGTCGAACGCCACATGGAAGTGTGCGGGACCCATGTAAGAGTGCGTCGAACGCCAAAGAAAAGTGTGCGCGATCCATGTAGAGTGCGCCGAACGCCACATGAAGTGTGCGCGACCAATGCGCGGACGCCATAGAAAGTGTGCAGGACCCATCTGAAAGTGCCCCCGGATGCCAGAGAAAGTGTACGCGACCGATGTAGAGTGCGCCGGACGCCATAGTATGTGTGCAGGACCCATGTAAGAGTGCGCCGAACGCCACATGAAGTGTGCGGGACCCATGTAAGAGTGCGCCGGACGCCATAGCATGTGTGCCCGGGACCCAGCGTAAGAGTGCGCCGAACGCCATATGAAGTTGCAGGACCCATGTAAGAGTGCGCGAACGCCATAGAAAGTGTGCCGGGACCCATGTGAGAGTGCGCCGAACGCCTTAGAAAGTGTGGTGGGACCCATGTAAGGATTGCGCCGAATGCCATAAAAAAGTGTACGGGACCTATGTAAGGAAGTGCGCCGAACGCGCCATATGAAGTGTGTGCGGGACCCATGTGAGAGTGCGTCGAACGCCAAAGAAAGTGTGCGGTATCCATGAATGAGTGCGCCGAACGCCACATGAAGTGTACGGGACCCATGTGAGAGTGCGCCGGACGCCATAGTATGTGTGCGGGACCCATGTAAGAGTGCGCCGAACGCCTTAGAAAGTGTGTGGGACCCATGTAAGATTGCGCCGAATGCCATAAAAAGTGTACGGGACCTATGTAAGAGTGCGCCGAACGCCATATGGAAGTGTGCCGGGACCCATGTGAGGGAAGTGCGTCGAACGCCAAAGAAAGTGTGCGGTACCCATGAATGGAGTGCGCCGGAACGCCACATGAAGTGTACGGGACCCATGTGTGAGAGTGCGCCGGACGCCATGGTATGTGTGCGGGACCCATGTAAGAGTGCGCCGGGAACGCCAGCTATGAAGTGTGCGGGACCCATGTGCGAGTGCGCCGAACGCCATATGAAGTGTGCGGGACCCATGTAAGAGTGCGTCGAACGCCAAAGAAAGTGTGCGGTACTCAGGTATGAGTTCGCCGAACGCCACATGAAGTGTGCGGGACCAATGTAGGAGTGCGCCGGACGCCATATGAAGGGTGCGGGACCCATGTTAGAGTGCGTGGACGCCATAGAAAGTGTGCAGGACCCACCTAAGAGTGCCCCGGATGCCGGAGAAAGTGTACGGGACCCATGTAAGAGTGCGCCGAACGCCATAGTATGTGTGCGGTATCCATGTAAGAGTGCGCCGAACGCCACATTAAGTGTGCGAGACCCATGTGAGTGCGCCGAACGTCATATGAAGTGTGCGGGACCCATGTAAGAGTGCGCGGACGAAATAGAAAGTGTGCAGGACCCATCTAAGAGTGCCCAGGATGCCGGAGAAAGTGTACGGGACTCATGTAAGAGTGCGCCGGACGCCATAGTATGTGTGCGGTATCCATGTAGAGTGCGCCGAACGCCACATGAAGTGTGCGGACCCATGTAAGAGTGCGCGGACGCCATAGAAAGTGTGCGGGACCCGTGGCGAGTGCGCCGAACGCCTTAGAAAGTGTGTGGGACCCATGTAAGATTGCGCCGAATGCCATAAAAAGTGTACGGGACCCATGTAGGAGGGCGCCGAACGCCATATGAAGTGTGCGGGACCCATGTGAGAGTGCGCCGAACGCCTTAGAAAGTGGGTGGGACCCATGTAAGATTGCGCCGAACGCCATATGAAGTGTGCGGGATTCATGTAGAGAGTGCGTCGAACGCCACATGAAGTGTGCGGGACCCATGTAGAGTGCGTCGAGCGCCAAAGGAAGTGTGCGCGATCCATGTAAGAGTGCGCCGAACGCCACATGAAGTGTGCGCGACCCATGCGCGGACGCCATAGAAAGTGTGCAGGACCCATCTGAAAGTGCCCCGGACGCCAGAGAAAGTGTACGGGACCCATGTAAGAGTGCGCCGGACGCCATAGTATGTGTGCGGGACCCATGTAAGAGTGCGCCGGACGCCATAGTATGTGCGGGACCCATGTAAGAGTGCGTCGAACGCCAAAGAAAGTGTGCGGTACTCATGTAGCGAGTTCGCCGAACGCCACATGAAGTGTGCGGGACCAATGTAAGAGTGCGCCGAACGCCACATGAAGCGTGCGGGACCCATGTAAGAGTGCGCCGAACGCCACATGAAGTGTGCGCGACCCATGCGCGGACGCCATAGAAAGTGTGCAGGACCCATCTGAAAGTGCCCCGGACGCCAGAGAAAGTGTACGGGACCCATGTAAGAGTGCGCCGGACGCCATAGTATGTGTGCGGGACCCATGTAAGAGTGCGCCGGACGCCATAGTATGTGTGCGGTACTCATGTATGAGTTCGCCGACCGCCACATGAAGTGTCCGGGACACATGTAGGAGTGCGCCGAACGCCATATGAAGTGTGCGCGATCCATGTAAGAGTGCGCCGAACGCCACATGAAGTGTGCGCGACCCATGCGCGGACGCCATAGAAAGTGTGCAGGACCCATCTGAAAGTGCCCCGGACGCCAGAGAAAGTGTACGGGACCCATGTAAGAGTGCGCCGGACGCCATAGTATGTGTGCGGGACCCATGTAAGAGTGCGCCGGACGCCATAGTATGTGTGCGGTACTCATGTATGAGTTCGCCGAACGCCACATGAAGTGTGCGGGACCAATGTAGGAGTGCGCCGAACGCCATATGAAGTGTGCGGGACCCATGTAGAGTGCGCGGACGCCATAGAAAGTGTGCAGGACCCACCCTAAGAGTGCCCCGGATGCCGGAGAAAGTGTACGGGACCCATGTAAGAGTGCGCCGAACGCCACATTAAGTGTGCGAGACCCATGAGTGCGCCGAACGTCATATGAAGTGTGCGGGACCCATGTAAGAGTGCGCGGACGAAATAGAAAGTGGGCAGGACCCATCTAAGAGTGCCCCGGATGCCGGAGAAAGTGTACGGGACTCATGTAAGAGTGCGCCGGACGCCATAGTATGTGTGCGGTATCCATGTAAGAGTGCGCCGAACGCCACATGAAGTGTGCGGGACCCATGTAAGAGTGCGCGGACGCCATAGAAAGTGTGCGGGACCCATGTGAGAGTGCGCCGAACGCCTTAGAAAGTGTGTGGGACCCATGTAAGATTGCGCCGAATGCCATAAAAAGTGTACGGGACCCATGTAGGAGGGCGCCGAACGCCATATGAAGTGTGCGGGATCCATGTAAGAATGCGTCGAACGCCAAAGAAAGTGTGCGGTACTCATGTATGAGTTCGCCGAACGCCATATGAAGTGTGCGGGACCCACGTAAGAGTGCGTCGAACGCCAAGGAAAGTGTGCGAGTACTCATGTGAGTTCGCCGAACGCCACATGAAGTGTGCAGGACCCATCTGAGAGTGCCCCGGATGCCGGAGAAAGTGTACGGGACCCATGTAAGAGTGCGCCGAACGCCATATGAAGTGTGCGGGACCCATGTAAGAGTGCGTCGAACGCCTTAGAAAGTGGGTGGGACCCATGTAAGATTGCGCCGAACGCCATATGAAGTGTGCGGGACCCATGTAAGAGTGCGTCGAACGCCAAGGAAAGTGTGCGGTACTCATGTATGAGTTCGCCGAACGCCACATGAAGTGTGCGCGCGACCCAATGCGCGGACGCCATAGAAAGTGTGCAGGACCCATCTGAAAGTGCCCCGGACGCCAGAGAAAGTGTACGCGACCGATGTAAGAGTGCGCCGGACGCCATAGTATGTGCGGGACCCATGTAAGAGTGCGCCGAACGCCACATGAAGTGTGCGGGACCCATGTAAGAGTGCGCCGGACGCCATAGTATGTGTGCGGGACCCATGTAAGAGTGCGCCGAACGCCATATGAAGGTTGCGGGACCCATGTAAGAGTGCGCGAACGGCATAGAAAGTGTGCGGGACCCATGTGAGAGTGCGCCGAACGCCTTAGAAAGTGTGTGGGACCCATGTAAGATTGCGCCGAATGCCATAAAAAGTGTACGGGACCTATGTAAGAGTGCGCCGAACGCCATATGAAGTGTGCGGGACCCATGTGAGAGTGCGTCGAACGCCAAAGAAAGTGTGCGGTATCCATGAATGAGTCCGCCGAACGCCACGTGAAGTGTACGGGACCCATGTGAGAGTGCGCCGGACGCCATAGTATGTGTGCGGGACCCATGTAAGAGTGCGCCGAACGCCTTAGAAAGTGTGTGGGACCCATGTAAGATTGCGCCGGATGCCATAGAAAGTGTACGGGACCTATGTAAGAGTGCGCCGAACGCCATATGAAGTGTGCGGGACCCATGTGTGAGTGCGTCGAACGCCAAAGAAAGTGTGCGGTACCCATGAATGAGTGCGCCGAACGCCACATGAAGTGTACGGGACCCATGTGAGAGTGCGCCGGACGCCACAGTATGTGTGCGGGACCCATGTAAGAGTGCGCCGAACGCCACATGAAGTGTGCGGGACCCATGTAAGAGTGCGCCGAACGCCATATGAAGTTTGCGGGACCCATGTAAGACTGCGTCGAACGCCAAAGAAAGTGTGCGGTATCCATGTATGAGTGCGCCGAACGCCACATGAAGTGTGCGGGACCAATGTAGGAGTGCGCCGAACGCCATATGAAGTGTGCGAGACCCATGTTAGAGTGCGTGGACGCCATAGAAAGTGTGCAGGACCCACCTAAGAGTGCCCCGGATGCCGGAGAAAGTGTACGGGACCCATGTAGAGTGCGCCGGACGCCATAGTATGTGTGCGGTACCCATGTAGAGTGCGCCGAACGCCACATTAAGTGTGCGAGACCCATGTAGAGTGCGCCGAACGTCATATGAAGTGTGCGGGACCCATGTAAGAGTGCGCGGACGAAATAGAAAGTGTGCAGGACCCATCTAAGAGTGCCCGGATGCCGGAGAAAGTGTACGGGACTCATGTGAGAGTGCGCCGGACGCCATGGTATGTGTGCGGTATCCATGTAAGAGTGCGCCGAACGCCACATGAAGTGTGCGGGACCCATGTAAGAGTGCGCGGACGCCATAGAAAGTGTGCGGGACCCATGTAAGAGCGCGCCGAACGCCTTAGAAAGTGTGTGGGACCCATGTAAGATTGCGCCGAATGCCATAAAAGTGTACGGGACCCATGGTAGGAGGCGCCGAACGCCATATGAAGTGTGCGGGACCCATGTGAGAGTGCGCCGAACGCCTTAGAAAGTGTGGGACCCATGTAGATTGCGCCGAACGCCATATGAAGTGTGCGGGATTCGTAGTAAGAGTGCGTCGAACGCCACATGAAGTGTGCGGGACCCATGTAAGAGTGCGTCGAGCGCCAAAGGAGCGTGCGCGATCCATGTAAGAGTGCGCCGAACGCCACATGAAGTGTGCGCGACCCATGCGCGGACGCCAGAAAGTGTGCAGGACCCATCTGAAAGTGCCCCGGACGCCAGAGAAAGTGTACGGGACCCATGTAAGAGTGCGCCGGACGCCATAGTATGTGTGCGGGACCCATGTAAGAGTGCGCCGGACGCCATAGTATGTGTGCGGGACCCATGTAAGAGTGCGTCGAACGCCAAAGAAAGTGTGCGGTACTCATGTATGAGTTCGCCGAACGCCACATGAAGTGTGCGGACCAATGTAGGAGTGCGCCGAACGCCATATGAAGTGTGCGGGACCCATGTAAGAGTGCGCGGACGCCATAGAAAGTGTGCAGGACCCACCTAAGAGTGCCCCGGATGCCGGAGAAAGTGTACGGGACCCATGTAAGAGTGCGCCGAACGCCACATTAAGTGTGCGAGACCCATGTATGAGAGCGCCGAACGTCATATGAAGTGTGCGGGACCCATGTAAGAGTGCGCGGACGAAATAGAAAGTGGGCAGACCCATCTAAGAGTGCCCGGATGCCGGAGAAAGTGTACGGGACTCATGTAAGAGTGCGCCGGACGCCATAGTATGTGTGCGGTATCCATGTAAGAGTGCGCCGAACGCCACATGAAGTGTGCGGGACCCATGGAAGAGTGCGCGGGCGCCACAGAAAGTGTGCGGGACCCATGTGAGAGTGCGCCGAACGCCTTAGAAAGTGTGTGGGACCCATGTAAGATTGCGCCGAATGCCATAAAAGTGTACGGGACCCATGTAGGAGGGCGCCGAACGCCATATGAAGTGTGCGGGATCCATGTAAGAGTGCGTCGAACGCCAAAGAAAGTGTGCGGTACTCATGTATGAGTTCGCCGAACGCCATATGAAGTGTGCGGGACCCATGTAAGAGTGCGTCGAACGCCAAGGAAAGTGTGCGGTACTCATGTATGAGTTCGCCGAACGCCACATGAAGTGTGCAGGACCCATCTAAGAGTGCCCCGGATGCCGGAGAAAGTGTACGGGACCCATGTAAGAGTGCGCGGACGCCATAGAAAGTGTGCGGGACCCATGTGAGAGTGCGCCGAACGCCTTAGAAAGTGTGTGGGACCCATGTAAGATTGCGCCGAACGCCATATGAAGTGTGCGGGTTTCATGTAAGAGTGCGTCGAACGCCACATGAAGTGTGCGGGACCCATGTAAGAGTGCGTCGAACGCCAAAGAAAGTGTGCGCGATCCATGTAAGAGTGCGCCGAACGCCACATGAAGTGTGCGCGACCAATGCGCGGACGCCATAGAAAGTGTGCAGGACCCATCTGAAAGTGCCCCGGACGCCAGAGAAAGTGTACGCGACCGATGTAAGAGTGCGCCGGACGCCATAGTATGTGTGCGGGACCCATGAAGAGTGCGCCGAACGCCATGAAGTGTGCGGGACCCATTTAGAGTGCGCGGACGCCATAGAAAGTGTGGGACCCTGATGTGAGTGCGCCGAACGCCTTAGAAAGTGTGTGGGACCCATGTAAGATTGCGCCGAATGCCATAAAAAGTGTACGGGACCCATGTAGGAGTGGGCCGAACGCCATATGAATGTGCGGGACCCATGTAAGAGTGCGTCGAACGCCAAAGAAAGTGTGCGGTACTCATGTATGAGTTCGCCGAACGCCACATGAAGTGTGCGTGACCAATGTAGGAGTGCGCCGAACGCCATATGAAGTGTGCGGGACCCATGTAAGAGTGCGCGGACGCCATAGAAAGTGTGCAGGACCCATCTAAGAGTGCCCCGGATGCCGGAGAAAGTGTACGGGACCCATGTAAGAGTGCACCGGACGCCATAGTACGTGTGCGGGACCCATGTAAGAGTGCGCCGAACGCCACATGAAGTGTGCGGGACCCATGTAAGAGTGCGCGGACGCCATAAAAAGTGTCCGGGACCCATGTGAGAGTGCGAAAAACGCCTTAGAAAGTGTGTGGGACTCATGTAAGATTGCACCGAATGCCATAAAAAGTGTACGGGACCCATGTAGGAGGGCGCCGAACGCCATATGAAGTGTGCGGGACCCATGTAAGAGTGCGTCGAACGCCAAAGAAAGTGTGCGGTACTCATGTATGAGTTCGCCGAACGCCATATGAAGTGTGCGGGACCCATGTAAGAGTGCGTCGAACGCCAAAGAAAGTGTGCGGTACTCATGTATGAGTTCGCCGAACGCCACATGAAGTGTGCAGGACCCATCTAAGAGCGCCCCGGATGCCGGAGAAAGTGTACGGGACCCATGTAAGAGTGCGCCGGACGCCATAGTATGTGTGCGGGACCCATGTAAGAGTGCGCCGAACGCCTTAGAAAGTGTGTGGGACCCATGTAAGATTGCGCCGAACGCCACATGAAGTGTGCGCGACCCATGTAAGAGTGCGTCGAACGCCAAAGAAAGTGTGCGCGATCCATGTAAGAGTGCGCCGAACGCCACATGAAGTGTGCGCGACCCATGCGCGGACGCCATAGAAAGCGTGCAGGACCCATCTGAAAGTGCCCCGGACGCCAGAGAAAGTGTACGGGACCCATGTGAGAGTGCGCCGAACGCCATATGAAGTGTGCGGGACCCATGTAAGAGTGCGTCGAACGCCAAAGAAAGTGTGCGGTACCCATGAATGAGTGCGCCGAACGCCACATGAAGTGTGGGACCCATGTAAGAGTGCGCCGAACGCCATATAAAGTTTGCGGGACCCATGTAAGACTGCGTCGAACGCCAAAGAAAGTGTGCGGTATCCATGTCTGAGGGCGCCGAACGCCACATAAAGTGTGCGGGACCCATGTTAGAGTGCGTCGGACGCCATAGTATGTGTGCGGGACCCATGTAAGAGTGCGCCGAACGCCACATGAAGTGTGCGGGACCCATGTAAGAGTGCGCGGACGCCATAGAAAGTGTGCGGGACCCATATAAGAGTGCGCCGAACGCCTTAGAAAGTGTGGGATCCTACAGAAAGTGCGCAGGACCCATCTAAGAGTGCCCCGGACGTCCCGGAGAAAGTGTGCGTGACCCATGTAAGAGTGCGCCGGACGCCATAGTATGTGTGCGGGACCCATGTAAGAGTGCGCCGAACGCCATATGAAGGTTGCGGGACCCATGTAAGAGTGCGCAAACGCCATAGAAAGTGTGCGGGACCCATGTGAGAGTGCGCCGAGCGCCTTAGAAAGTGTGTGGGACCCATGTAGATTGCGCCGAATGCCATAAAAAGTGTGCGGGACCTATGTACAGGAGTGCGCCGAACGCCATATGAAGTGTGCGGGACCCATGTGAGAGTGCGTCGAACGCCAAAGAAAGTGTGCGGTACCCATGAATGAGTGCGCCGAACGCCACATGAAGTGTGCGGGACCCATATAAGAGTGCGCCGAACGTCATATGAAGTTTGCGGGACCCATGTAAGATTGCGTCGAACGCCAAAGAAAGTGTGCGGTACCCATGTATGAGTGCGCCGAACGCCACATGAAGTGTGCGGGACCCATTTAAGAGTGCGTCGAACGCCAAAGAAAGTGTGCGGGATCCATGTAAGAGTGCGCCGAACGCCAGGTGGAGTGTGCGACCCATGTATGAGTGCGCGGACGCCATAGAAAGTGTGCGGGGCCCATGTAGAGTGCGCAGGACGCCATATATAGTGTGCCAAGATCCATGTAAAGAGTGCGCCGAACGCCACATGAAGTGTGCGGGACCCATGTATGAGTGCGCCGAACGCCTAATGAAGTGTGCGGGACCCATGTAAGAGTGCGCGAATGCCACAGAAAGTGTGCGGGACCCATCTAAGAGTGCCCCGGACGTCGGAGAAAGTGTACGGGACCTATGTAAGAGCACCGGACGCCATAGTATGTGCGCGGGACCCATGTAAGAGTGCGCCGAACGCCACATGAAGTGTGCGGGACCCATGTAGAGTGCGCGGACGCCATAAAAGTGTGCGGGACCCATGTAGGAGGGCGCCGATTGCCATATGAAGTGTGCGGGACCCATGTAAGAGTGCGTCGAACGCCAAAGAAAGTGTGCGGTACTCATGTATGAGTTCGCCGAACGCCATATGAAGTGTGCGGGACCCATGTAAGAGTGCGTCGAACGCCAAAGAAAGTGTGCGGTACTCATGTATGAGTTCGCCGAACGCCACATGAAGTGTGCAGGACCCATCTAAGAGCGCCCCGAACGCCACATGAAGTGTGCGGGACCCATGTTAGAGTGCGTCGAACGCCATAGTATGTGTGCGGGACCCATGTAAGAGTGCGCCGAACGCCACATGAAGTGTGCGGGACCCATGTAAGTGTGCGCGGACGCCATAGAAAGTGTGCGGGACCCATAAGAGAGTGCGCCGAACGCCTTAAAAAGTGTGTGGGATCCTACAGAAAGTGCGCAGGACCCATCTAAGAGTGCCCCGGATGCCGGAGAAAGTGTACGGGACCCATGTAAGAGTGCACCGGACGCCATAGTACGTGTGCGGGACCCATGTAAGAGTGCTCCGAACGCCACATGAAGTGTGCGGGACCCATGTAAGAGTGCGCGGACGCCATATAAAAGTGTCCGGGACCCATGTGAGAGTGCGCCGAACGCCTTAGAAAGTGTGTGGGACTCATGTAGATTGCACCGAATGCCATAAGTGTATGGGACCCATGTAGGAGGGCGCCGAACGCCATATGAAGTGTGCGGGACCCATGTGAGAGTGCGTCGAACGCCAAAAGAAAGTGTGCGGTACTCATGTAATGAGTTCGCCGAACGCCATATGAAGTGTGCGGGACCCATGTAAGAGTGCGTCGAACGCCATAAGAAAGTGTGTGCGGTACTCATGTAGTGAGTTCGCCGAGAACGCCACATGAAGTGTGTAGGACCCATCTAAGAGCGCCCCGGATGCCGGAAAGTGTACGGGACCCATGTAGCAGAGTGCGCCGGACGCCATAGAAAGTGTGCGGGACCCATGTAAGAGTGCGCCGAACGCCTTAGAAAGTGTGTGGGACCCATGTAAGATTGCGCCGAACGCCACATGAAGTGTGCGCGACCCATGCAAGAGTGCGTCGAACGCCAAAGAAAAAGTGTGTGCGCGCGATCCATGTAAGAGTGCGCCGAACGCCACATGAAGTGCGTGCGCGACCCATGCGCGGACGCCATAGAAAGCGTGCAGGACCCATCTGAAAGTGCCCCGGACGCCATAGAAAAGTGTGTACGGGACCCATGTGAGAGTGCGCCGAACGCCATATGAAGTGTGCGGGACCCATATAAGAGTGCGTCGAACGCCAAAGAAAGTGTGTAAGGTGGTACCCATGCGGAATGAGTGCGCCGAACGCCACATGAAGTGTGCGGGACCTATGTAAGAGTGCGCCGAACGCCATATGAAGTTTGCGGGACCCATGTAAGACTGCGTCGAACGCCAAAGAAAGTGTGCGGTATCCATGTAATAGTGCGCCGAACGCCACATGAAGTGTGCGGGACCCATGTTAGAGTGCGTCGAACGCCAAAGAAAGTGTGCGGTACCCATGAATGAGTGCGCCGAACGCCACATGAAGTGTTCGGGACCCATGTAAGAGTGCGCGGACGCCATAGAAAGTGTGCGGGACTCATAAGAGAGTGCGCCGAACGCCTTAGAAAGTGTGTGGGATCCTACAGAAAGTGCGCAGGACCCATCTAAGAGTGCCCGGACGTCGGAGAAAGTGTGCGTGACCCATGTAAGAGTGCGCCGGACGCCATGAGTATGTGTGCGGGACCCATGTAAGAGTGCGCCGAACGCCATATGAAGTGTGCGGGACCCATGTAAGAGTGCGCAAACGCCATAGAAAGTGTGCGGGACCCATGTGAGAGAGTGCGTGCCGAGCGCCTTAGAAAAGTGTGTGGGACCCATGTAAGATTGCGCCGAATGCCATAAAAGTGTACGGGACCTATGTAGGAGTGCGCCGAACGCCATATGAAGTGTGCGGGACCCATGTGAGAGTGCGTCGAACGCCAAAGAAAGTGTGCGGTACCCATGAATGAGTGCGCCGAACGCCACATGAAGTGTGCGGGACCCATATAAGAGTGCGCCGAACGCCATATGAAGTTTGCGGGACCCATGCTAAGATTGCGTCGAACGCCAAAGAAAGTGTGCGGTACCCATGTATGAGTGCGCCGAACGCCACATGAAGTGTGCGGGACCCATTTAAGAGTGCGTCCGAACGCCAAAGAAAGTGTGCGGGATCCATGTGTAAGAGTGCGCCGAACGCCAGATGAAGTGTGCGGGACCCATGTAAGAGTGCGCGGACGCCATATGAAAGTGTGCGGGGCCCATGTAAGAGTGCGCAGGACGCCATATATAGTGTGCAAGATCCATGTAGAGTGCGCCGAACGCCAGATGAAGTGTGCGGGACCCATGTATGAGTGCGCCGAACGCCATATGAAAGTGTGCGGGACCCATGTAAGAGTGCGCCGGATGCCACAGAAAGTGTGCAGGGACCCATCTAAGAGTGCCCCGGACGTCATCGGGAGAAAGTGTGCGGGACCCATGTAAGAGTGCACCGGACGCCGCCAAGTATGTGCGCGGGACCCATGTAAGAGTGCGCCGAACGCCACATGAAGTGTGCGGGACCCATGTAAGAGTGCGCCGGACGCCATAAAATGAAGTGTGCGGGACCCATGTAGGAGGGCGCGTCGAACGCCATATGAAGTGTGCGGGACCCATGTAAAGAGTGCGTCGAACGCCAAGAAAGTGTGCGGTACTCGCCATGTAAGAGTTCGCCGAACGCCATATGAAGTGTGCGGGACCCATGTAAGAGTGTCGAACGCCAAAGAAAGTGTGCGGTACTCATGTATGAGTTCGCCGAACGCCACATGAAGTGTGCAGGACCCATCTAAGAGCGCCCCGGATGCCGGAGAAAGTGTACGGGACCCATGTAAGAGTGCGCTGGACGCCAGTATAGTGTGTGCGGGACCCATGTAAGAGTGCGCCGAACGCCACATGAAGTGTGCGGGACCCATGTAAGGAGTGCGCGGACGCCATAGAAAGTGTGCGGGACCCATTTGAGAGTGCGCCGAACGCCTTAGAAAGTGTGTGGGACCCATGTAAGATTGCGCCGAACGCCATATGTAAAGTGTGCGGGATTCATGTAAGAGTGCGTCGAACGCCATGCATGAAGTGTGTGGGACCCATGTAAGAGTGCGTCGAACGCCAAAGAAAGTGTGCGCGATCCATGTAAGAGTGCGCCGAACGCCACATGAAGTGTGCGCGACCCATGCAGTGCGGACGCCAGAGAAAGCGTGCAGGACCCATCTGAAAGTGCCCCGGACGCCAGAGAAAGTGCATGGGACCCATGTAAGAGTGCGCCGAACGCCATGAAGTGTGCGGGACCCATGTAAGAGTGCGTCGAACGCCAAAGAAAGTGTGCGGTACCCATGAATGAGTGCGCCGAACGCCACATGAAGTGTGCGGGACCCATGTAAGAGTGCGCCGAACGCCATATGAAGTTTGCGGGACCCATGAGACTGCGTGTCGAACGCCAAAGAAAGTGTGCGGTATCCATGTATGAGTGCGCCGAACGCCACATGAAGTGTGTGGGACCCATGTTAGAGTGCGTCGAACGCCATAGTATGTGTGCGGGACCCATGTAAGAGTGTGCCGAACGCCACATGAAGTGTGCGGGACCCATGTAAGAGTGTGCGCGGACGCCATAGAAAGTGTGCGGGACCCATAAGAGAGTGCGCCGAACGCCTTAAAAGTGTGGGGGATCTACAGAAAGTGCGCAGGCCCCAACTAAGAGTGCCGCGGAGGTCGGAGAAAGTGTGCGTGACCCATGTAAGAGTGCGCCGGACGCCATAGTATGTGTGCGGGACCCATGTAAGAGTGCGCCGAACGCCATATGAAGGTTGCGGGACCCATGTAAGAGTGCGCGAACGCCATAGAAAGTGTGCGGGACCCATGTGAGGAAGTGCGCCGAACGCCTTAGGAAAGTGTGTGGGACCCATGTAGATTGCGCCGAATGCCATAAAAAGTGTACGGGACCTATGTGGAGTGCGCCGAACGCCATATGAAGTGTGCGGGACCCATGTGAGTGCGTCGAACGCCAAAGAAAGTGTGCGGTACCCATGAATGAGTGCGCCGAACGCCACATGAAGTGTGCGGGACCCATGTAAGAGTGCGCCGAACGCCATATGAAGTTTGCGGGACCCATGTAGATTGCGTCGAACGCCAAAGAAAGTGTGCGGTACCCATGTATGAGTGCGCCGAACGCCACATGAAGTGTGCGGGACCCATTTGGCAGTGCGTCGAACGCCAAAAGAAAGTGTGCGGGATCCATGTAAGAGTGCGCCGAACGCCAGATGAAGTGTGCGCGACCCATGTAATGAGTGCGCCGAACGCCCATATGAAGTGTGCGGGTCCCATGTAAGAGTGCGCAGGACGCCATATATAGTGTGCAAGATCCATGTAAGAGTGCGCCGAACGCCACATGAAGTGTGCGGGACCCATGTATGAGTGCGCCGAACGCCATATGAAGTGTGCGGGACCCACGTAAGAGTGCGCGGATGCCACAGAAAGTGTGCAGGACCCATCTAAGAGTGCCCCGGACGTCGGAGAAAGTGTACGGGACCCATGTAAGAGTGCGCACCGGACGCCATAGTATGTGTGCCGGGACCCATGTAAGGGTGGGCCCAACGCGACATGAAGTGTGCGGGACCCATGTAAGAGTGCGCGGACGCCGTAAAAAGTGTGCGGCACCCATGTAGGAGGGCGCCGAACGCCATATGAAGTGTGCGGGACCCATGTAAGAGTGCGTCGAACGCCAAAGAAAGTGTGCGGTACTCATGTATGAGTTCGCCGAACGCCATATGAAGTGTGCGGGACCCATGCAAGAGTGCGTCGAACGCCAAAGAAAGTGTGCGGTACTCATGTATGAGTTCGCCGAACGCCACATGAAGTGTGCAGGACCCATCTAAGAGCGCCCCGGATGCCGGAGAAAGTGTACGGGACCCATGTAAGAGTGCGCTGGACGCCATAGTATGTGCGGGACCCATGTAAGAGTGCGCCGAACGCCACATGAAGTGTGCGGGACCCATGTAAGAGTGCGCGGACGCCATGAAAGTGTGCGGGACCCATTTGAGAGTGCGCCGAACGCCAGAAAGTGTGCAAGACCCATGTAGATTGCGCCGAACGCCACATGAAGTGTGCGGGATTCATGTAAGACTGCGTCGAACGCCACATGAAGTGTGTGGGACCCATGTAAGAGTGCGTCGAACGCCAAAGAAAGTGTGCGCGATCCATGTAAGAGTGCGCCGAACGCCACATGAAGTGTGCGCGACCCATGTAAGAGTGCGTGACGCCAGAGAAAGCGTGCAGGACCCATCTGAAAGTGCCCCGGACGCCAGAGAAAGTGTACGGGACCCATGTAAGAGTGCGCCGAACGCCATATGAAGTGTGCGGGACCCATGTAAGAGTGCGTCGAACGCCAAAGAAAGTGTGCGGTACCCATGAATGAGTGCGCCGAACGCCACATGAAGTGTGCGGACCCATGTAAGAGTGCGCCGAACGCCATATGAAGTTTGCGGGACCCATGTAAGACTGCGTCGAACGCCAAAGAAAGTGTGCGGTATCCATGTATGAGTGCGCCGAACGCCACATATGAAGTGTGCGGGACCCATGTTAGAGTGCGTCGAACGCCATAGTATGTGTGCGGTACCCATGTAAGAGTGCGCCGAACGCCACATGAAGTGTGCCGGGACCCATGTAAGTGTGCGCGGACGCCATAGAAAGTGTGCGGGACCCATAAGAGAGTGCGCCGAACGCCTTCAAAGTGTGTGGATCCTACAGAAAGTGTGCAGGACCCATCTAAGAGTGCCCCGGACGTCGGAGAAAGTGTACGTGACCCATGTAAGAGTGCGCCGTACGCCATAGTATGTGTGCGGGACCCATGTAAGAGTGCGCCGAACGCCATATGAAGGTTGCGGGACCCATGTAAGAGTGCGCGAACGCCATAGAAAGTGTGCGGGACCCATGTGAGAGTGCGCCGAACGCCTTAGAAAGTGTGTGGGACCCATGTAAGATTGCGCCGAATGCCATAAAAGTGTACGGGACCTATGTAGGAGTGCGCCGAACGCCATATGAAGTGTGCGGGACCCATGTAGAGTGCGTCGAACGCCAAAGAAAGTGTGCGGTACCCATGAATGAGTGCGCCGAACGCCACATGAAGTGTGCGGGACCCATGTAAGAGTGCGCCGAACGCCATATGAAGTTTGCGGGACCCATGTAAGATTGCGTCGAACGCCAAAGAAAGTGTGCGGTACCCATGTATGAGTGCGCCGAACGCGACATGAAGTGTGCGGGACCCATTTAAGAGTGCGTCGAACGCCAAAGAAAGTGTGCGGGATCCATGTAAGAGTGCGCCGAACGCCAGATGAAGTGTGCGCGACCCATGGCGAGTGCGCCGAACGCCATATGAAGTGTGCGGGACCCATGTAAGAGTGCGCGGACGCCATAGAAAGTGTGCAGGACCCACCTAAGAGTGCCCCGGATGCCGGAGAAAGTGTACAAGACCCATGTAAGAGTGCGCCGAACGCCACATTAAGTGTGCGAGACCCATGTATGAGAGCGCCGAACGTCATATGAAGTGTGCGGGACCCATGTAAGAGTGCGCGGACGAAATAGAAAGTGGGCAGGACCCATCTAAGAGTGCCCCCGGATGCCGGAGAAAGTGTACGGACCTATGTAAGAGTGCGCCGGACGCCATAGTATGTGTGCGGTATCCATGTAAGAGTGTGCGCCGAACGCCACATGAAGTGTGCGGGACCCATGTAAGAGTGCGCGGACGCCATAGAAAGTGTGCGGGACCCATGTGAGAGTGCGCCGAACGCCTTAGAAAGTGTGTGGGACCCATGTAAGATTGCGCCGAATGCCATAAAAAGTGTACGGGACCCATTAGGAGGGCGCCGAACGCCATGGCGAAGTGTGCGGGATCCATGTAAGAGTGCGTCGAACGCCAAAGAAAGTGTGCGGTACTCATGTATGAGTTCGCCGAACGCCATATGAAGTGTGCGGGACCCATGTAAGAGTGCGTCGAACGCCAAAGAAAGTGTGCGGTACTCATGTATGAGTTCGCCGAACGCCACATGAAGTGTGCAGGACCCATTTAAGAGTGCCCGGATGCCGGAGAAAGTGTGTACGGGACCCATGTAAGAGTGCGCCGGACGCCATAGTATGTGTGCGGGACCCATGTAAGAGTGCGCCGAACGCCTTAGAAAGTGTGTGCGGGACCCATGTAAGATTGCGCCGAACGCCACATGAAGTGTGCGCGACCCATGTAAGAGTGCGTCGAACGCCATAAAAGTGTGCGCGATCCATGCAAGAGTGCGCCGAACGCCACATGAAGTGTGCGCGACCCATGCGCGGACAGAATAGAAAGCGTGCAGGACCCATCTGAAAGTGCCCCGGACGCCAGAGAAAGTGTGCGGGACCCATGTGAGAGTGCGCCGAACGCCATATGAAGTGTGCGGGACCCATGTAAGAGTGCGTCGAACGCCAAAGAAAGTGTGCGGTACCCATGAATGAGTGCGCCGAACGCCACGAAGTGTGCGGGACCCATGTGGGGAGTGCGCCGAACGCCATATAAAGTTTGCGGGACCCATGTAAGACTGCGTCGAACGCCAAAGAAAGTGTGTGCGGTATCCATGTATGAGTGCGCCGAACGCCACATGAAGTGTGCGGGACCCATGTTAGAGTGCGTCGAACGCCATAGTATGTGTGCGGGACCCATGTAAGAGTGCGCCGAACGCCACATGAAGTGTACGGGACCCATGTAAGAGTGCGCCGGACGCCATAGTATGTGTGCGGGACCCATGTAAGAGTGCGCCGAACGCCTTAGAAAGTGTGTGGGATCCTACAGAAAGTGCGCAGGACCCATCTAAGAGTGCCCCGGACGTCGGAGAAAGTGTACGTGACCCATGTAAGAGTGCGCCGGACGCCATAGTATGTGTGCGGGACCCATGTAAGAGTGCGCCGAACGCCATATGAAGGTGTGCGGGACCCATGTAAGAGTGCGCAAACGCCATAGAAAGTGTGCGGGACCCATGTGAGAGCAAGTGCGCCCAACGCCACATGAAGTGTGCGGGACCCATATAAGAGTGCGCCGAACGTCATATGAAGTTTGCGGGACCCATGTAAGATTGCGTCGAACGCCAAAGAAAGTGTGCGGTACCCATGTGCGAGTGCGCCGAACGCCGCATGAAGTGTGCGGGACCCATTTAAGAGTGCGTCGAACGCCAAAGAAAGTGTGCGGGATCCATGTAAGAGTGCGCCGAACGCCAGATGAAGTGTGCGCGACCCATGTAACTATGAGTGCGCCGAACGCCATATGAAGTGTGTGACCCATGTAAGAGTGCGCCGAACGCCACATGAAGTGTGCGGGACCCATGTAAGAGTGCGCGGACGCCATAGGAAAGTGTGCGGGACCCATGTAAGAGTGCGCCGAACGCCTTAAAAAGTGTGTGGGATCCTACAGAAAGTGCGCAGGACCCATCTAAGAGTGCCCCGGACGTCCGGAGAAAGTGTACGTGACCCATGTAAGAGTGCGCCGTACGCCATAGTATGTGTGCGGGACCCATGTAAGAGTGCGCCGAACGCCATATGAAGGTTGCGGGACCCATGTAAGAGTGCGCCGAACGCCATATGAAAGTGTGCGGGACCCATGTGAGAGTGCGCCGAACGCCTTAGAAAGTGTGTGGGACCCATGTAAGATTGCGCCGAATGCCATAAAAAGTGTACGGGACCTATGTAGGAGTGCGCCGAACGCCATAGGAAGTGTGCGGGACCCATGTGAGAGTGCGTCGAACGCCAAAGAAAGTGTGCGGTACCCATGAATGAGTGCGCCGAACGCCACATGAAGTGTGTGCGGGACCCATGTAAGAGTGCGCCGAACGCCATATGAAGTTTGCGGGACCCATGTAAGATTGCGTCGAACGCCAAAGAAAGTGTGCGGTACCCATGTATGAGTGCGCCGAACGCGACATGAAGTGTGCGGGACCCATTTAAGAGTGCGTCGAACGCCAAAGAAAGTGTGCGGGATCCATGTAAGAGTGCGCCGAACGCCAGATGAAGTGTGCGCGACCCATGTATGAGTGCGCCGAACGCCATATGAAGTGTGCGGGACCCATGTAAGAGTGCGCCGGACGCCATAGAAAGTGTGCAGGACCCACCTAAGAGTGCCCCGGATGCCGGAGAAAGTGTACGGGACCCATGTAAGAGTGCGCCGAACGCCACATTAAGTGCGAGGACCCATGTAAGAGTGCGCCGAACGTCATATGAAGTGTGCGGGACCCATGTAAGAGTGCGCGGACGAAATAGAAAGTGGGCAGGACCCATCTAAGAGTGCCCCGGATGCCGGAGAAAGTGTACGGGACTCATGTAAGAGTGCGCCGGACGCCATAGTATGTGCGGTATCCATGTAAGAGTGCGCCGAACGCCACATGAAGTGTGCGGGACCCATGTAAGAGTGCGCGGACGCCATAGAAAGTGTGCAGGACCCATGTGAGAGTGCGCCGAACGCCTTAGAAAGTGTGTGGGACCCATGGGAGATTGCGCTGAATGCCATAAAAAGTGTACGGGACCCATGTAGGAGGGCGCCGAACGCCATATGAAGTGTGCGGGATCCATGTAGCAGAGTGCGTCGAACGCCAAAGAAAGTGTGCGGTACTCATGCATGAGTTCGCCGAACGCCATATGAAGTGTGCGGGACCCATGTAAGAGTGCGTCGAACGCCAAAGAAAGTGTGCGGTACTCATGTATGAGTTCGCCGAACGCCACATGAAGTGTGCAGGACCCATCTAAGAGCGCCCCGGATGCCGGAGAAAGTGTACGGGACCCATGTAAGAGTGCGCCGGACGCCATAGTATGTGTGCGGGACCCATGTAAGAGTGCGCCGAACGCCTTAGAAAGGGGGTGGGAGCCATGTAAGATTGCGCCGAACGCCACATGAAGTGTGCGCGACCCATGTAAGAGTGCGTCGAACGCCAAAGAAAGTGTGCGCGATCCATGTAAGAGTGCGCCGAACGCCACATGAAGTGTGCGCGACCCATGCGCGGACGCTATAGAAAGCGTGCAGGACCCATCTGAAAGTGCCCCGGACGCCAGAGAAAGTGTACGGGACCCATGTGAGAGAGTGCGCCGAACGCCATATGAAGTGTGCGGGACCCATGTAAGAGTGCGTCGAACGCCAAAGAAAGTGTGCGGTACCCATGAATGAGTGCGCCGAACGCCACATGAAGTGTGCGGGACCCATGTAAGAGTGCGCCGAACGCCATATAAAGTTTGCGGGACCCATGTAAGACTGCGTCGAACGCCAAAGAAAGTGTGCGGTATCCATGTATGAGTGCGCCGAACGCCATATGAAGTGTGCGGGACCCATGTTAGAGTGCGTCGAACGCCATAGTATGTGTGCGGGACCCATGTAAGAGTGCGCCAGAACGCCACATGAAGTGTGCGGGACCCATGTAAGAGTGCGCCGGACGCCATAGAAAGTGTGCGGGACTCATAAGAGAGTGCGCCGAACGCCTTAGAAAGTGTGTGGGATCCTACAGAAAGTGCGCAGGACCCATCTAAGAGTGCCCCGGACGTCGGAGAAAGTGTACGTGACCCATGTAAGAGTGCGCCGGACGCCATAGTATGTGTGCGGGACCCATGTAAGAGTGCGCCGAACGCCATATGAAGGTTGCGGGACCCATGTAAGAGTGGGCAAACGCCATAGAAAGTGTGCGGGACCCATGTGAGAGTGCGCCCAACGCCACATGATGTGTGCGGGACCCATATAAGAGGGCGCCGAACGTCATAAGAAGTTTGCGGGACCCATGTAAGATTGCGTCGAACGCCAAAGAAAGTGTGCGGTACCCATGTATGAGTGCGCCGAACGCCACATGAAGTGTGCGGGACCCATTTAAGAGTGCGTCGAACGCCAAAGAAAGTGTGCGGGATCCATGTAAGAGTGCGCCGAACGCCTTAGAAAGTGTGTGGGACCCATGTATGAGTGCGCCGAACGTCATATGAAGTGTGCGGGACCCATGTAAGAGTGCGCGGACGCCATAGAAAGTGTGCGGGGCCCATGTAAGAGTGCGCAGGACGCCATATATAGTGTGCGGGACCCATGTAAGAGTGCGCCGAACGCCATGATGAAGGTTGCAGGGACCCATGTAAGAGTGCAAACGCCATAGAAAGTGTGCGGGACCCATGTGAGAGTGCGCCGAGCGCCTTAGAAAGTGTGTGGGACCCATGTAAGATTGCGCCGAATGCCATAAAAAGTGTACCGGGACCTATGTAGGAGTGCGCCGAACGCCATAATGAAGTGTGCGGGACCCATGTGAGAGTGCGTCGAACGCCAAAGAAAGTGTGCGGTACCCATGAATGAGTGCGCCGAACGCCACGCGAAGTGTGCGGGACCCACAGAGTGCGCCGAACGTCATATGAAGCTTTTGCGGGACCCATGTAAGATTGCGTCGAACGCCAAAGAAAGTGTGCGGTACCCATGTATGAGTGCGCCGAACGCCACATGAAAGTGTGCGGGACCCATTTAAGAGTGCGTCGAACGCCAAAGAAAGTGTGCGGGATCCATGTAAGAGTGCGCCGAACGCCAGATGAAGTGTGCGCGACCCATGTAAAGTGCGCCGAACGCCATATGAAGTGTGCGGGACCCATGTAAGAGTGCGCGGACGCCATAGAAAGTGTGCGGGGCCCATGTAAGAGTGCGCAGGACGCCATATAGTGTGCAAGATCCATGCGTAAGAGTGCGCCGAACGCCACATGAAGTGTGCGGGACCCATGTATGAGTGCGCCGAACGCCATATGAAGTGTGCGGGACCCATGTAAGAGTGCGCCGGATGCCACAGAAAGTGTGCAGGACCCATTCAAGAGTGCCCCGGACGTCGGAGAAAGTGTACGGGACCCATGTAAGAGTGCACCGGACGCCATAGTATGTGTGCGGGACCCATGTAAGAGTGCGCCGAACGCCACATGAAGCGTGCCGGGACCCACATGTAAGAGTGCGCCGGACGCTATAAAAGTGTGCGGGACCCATGTAGAGGGCGCCGAACGCCATATGAAGTGTGCGGGACCCAGTGTAAGAGTGCGTCGAACGCCAAAGAAAGTGTGCGGTACTCATGTATGAGTTCGCCGAACGCCACATATGAAGTGTGCGGGACCCATGTAAGAGTGCGTCGAACGCCAAAGAAAGTGTGCGGTACTCATGTATGAGTTCGCCGAACGCCACATGAAGTGTGCAGGACCCATCTAAGAGCGCCCCGGGATGCCGGAGAAAGTGTACGGGACCCATGTAAGAGTGCGCTGGACGCCATAGTATGTGTGCGGGACCCATGTAAGAGTGCGCCGAACGCCACATGAAGTGTGCGGGACCCATGTAAGAGTGCGCGGACGCCATAGAAAGTGTGCGGGACCCATTTGAGAGTGCGCCGAACGCCTTAGAAAGTGTGTGGGACCCATGTAAGATTGCGCCGAACGCCATAAAAGTGTGCGGGATTCATGTAAGACTGCGTCGAACGCCACATGAAGTGTGCGGGACCCATGTAAGAGTGCGTCGAACGCCAAAGAAAGTGTGCGCGATCCATGTAAGAGTGCGCCGAACGCCACATGAAGTGTGCGCGACCCATGTGCGGATCGCCAGAGAAAGCGTGCAGGACCCATCTGAAAGTGCCCCGGACGCCAGAGAAAGTGTACGGGACCCATGTAAGAGTGCGCCGAACGCCATATGAAGTGTGCGGGACCCATGTAAGAGTGCGTCGAACGCCAAAGAAAGTGTGCGGTACCCATGAATGAGTGCGCCGAACGCCACATGAAGTGTGTGCGGGACCCATTGTAAGAGTGCGCCGAACGCCAAAGAAAGTGTGCGGGATCCATGTAAGAGTGCGCTGAACGCCAGATGAAGTGTGCGCGACCCATGTAAGAGTGCGCCGAACGCCATATGAAGTGTGCGGACCCATGTAAGAGTGCGCCGGACGCCATGAAAGTTTACGGGACCCACCTAAGAGTGCGCCAAACGCCGGAGAAAGTGCATAGCAGGACCCATGTAAGAGTGCGCCGAACGCCACATTAAGTGTGCGAGACCCATTTAAGAGTGCGCCGAACGCCATATGAAGTGTGCGGGACCCATGTAAGAGTGCGTCGAACGCCAAAGAAAGTGTGCAGGACCCATGTATGAGTGCGACGAATGCCACATATGAAAGTGTACGGGACTCATGTAAGAGTGCGCCGACGCCATAGTATGTGTGCGGTATCCATGTAAGAGTGCGCCGAACGCCACAGAAAGTGTGCGGGACCCATGTAAGAGTGCGCCGGACGCCATAAAAAGTGTGCGGGACCCATGTCAGAGTGCGCCGAACGCCTTAGAAAGTGTGTGGGACCCATGTAAGATTGCGCCGAATGCCATAAAAAGTGTACGGGACCCATGAGAGGGCGCCGAACGCCATATGAAGCGTGCAGGATCCATGTAAGAGTGCGCCGAACGCCAAAGAAAGTGTGCGGTACCCATGTAAGAGTGCGCCGAACGCCATATAAAGTGTGCGGGACCCATGTAAGAGTGCGGTGGACGCCAAAGAAAGTGTGCGGTACTCATGTAGCGAGTTCGCCGGACGCCGCATGAAGTGTGCGGGACCCATGTAGAGCGCCCCGGATGCCGGAGAAAGCGTGCAGGACCCATGTAAGAGTGCGCCGGACGCCGTAGTATAGTGTTCGGGACCCATGTAAGAGTGCGCCGAACGCCTTAGAAAGTGTGTGGACCCATGTAAGATTATGCGCCGAACGCCACATGAAGTGTGCGCGACCCATGTAAGAGTGCGTCGAACGCCAAAGAAAGTGTGCGCGATCCATGTAAGAGTGCGCCGAACGCCACATGAAGTGTGCGCGACCCATGCGCGGACGCTATAGAAAGCGTGCAGGACCCATCTGAAAGTGCCCCGGACGCCAGAGAAAGTGTACGGGACCCATGTGAGAGTGCGCCGGACGCCATAGTATGTGTGCAGGACCCATGTAGCAGAGTGCGTCGAACGCCAAAGAAAGTGTGCGGTACTCATGAATGAGTTCGCCGAACGCCACATGAAGTGTGCGGGACCAATGTAAGAGTGCGCCGAACGCCATATGAAGTTTGCGGGACCCATGTAAGAGTGCGTCGAACGCCATAGAGAAAGTGTGCGGTATCCATGTATGATGCCGAACGCCAAAGTGTGCGGACCCATGTTAGAGTGCGTCGAACGCCATAGTATGTGTGGGACCCATGTAAGAGTGCGCCGAACGCCACATGAAGTGTGCGGGACCCATGTAAGAGTGCGCGGACGCCATAGAAAGTGTGCGGGACCCATGAGAGAGTGCGCCGAACGCCTTAGAAAGTGTGTGGGATCTACAGAAAGTGCGCAGGACCCATCTAAGAGTGCCCCGGACGTCGGAGAAAGTGTACGTGACCCATGTAAGAGTGCGCCGGACGCCATAGTATGTGTGCGGGACCCATGTAAGAGTGCGCCGAACGCCATATGAAGGTTGCGGGACCCATGTAAGAGTGCGCAAACGCCATAGAAAGTGTGCGGGACTCATGTGAGAGTGCGCCGAGCGCCTTAGAAAGTGTGTGGGACCCATGTAAGATTGCGCCGAATGCCATAAAAGTGTACGGGACCTATGTAGGAGTGCGCCGAACGCCATATGAAGTGTGCGGGACCCATGTGAGAGTGCGTCGAACGCCAAAGAAAGTGTGCGGTACCCATGAATGAGTGCGCCGAACGCCACATGAAGTGTGCGGGACCCATATAAGAGTGCGCCGAACGTCATATGAAGTTTGCGGGACCCATGTAAGATTGCGTCGAACGCCAAAGAAAGTGTGCGGTACCCATGTATGAGTGCGCCGAACGCCACATGAAGTGTGGGACCCATTTAAGAGTGCGTCGAACGCCAAAGAAAGTGTGCGGGATCCATGTAAGAGTGCGCCGAACGCCAGATGAAGTGTGCGCGACCCATGTATGAGTGCGCCGAACGCCATATGAAGTGTGCGGGACCCATGTAAGAGTGCGCGGACGCCATAGAAAGTGTGCGGGGCCCATGTAAGAGTGCGCAGGACGCCATATATAGTGTGCAAGATCCATGTAAGAGTGCGCCGAACGCCACATGAAGTGTGCCGGGACCCATGTATGAGTGCGCCGAACGCCATATGAAGTGTGCGGGACCCATGTAAGAGTGCGCGGATGCCACAGAAAGTGTGCAGGACCCATCTAAGAGTGCCCCGGACGTCGGAGAAAGTGTACGGGACCCATGTAAGAGTGCACCGGACGCCATAGTATGTGCGCGGGACCCATGTAAGAGTGCGCCGAACGCCACATGAAGTGTGCGGGACCCATGTAAGAGTGCGCGGACGCCATAAAAAGTGTGCGGGACCCATGTAGGAGGGCGCCGAACGCCATATGAAGTGTGCGGGACCCATGTAAGAGTGCGTCGAACCCGAAAGAAAGTGTGCGGTACTCATGTAAGAGTGCGCCGAACGCCATATGAAGTGTGCGGGACCCATGTAAGAGTGCGTCGAACGCCAAAGAAAGTGTGCGGTACCCATGTATGAGTTCGCCGAACGCCACATGAAGTGTGCAGGACCCATCTAAAGAGCGCCCCGGATGCCGGAGAAAGTGTGCGGGACCCATGTAAGAGTGCGCCGAACGCCATATGAAGTGTGCGGGACCCATGTAAGAGTGCGTCGAACGCCACATGAAGTGTGCGGGACCCATGTAAGAGTGCGCCGAACGCCAAAGAAAGTGTGCAGCGATCCATGTAAGAGTGCGCCGAACGCCACATGAAGTGTGCGCGACCCATGTGCGCGGACGCCAGAGAAAGCGTGCAGGACCCATCTGAAAGTGCCCCGGACGCCAGAGAAAGTGTGCAGGACCCATGTAAGAGTGCGCCGAACGCCATATGAAGTGTGCGGGACCCATGTAAGAGTGCGCCGAACGCCAAAGAAAGTGTGCGGTACCCATGAATGAGTGCGCCGAACGCCACATGAAGTGTGCGGGACCCATGTAAGAAGTGCGCCGAACGCCATATGAAGTTTGCGGGACCCATGTAAGAGTGCGTCGAACGCGCCAAAGAAAGTGTGCGGTATCCATGTATGAGTGCGCCGAACGCCACATGAAGTGTGCGGGACCCATGTTAGAGTGCGTCGAACGCCATAGTAAAGTGTGCGGGACCCATGTAAGAGTGCGCCGAACGCCACATGAAGTGTGCAGGACCCATGTAAGTGTGCGCGGACGCCATAGAAAGTGTGCGGGATCCATAAGAGAGTGCGCCGAACGCCTTAAAAGTGTGTGGGATCCTCAAGCAGAAAGTGCGTAGGGACCCATCTAAGAGTGCCCCGGACGTCGGAGAAAGTGTACGTGACCCATGTAAGAGTGCGCCGTACGCCATAGTATGTGCGGGACCCATGTAAGAGTGCGCCGAACGCCATATGAAGGTGTGCGGGACCCATCTAACACTGCGCGAACCCCATAGAAAGTCTGCGCGACCCATGGCAGACTGCGCCCAACGCCTTACAAAGTCTGTGGCACCCATCTAAGATTGCCGCCAATGCCATAAAAGTGTGTACGGGACCTATGTAGGAGTGCGCCGAACGCCATAGGAAGTGTGCGGGACCCATGTGAGAGTGCGTCGAACGCCAAAGAAAGTGTGCGGTACCCATGAATGAGTGCGCCGAACGCCACATGAAGTGTGCGGGACCCATGTAAGAGTGCGCCGAACGCCATATGAAGTTTGCGGGACCCATGTAAGATTGCGTCGAACGCCAAAGAAAGTGTGCGGTACCCATGTATGAGTGCGCCGAACGCCACATGAAGTGTGCGGGACCCATTTAAGAGTGCGTCGAACGCCAAAGAAAGTGTGCGGGATCCATGTAAGAGTGCGCCGAACGCCAGATGAAGTGTGCGCGACCCATGTATGAGTGCGCCGAACGCCATATGAAGTGTGCGGGACCCATGTAAGAGTGCGCGGACGCCATAGAAAGTGTGCAGGACCCACCTAAGAGTGCCCCGGATGCCGGAGAAAGTGTACGGGACCCATGTAAGAAAGTGCGCCGAACGCCACATTAAGTGTGCGAGACCCATGTGGCGAGTGCGCCGAACGTCATATGAAGTGTGCGGGACCCATGTAAGAGTGCGCGGACGAAATAGAAAGTGGGCAGGACCCATCTAAGAGTGCCCCGGATGCCGGAGAAAGTGTACGGGACCTATGTAAGAGTGCGCCGGACGCCATAGTATGTGCGGTATCCATGTAAGAGTGCGCCGAACGCCACATAAGTGTGCGTGACCCATGTAAGAGTGCGCGGACGCCATAGAAAGTGTGCGGGACCCATGTAAGAGTGCGCCGAACGCCTTAGAAAGTGTGTGGGACCCATGTAAGATTGCGCCGAATGCCATAAAAAGTGTACGGGACCCATGTAGGAGTGCGCCGGACGCCATATGAAGTGTGCGGACCCATGTAAGAGTGCGTCGAACGCCAAAGAAAGTGTGCGGTACCCATGTATGAGTTCGCCGAACGCCATATGAAGTGTGCGGGACCCATGTAAGAGTGCGTCGAACGCCAAATAAAGTGTGCGGTACCATGTATGAGTGCGCCGAACGCCACATGAAGTGTGCAGGACCCATCTAAGAGTGCCCCGAACGCCACAGAAAGTGTGCATGACCCATGTAGGAGTGCGCCGGACGCCATTGTATGTGTGCGGGACCCATGTAAGAGTGCGCGGACGCCATAGAAAGTGTGCGGGACCCATGTGAGAGTGCGCCGAACGCCATATGAAGTGTGCGGGATTCATGTAAGAGTGCGTCGAACGCCACATGAAGTGTGCGGGACCCATGTAGGAGTGCGCCGAACGCCATATGAAGTGTGCATGACCCATGTAAGAGTGCGCCGAACGCCAAAGAAAGTGTGCGCGATCCATGTAAGAGTGCGCCGAACGCCACATGAAGTGTGCGCGACCAATGCGCGGACGCCATAGAAAGTGTGCAGGACCCATCTGAAAGTGCCCCGGACGCCAGAGAAAGTGTACGCGACCGATGTAAGAGTGCGCCGGACGCCATAGTATGTGTGCGGGACCCATGTAAGAGTGCGCCGAACGCCACATGAAGTGTGCGGGACCCATTTAAGAGTGCGCGGACGCCATAGAAAGTGTGCGGGACCCATGTGAGAGTGCGCCGAACGCCTTAGAAAGTGTGTGGGACCCATGTAAGATTGCGCCGAATGCCATAAAAAGTGTACGGGACCCATGTAGGAGTGGGCCGAACGCCATATGAATGTGCGGGACCCATGTAAGAGTGCGTCGAACGCCAAAGAAAGTGTGCGGTACCCATGTATGGAGTTGCCGAACGCCACATGAAGTGTGCGTGACCCATGTAGCAGGAGTGCGCCGAACGCCATATGAAGTGTGCGGGACCCATGTAAGAGTGCGCGGACGCCATAGAAAGTGTGCAGGACCCATCTAAGAGTGCCCCGGATGCCGGAGAAAGTGTACGGGACCCATGTAAGAGTGCACCGGACGCCAAAGTAAGTGTGCGGGACCCATGTAAGAGTGCGTCGAACGCCAAAGAAAGTGTGCGGTACCCATGTATGAGTTCGCCGAACGCCATATGAAGTGTGCGGGACCCATGTAAGAGTGCGTCGAACGCCAAGGAAAGTGTGCGGTACCCATGTATGAGTGCGCCGAACGCCACATGAAGTGTGCAGGACCCATCTAAGAGTGCCCCGGATGCCGGAGAAAGTGTGCGGGACCCATGTAAGAGTGCGCCGGACGCCATTGTGGCGTGCAGGGACCCATGTAAGAGTGCGCCGGACGCCATAGAAAGTGTGCGGGACCCATGTGAGAGTGCGCCGAACGCCCAGAAAGTGTGTGGGACCCATGTAAGATTGCGCCGAACGCCATATGAAGTGTGCGGGACCCATGTAAGAGTGCGTCGAACGCCACATCAAGTGTGCGGGACCCATGTAAGAGTGCGTCGAACGCCAAAGAAAGTGTGCGCGATCCATGTAAGAGTGCACCGAACGCCACATGAAGTGTGCGCGACCAATGCGCGGACGCCATAGAAAGTGTGCAGGACCCATCTGAAAGTGCCCCGGACGCCAGAAAGTGTACGCGACCGATGTAGAGTGCGCCGGACGCCATAATATGTGTGCGGGACCCATGTAAGAGTGCGCCGAACGCCACATGAAGTGTGCGGGACCCATTTAAGAGTGCGCGGACGCCATAGAAAGTGTGCGGGACCCATGTGAGAGTGCGCCGAACGCCTTAGAAAGTGTGTGGGACCCATGTAAGATTGCGCCGAATGCCGCCATAAAAAGTGTACGGGACCCATGTAAGAGTGCGCCGAACGCCATAGAAAGTGTGCGGGACCCATGTAAGAGTGCGTCGAACGCCAAAGAAAGTGTGCGGTACTCATGTAAGAGTGCGCCGAACGCCACATCAAGTGTGCGTGACCAATGTAGGAGTGCGCCGAACGCCATATGAAGTGTGCGGGACCCATGTAAGAGTGCGCGGACGCCATAGAAAGTGTGCAGGACCCATTTAAGAGTGCCCCGGATGCCGGAGAAAGTGTACGGGACCCATGTAAGAGTGCACCGGACGCCATAGTACGTGTGCGGGACCCATGTAAGAGTGCGCCGAACGCCACATGAAGTGTGCGGGACCCATGTAGAGTGCGCGGACGCCATAGAAAGTGTCCGGGACCCATGTGAGAGTGCGAAAAACGCCTTAGAAAGTGTGTGGGACCCATGTAAGATTGCGCCGAATGCCATAAAAAGTGTACGGGACCCATGTAGAGTGCGCCGAACGCCATATGAAGTGTGCGGGACCCATGTAAGAGTGCGTCGAACGCCAAAGAAAGTGTGCGGTACCCATGTATGAGTTCGCCGAACGCCACATGAAGTGTGCAGGACCCACCTAAGAGTGCCCCGGATGCCGGAGAAAGTGTACGGGACCCATGTAAGAGTGCGCCGGACGCCATAGTATGTGTGCGGGACCCATGTAAGAGTGCGCCGAACGCCTTAGAAAGTGTGTGGGACCCATGTAAGATTGCGCCGAACGCCATATGAAGTGTGCGGGACCCATGTAAGAGTGCGTCGAACGCCATAAGAAAGTGTGCGCGATCCATGTAAGAGTGCGCCGAACGCCACATGAAGTGTGCGCGACCCATGCGCGGACGCTATAGAAAGCGTGCAGGACCCATCTGAAAGTGCCCCGGACGCCAGAGAAAGTGTACGGGACCCATGTGAGAGTGCGCCGAACGCCATATGAAGTGTGCGGGACCCATGTAAGAGTGCGTCGAACGCCAAAGAAAGTGTGCGGTACCCATGAATGAGTGCGCCGAACGCCACATGAAGTGTGCGGGACCCATGTAAGAGTGCGCCGAACGCCATATAAAGTTTGCGGGACCCATGTAAGACTGCGTCGAACGCCAAAGAAAGTGTGCGGTATCCATGTATGAGTGCGCCGAACGCCACATGAAGTGTGCGGGACCCATGTTAGAGTGCGTCGAACGCCATAGTATGTGTGCGGGACCCATGTAAGAGTGCGCCGAACGCCACATGAAGTGTGCGGGACCCATGTAAGAGTGCGCGGACGCCATAGAAAGTGTGCGGGACCCATAAGAGAGTGCGCCGAACGCCTTAGAAAGTGTGTGGGATCCACAGAAAGTGCAGGACCCATCTAAGAGTGCCCCGGACGTCGGAGAAAGTGTACGTGACCCATGTAAGAGTGCGCCGGACGCCATAGTATGTGTGCGGGACCCATGTAAGAGTGCGCCGAACGCCATATGAAGGTTGCGGGACCCATGTAAGAGTGCGCAAACGCCATAGAAAGTGTGCGGGACCCATGTGAGAGTGCGCCGAGCGCCTTAGAAAGTGTGTGGGACCCATGTAAGATTGCGCCGAATGCCATAAAAAGTGTACGGGACCTATGTAGGAGTGCGCCGAACGCCATATGAAGTGTGCGGGACCCATGTGAGAGTGCGTCGAACGCCAAAGAAAGTGTGCGGTACCCATGAATGAGTGCGCCGAACGCCACATGAAGTGTGCGGGACCCATATAAGAGTGCGCCGAACGTCATATGAAGTTTGCGGGACCCATGTAAGATTGCGTCGAACGCCAAAGAAAGTGTGCGGTACCCATGTATGAGTGCGCCGAACGCCACATGAAGTGTGCGGGACCCATTTAAGAGTGCGTCGAACGCCAAAGAAAGTGTGCGGGATCCATGTAGAGTGCGCCGAACGCCAGATGAAGTGTGCGCGACCCATGTATGAGTGCGCCGAACGCCATATGAAGTGTGCTGGACCCATGTAAGAGTGCGCGGACGCCATAGAAAGTGTGCGGGGCCCATCTAAGAGTGCCCCTGACGTCGGAGAAGGTGTACGGGACCCATGTAAGAGTGCGCCGGACGCCATAGTATGTGTGCGGGACCCATGTAAGAGTGCGCCGAACGCCACATGAAGTGTGCGGGACCCATGTAAGAGTGCGCGGACGCCATAAAAAGTGTGCGGGACCCATGTGAGAGTGCGAAGAACGCCTTAGAAAGTGTGTGGGACCCATGTAAGATTGCACCGAATGCCATAAAAAGTGTACGGGACCCATGTAGGAGGGCGCCGGACGCCATATGAAGTGTGCGGGACCCATGTAAGAGTGCGTCGAACGCCAAAGAAAGTGTGCGGTACTCATGGCGAGTTCGCCGAACGCCATATGAAGTGTGCGGGACCCATGTAAGAGTGCGTCGAACGCCAAAGAAAGTGTGCGGTACCCATGTATGAGTTCGCCGAACGCCACATGAAGTGTGCAGGACCCATCTAAGAGCGCCCCGGATGCCGGAGAAAGTGTACGGGACCCATGTAAGAGTGCGCTGGACGCCATAGTATGTGTGCGGGACCCATGTAAGAGTGCGCCGAACGCCACATGAAGTGTGCGGGACCCATGTAAGAGTGCGCGGACGCCATAGAAAGTGTGCGGGACCCATTTGAGAGTGCGCCGAACGCCTTAGAAAGTGTGTGGGACCCATGTAAGATTGCGCCGAACGCCATATGAAGTGTGCGGGATTCATGTAAGACTGCGTCGAACGCCACATGAAGTGTGTGGGACCCATGTAAGAGTGCGTCGAACGCCAAAGAAAGTGTGCGCGATCCATGTAAGAGTGCGCCGAACGCCACATGAAGTGTGCGCGACCCATGTGCGGACGCCAGAGAAAGTGTGCGGGACCCATAAGAGAGTGCGCCGAACGCCTTAAAAGTGTGTGGGATCCTACAGAAAGTGCGCAGGACCCATCTACATCTAAGAGTGCCCCGGACGTCGGAGAAAGTGTACGTGACCCATGTAAGAGTGCGCCGGACGCCATAGTATGTGTGCGGGACCCATGTAAGAGTGCGCCGAACGCCATATATGAAGGTTGCGGGACCCATGTAAGAGTGGGCGAACGCGATAGAAAGTGTGCGGGACCCATGTGAGAGTGCGCCGAACGCCTTAGAAAGTGTGTGGGACCCATGTAAGATTGCGCCGAATGCCATAAAAAGTGTACGGGACCTATGTAGGAGTGCGCCGAACGCCATATGAAGTGTGCGGGACCCATGTGAGAGTGCGTCGAACGCCAAAGAAAGTGTGCGGTACCCATGAATGAGTGCGCCGAACGCCACATGAAGTGTGCGGGACCCATGTAAGAGTGCGCCGAACGCCATATGAAGTTTGCGGGACCCATGTAAAATTGCGTCGAACGCCAAAGAAAGTGTGCGGTACCCATGTGAAAGTGCGCCGAACGCCACATGAAGTGTGTGGGACCCATTTAAGAGTGCGTCGAACGCCAAAGAAAGTGTGCGGGATCCATGTAAGAGTGCGCCGAACGCCAGATGAAGTGTGCGCGACCCATGTATGAGTGCGCCGAACGCCATATGAAGTGCGCGGGACCCATGTAAGAGTGCGCGGACGCCATAGAAAGTGTGCGGGGCCCATGTAAGAGTGCGCAGGACGCCATATATAGTGTGCAAGATCCATGTAAGAGTGCCGGCCGAACGCCACATGAAGTGTGCGGGACCCATGTATGAGTGCGCCGAACGCCATATGAAGTGTGCGGGACCCATGTAAGAGTGCGCGGATGCCACAGAAAGTGTGCAGGACCCATCTAAGAGTGCCCCGGACGTCGGAGAAAAGTGTACGGGACCCATGTAAGAGTGCACCGGACGCCATAGTATGTGTGCGGGACCCATGTAAGAGTGCGCCGAACGCCACATGAAGTGTGCGGGACCCATGTAAGAGTGCGCGGACGCCATAAAAAGTGTGCGGGACCCATGTGAGAGTGCGAAGAACGCCTTAGAAAGTGTGTGGGACCCATGTAAGATTGCACCGAATGCCATAAAAGTGTACGGGACCCATGTAAGAGGGCGCCGAACGCCATATGAAGTGTGCGGGACCCATGTAAGAGTGCGTCGAACGCCAAAGAAAGTGTGCGGTACCCATGTATGAGTTCGCCGAACGCCATATGAAGTGTGTGGGACCCATGTAAGAGTGCGTCGAACGCCAAAGAAAGTGTGCGGTACCTATGTATGAGTTCGCCGAACGCCACATGAAGTGTGCGGGACCCATGTAAGAGCGCGTCGAACGCCAAAGAAAGTGTACGGGACCCATGTAAGAGTGCGCCGGACCCCATAGTAAGTGTGCGGGACCCATGTAAGAGTGCGCCGAACGCCATATGAAGTGTGCGGGACCCATGTAAGAGTGCGCGGACGCCATAGAAAGTGTGCGGGACCCATTTGAAAGTGCGCCGAACGCCATATAGAAGTGTGTGGGACCCATGTAAGATTGCGCCGAACGCCATATGAAGTGTGCGGGATTCATGTAAGACTGCGTCGAACGCCACATGAAGTGTGTGGGACCCATGTAAGAGTGCGTCGAACGCCATGAAGTGTGCGCGATCCATGTAAGAGTGCGCCGAACGCCATATGAAGTGTGCGCGACCCATGTAAGAGTGCGCGGATGCCAGAGAAAGTGTGCAGGACCCATCTGAAAGTGCCCCGGACGCCAGAGAAAGTGTACGGGACCCATGTAAGAGTGCACCGGACGCCATAGTACGTGTGCGGGACCCATGTAAGAGTGCGCCGAACGCCACATGAAGTGTGCGGGACCCATGTAAGAGTGCGCGGACGCCATAGAAAGTGTGTCCGGGACCCATGTGAGAGTGCGCCGAACGCCTTAGAAAGTGTGTGGGACCCATGTAAGATTGCGCCGAATGCCATAAAAAGTGTACGGGACCCATGTAGGAGTGCGCCGAACGCCATATGAAGTGTGCGGGACCCATGTAAGAGTGCGCCGAACGCCAAAGAAAGTGTGCGGTACCCATGTATGAGTGCGCCGAACGCCACATGAAGTGTGCGGTACCCATGTATGAGTGCGCCGAACGCCATATGAAGTGTGCAGGACCCATGTAAGAGTGCGCGGACGCCGGAGAAAGTGTGCGGGACCCATGTAAGAGTGCGCCGGACGCCATAGAAAGTGTGCGGGACCCATGTAAGAGTGGGCCGAACGCCTTAGAAAGTGTGTGGGACCCATGTAAGATTGCGCCGAACGCCATATGAAGTGTGCGGGACCCATGTAAGAGTGCGTCGAACGCCAAAGAAAGTGTGCGCGACCCATGTAAGAAGTGCGCCGAACGCCACATGAAGTGTGCGCGACCCATGCGTCGGACGCCATAGAAAGTGTGCGGGACCCATGTATGAGTGCGCCGAACGCCAGAGAAAGTGTACGGGACCCATGTGAGAGTGCGCCGAACGCCATATGAAAGTGTGTGCGGACCCATGTAAGAGTGCGTCGAACGCCAAAGAAAGTGTGCGGGACCCATGTATGAGTGCGCCGAACGCCACATATGAAGTGTGCGGGACCCATGTAAGAGTGCGCGAACGCCATATAAAGTGTGCGGGACCCATGTAAGAGTGCGTCGAACGCCAAAGAAAGTGTGCGGTATCCATGTAGAGTGCGCCGAACGCCACATGAAGTGTGCGGGACCCATGTTAGAGTGCGCCGAACGCCATATGAAGTGTGCGGGACCCATGTAAGAGTGCGCCGAACGCCACAGAAAGTGTGCGGGACCCATGTAAGAGTGCGCGGACGCCATAGAAAGTGTACGGGACCCATGTAAGAGTGCGCCGAACGCCATAGAAAGTGTGTGTGCGCAGGACCCATGTAAGAGTGCGCCGGACGCCACAGAAAGTGTACGTGACCCATGTAAGAGTGCGCCGGACGCCATAGAAAGTGTGCGGGACCCATGTAGAGTGCGCCGAACGCCATATGAAAGTGTACGGGACCCATGTGAGAGTGCGCCAAACGCCATAGAAAGTGTGCGGGACCCATGTGAGAGTGCGCCGAGCGCCATAGAAAGTGTGCAGGACCCATGTAAGAGTGCGCCGAATGCCAAGTAAAAGTGTGCGGGACCCATGTGGGAGTGCGCCGAACGCCATATGGAAGTGTGCGGGACCCATGTAAGAGTGCGTCGAACGCCAAAGAAAGTGTGCGGGACCCATGAATGAGTGCGCCGAACGCCATAGAAAGTGTGCGGGACCCATATAAGAGTGCGCCGAACGCCATATGAAGTGTGCGGACCCATGTAAGATTGCGTCGAACGCCAAAGAAAGTGTGCGGTACCCATGTATGAGGTGCGCCGAACGCCACATGAAGTGTGCGGGACCCATTTAAGAGTGCGTCGAACGCCATAGAAAGTGTGCAGGACCCATGTAAGAGTGCGCCGAACGCCCAGATGAAGTGTGCGCGACCCATGTATGAGTGCGCCGAACGCCATATGAAGTGTGCGGGACCCATGTAAGAGTGCGCGAACGCCATAGAAAGTGTGCGGGGCCCATGTAAGAGTGCGCAGGACGCCATATAAAGTGTGCAAGACCCATGTAAGAGTGCGCCGAACGCCATAGAAAGTGTGCGGGACCCATGTATGAGTGCGCCGAACGCCATATGAAGTGTGCGGGACCCATGTAAAGAGTGCGCGGATGCCACAGAAAGTGTGTGGGACCGACCCATCTAAGAGTGCCCGGACGTCGGAGAAAGTGTGCGGGACCCATGTAAGAGTGCGCCGGACGCCATAGTATGTGTGCGGGACCCATGTAAGAGTGCGCCGAACGCCACATGAAGTGTGCGGGACCCATGTAAGAGTGCGCGGACGCCATAAAAAGTGTGCGCGACCCATGTGAGAGTGCGCCGAACGCCTTAGAAAGTGTGTGGGACCCATGTAAGATTGCACCGAATGCCATAAAAGTGTGCGGGACCCATGTAAGGAGTGCGCCGAACGCCATATGAAGTGTGCGGGACCCATGTAAGAGTGCGTCGAACGCCAAAGAAAGTGTGCGGTACTCATGTATGAGTTCGCCGAACGCCATATGAAGTGTGCGGGACCCATGTGAGAGTGCGTCGAACGCCAAAAGAAAGTGTGCGGTACCTATGTAAGAGTGCGCCGAACGCCATAGAAAGTGTGCAGGACCCATTTAAGAGTGCCCCGGACGCCGGATAAAGTGTACGGGACCCATGTAAGAGTGCGCCGAACGCCGTATAAAGTGCACGGGACCCATGTAAGAGTGCGCCGAACGCCACATGAAGTGTGCGGGACCCATGCAGAAAGTGCGCGGACGCCATAGAAAGTGTGCGGGACCCATTTTGAGAGTGCCGGAACGCCTTAGAAAGTGTGTGGGACCCATGTAAGAGTGCGCCGAACGCCATATGAAGTGTGCGGGACCCATGTAAGAGTGCGCGAACGCCACAGAAAGTGTGCAGGACCCATGTAAGAGTGCGTCGAACGCCATAGAAAGTGTGCGCGATCCATGTAAGAGTGCGCCGAACGCCACATGAAGTGTACGGGACCCATGTAAGAGTGCGCCGGACGCCATAGTATGTGTGCGGGACCCATGTAAGAGTGCGCCGAACGCCTTAGAAAGTGTGTGGGATCCTACAGAAAGTGCGCAGGACCCGTCTAAGAGTGCCCCGGACGTCGGAGAAAGTGTACGTGACCCATGTAAGAGTGCGCCGGACGCCATAGTATGTGTGCGGGACCCATGTAAGAGTGCGCCGAACGCCATATGAAGGTTGCGGGACCCATGTAAGAGTGCGCGAACGCCATAGGAAGTGTGCGGGACCCATGTAGAGTGCGCCGAACGCCTTAGAAAGTGTGTGGGACCCATGTAAGATTGCGCCGAATGCCATAAAAAGTGTACGGGACCCATGTAAGAGTGCGCCGAACGCCATATGAAGTGTGCGGGACCCATGTGAGAGTGCGTGGAACGCCAAAGAAAGTGTGCGGTACCCATGAATGAGTGCGCCGAACGCCACATGAAGTGTGCGGGACCCATGTAAGAGTGCGCCGAACGCCATATGAAGTTTGCGGGACCCATGTAAGATTGCGTCGAACGCGAAAGAAAGTGTGCGGTACCCATGTATGAGTGCGCCGAACGCCACATGAAGTGTGCGGGACCCATTTAAGAGTGCGTCGAACGCCAAAGAAAGTGTGCGGGATCCATGTAAGAGTGCGCCGAACGCCTTAGAAAGTGTGTGGGACCCATGTATGAGTGCGCCGAACGCCATATGAAGTGTGCGGGACCCACATGTAAGAGTGCGCCGGACGCCATAGAAAGTGTGCGGGACCCATGTAAGAGTGCGCAGGACGCCATATATAGTGTGCAAGATCCATGTAAGAGTGCGCCGAACGCCTTAGAAAGTGTGTGGGACCCATGTATGAGTGCGCCGAACGTCATATGAAGTGTGCGGGACCCATGTAAGAGTGCGCGGACGCCATAGAAAGTGTGCAGGACCCATCTAAGAGTGCCCCGGACGCCGGAGAAAGTGTACGGGACCCATGTAAGAGAGCGCCGGACGCCACAGTATGTGTGCGGGACCCATGTAAGAGTACGCCGAACGCCACATGAAGTGTGCGGGACCCATGTAAGAGTGCGCCGAACGTCATAGAAAGTGTACGGGACCCATCTGAGAGTGCGCCGGACGCCATATAAAGTGTACGGGACCCATGTAGGAGTGCGCCTGACGCCATAAAAAGTGTGCGGGACCCATGTAAGAGGGCGCCGAACGCCATAAAAAGTGTGTGGGACCCATCTAAGAGTGCGCCGGACGCCAAAAGAAAGTGTGCGGTACCCATGTATGAGTTCGCCGAACGCCATATAAACTGTGCGGGACCCATGTAAGAGTGCAGTCGAACGCCAAAGAAAGTGTACGGTACCATGTAGGAGTGCGCCGAACGCCACAGAAAGTGTGCGGGACCCATGTAAGAGCGCGCCAAACGCCATAGAAAGCGTGCAGGACCCATGTAAGAGTGCGCCGAACCCCATAGTAAGTGTGCGGGACCCATGTAAGAGTGCGCCGAACGCCATATGAAGTGTGCGGGACCCATGTAAGAGTGCGTCGGACGCCATAGAAAGTGTGCGGGACCCATGTAAGAGTGCGCCGAACGCCTTAGAAAGTGTGCAAGACCCATGTAAGAGTGCGCCGAACGCCATGAAGTGTGCGGGACCCATGTAAGAGTGCGTCGAACGCCACATGAAGTGTGTGGGACCCATGTAAGAGTGCGTCGAACGCCACAGAAAGTGTGCGCGATCCATATCAGAGTGCGCCGAACGCCACATGAAGTGTGCGCGACCCATGCAAGATTGCGCGGACGCCATAGAAAGTGTGCAGGACCCATATCAAAGTGCGCCGAACGCCAGAGAAAGTGTGTGGGACCCATGTAAGAGTGCGCCGAACGCCATATGAAGTGTGCGGGACCCATGTAAGAGTGCGCCGAACGCCAAAGAAAGTGTGCGGACCCATGTATGAGTGCGCCGAACGCCATATAAAGTGTGCGGGACCCATGTAAGAGTGCGCCGAACGCCATATGAAGTGTGCGGGACCCCAGTAGGACTGCGTCGAGCGCCGCAGAAAGTGTGCGGGACCTATATAAGAGTGCGCCAGACGCCATGAAGAGTGCGGGACCCATGTTAGAGTGCGTCGGACGCCATAGTATGTGTGCGGGACCCATGTAAGAGTGCGCCGGACGCCACATGAAGTGTGCGGGACCCATGTAAGAGTGCGCGGACGCCATAGAAAGTGTACGGGACCCATAAGAGAGTGCGCCGAACGCCATAGAAAGTGTGCGGGACCCATGTAAGAGTGCGTCGAACGTCGGAGAAAGTGTGTGACCCATGTAAGAGTGTCGCCGAACGCCATATGAAGTGTGCGGGACCCAATGTAAGAGTGCGCCGAACGCCATATGAAGTGTGCGGGACCCATGTAAGAGTGCGCGAACGCCATAGAAAGTGTGCAGGATCACCGTAAGAGTGCGCCGAACGCCACAGAAAGTGTGCGGGACCCATGTAAGAGTGCGTCGGACGCCAGAGAAAGTGTGCGGGACCCATGTAAGAGTGCGCCGAACGCCTTAGAAAGTGTGTGGATCTCCCTACAGAAAGTGCGCAGGACCCATCTAAGAGTGCCCCGGACGTCGGAGAAAGTGTACGTGACCCATGTAAGAGTGCGCCGGACGCCATAGTATGTGTGCGGGACCCATGTAAGAGTGCGCCGAACGCCATATGAAGGTTGCGGGACCCATGTAAGAGTGCGCGAACGCCATAGAAAGTGTGCGGGACTCATGTGAGAGTGCGCGGACGCCATAGAAAGTGTGCAGGACCCACCTAAGAGTGCCCCGGATGCCGGAGAAAGTGTACGGGACCCATGTAAGAGTGCGCCGGACGCCATAGTATGTGTGCGGGACCCATGTAAGAGTGCGCCGAACGCCACATGGATGGTGTGCAGGACCCATCTAAGAGTGCCGCGGACGTCGCCATAGAAAGCGTGCGGGACCCATGTGAGAGTGCGCCGAACGCCTTAGAAAGTGTGTGGGACCCATGTAAGATTGCGCCGAATGCCATATGAAGTGTACGGGACCCATGTAAGAGTGCGCCGAACGCCATAGGAAGTGTGCGGGACTCATGTAAGAGTGCGTCGAACGCCAAAGAAAGTGTGTGGGACCCATGTAAGAGTGCGCCGAACGCCATATGAAGTGTACGGGACCCATGTAGAGTGCGCCGAACGCCATATGAAGTGTGCGGTACCCATGTATGAGTTCGCCGAACGCCACATGAAGTGTGCAGGACCCATCTAAGAGTGCCCCGGATGGCGGAGAAAGTGTACGGGACCCATGTAAGAGTGCGCCGGACGCCATTGTATGTGTGCGGGACCCATGTAAGAGTGCGTCGGACGCCATAGAAAGTGTGCGGGACCCATGTGAGAGTGCGCCGAACGCCATAGAAGTGTGTGGGACCCATGTAAGAGTGCGCCGAACGCCATATGAAGTGTGCGGGACCCATGTAAGAGTGCGTCGAACGCCACATGAAGTGTGCGGGACCCATGTAAGAGTGCGTCGAACGCCAAAGAAAGTGTGCGGGACCCATGTAAGAGTGCGCCGAACGCCACATGCCAGCAGTGGCGCGACCATATCAGAAATGCGCGGAACGCCATAGAAGAAAGTGTGCAGGACCCATTCGAAAGTGCCCCGGACGCCGGAAAGTGTGCGCGACCGATGTAAGAGTGCGCCGGACGCCATAGTATGTGTGCGGGACCCATGTAAGAGTGCGCAGGAACGCCACATGAAGTGTGCGGGACCCATTCCAAGTGCGGACCGCGACAGCCGTAGAAAGTGTGCGGGACCCATGTGAGTGCGCCGAACGCCTTTAGAAAGCGCGTGGGGACCCATGTAAGATTGCGCCGAATGCCATAAAAAGTGTACGGGACCCATGTAGGAGGGCGCCGAACGCCATATGAAGTGTGCGGGACCCATGTGAGAGTGCGTCGAACGCCAAAGAAAGTGTGCGGTACTCATGTATGAGTTCGCCGAACGCCATATGAAGTGTGCGGGACCCATGTGGGAGTGCGCCGAACGCCATATGAAGTGTGCGGGACCCATGTAAGAGTGCGCGGACGCCATAGAAAGTGTGCAGGACCCATCTAAGAGTGCCCCGGATGCCGGAGAAAGTGTACGGGACCCATGTAAGAGTGCACCGGACGCCATAGTACGTGTGCGGGACCCATGTAAGAGTGCGCCGAACGCCATATGAAAGTGTGCGGGACCCATGTAAGAGTGCGCGACGCCATAGAAAGTGTGCGGGACCCATGTAGAGTGCGCCGAACGCCTTAGAAAGTGTGTGGGACCCATGTAAGATTGCGCCGAATGCCATAAAAGTGTACGGGACCCATGTAGGAGGGCGCCGAACGCCATGAAGTGTGCGGGATCCATGTAAGAGTGCGTCGAACGCCAAAGAAAGTGTGCGGTACCCATGTATGAGTGCGCCGAACGCCATATGAAGTGTGCGGGACCCATGTAAGAGTGCGTCGAACGCCATAGAAAGTGTGCGGTACCCATGTATGAGTGCGCCGAACGCCACATGAAGTGTGCGGGACCCATCTAAGAGTGCCCCGGACGCCGGAGAAAGTGTGCGGGACCCATGTAAGAGTGCGCCGGACGCCATTGTATGTGTGCGGGACCCATGTAAGAGTGCGCGGACGCCATAGAAAGTGTGCAGGACCCATGTAAGAGTGCGCCGAACGCCTTAGAAAGTGTGTGGGACCCATGTAAGATTGCGCCGAACGCCATATGAAGTGTGCGGACCCATGTAAGAGTGCGTCGAACGCCACATCAAAGTGTGCGGGACCCATGTAAGAGTGCGCCGAACGCCAAAGAAAGTGTGCGCGATCCATGTAAGAGTGCACCGAACGCCACATGAAGTGTGCGCGACCAATGCGCGGACGCCATAGAAAGTGTGCGGGACCCATCTAAGAGTGCGCGGACGCCATAGAAAGTGTACGGGACCCATGTAAGAGTGCGCCGGACGCCATAAAAAGTGTACGGGACCCATGTAGGAGGGCGCCGAACGCCATATGAAGTGTGCGGGACCCATGTAAGAGTGCGCGGACGCCATAGAAAGTGTGCGGGACCCATGTGAGAGTGCGCCGAACGCCTTAGAAAGTGTGTGGGACCCATGTAAGATTGCGCCGAATGCCAAAGAAAGTGTGCGGTACTCATGTATGAGTTCGCCGAACGCCATATGAAGTGTGCGGGACCCATGTAAGAGTGCGTCGAACGCCAAACAAAGTGTGCGGGGCCCATGTAAGAGTGCGCCGAACGCCACATCAAGTGTGCGGGACCCATGTATGAGTGCGCCGAACGCCATATGAAGTGTGCGGGACCCATGTAAGAGTGCGGACGCCATAGAAAGTGTGCAGGACCCATCTAAGAGTGCCCCGGATGCCGGAGAAAGTGTACGGGACCCATGTAAGAGTGCGCACCGGACGCCATAGTATGTGTGCGGGACCCATGTAAGAGTGCGCCGAACGCCACATGAAGTGTGCGGGACCCATGTAGAGTGCGCGGACGCCATAGAAAGTGTGCGGGACCCATGTGAGAGTGCGCCGAACGCCTTAGAAAGTGTGTGGGACCCATGTAAAGATTGCGCCGAATGCCATAAAAAGTGTGCGGGACCCATGTAAGAGTGCGCCGAACGCCATATGAAGTGCGGGACCCATGTAAGAGTGCGTCGAACGCCAAAGAAAGTGTGCGGTACCCATGTATGAGTGCGCCGAACGCCACATGAAGTGTGCAGGACCCATCTAAGAGCGCGCCGAACGCCGGAGAAAGTGTACGGGACCCATGTAAGAGTGCGCCGGACGCCATAGTATGAAGTGTGCGGGACCCATGTAAGAGTGCGCCGAACGCCAGAAAGTGTGCGGGACCCATGTAAGATTGCGCCGAACGCCATAGAAAGTGTGCGCGGGACCCATGTAAGAGTGCGTCGAACGCCAAAGAAAGTGTGCGCGATCCATGTAAGAGTGCGCCGAACGCCACATGAAGTGTGCGGGACCCATGCAAGAGTGCGCCGAACGCCATATAAAGTGTGCGGGACCCATGTGTAAGAGTGCGCGGAACGCCACATGAAGTGTACGGGACCCATGTGAGAGTGCGCCGAACGCCATATGAAGTGTGCGGGACCCATGTAAGAGTGCGTCGAACGCCAAAGAAAGTGTGCGGTACCCATGAATGAGTGCGCCGAACGCCACATGAAGTGTGCGGGACCCATGTAAGAGTGCGCCGAACGCCATAGAAAGTGTGCAGGACCCATGTAAGACTGCGCCGAACGCCAAAGAAAGTGTGCGGTATCCATGTATGAGTGCGCCGAACGCCACATAAAGTGTGCGGGACCCATGTTAGAGTGCGTCGAACGCCATAGAAAGTGTGCGGGACCCATGTAAGAGTGCGCCGAACGCCACATGAAGTGTGCGGGAGCCATGTAAGAGTGCGCGGACGCCATAGAAAGTGTGCGGGACCCATGTAGAGTGCGCCGAACGCCTTAGAAAGTGTGCGGGATCCCACAGAAAGTGCGCAGGACCCATCTAAGAGTGCCCCGGACGTCGGAGAAAGTGTACGTGACCCATGTAAGAGTGCGCCGGACGCCATAGTATGTGTGCGGGACCCATGTAAGAGTGCGCCGAACGCCATATGAAGTGTGCGGGACCCATGTAAGAGTGCGCAAACGCCATAGAAAGTGTGCGGGACCCATGTGAGAGTGCGCCGAACGCCTTAGAAAGTGTGTGGGACCCATGTAAGATTGCGCCGAATGCCATAAAAAGTGTACGGGACCTATGTAGGAGTGCGCCGAACGCCATATGAAGTGTGCGGGACCCATGTGAGAGTGCGTCGAACGCCAAAGAAAGTGTGCGGTACCCATGAATGAGCCGAACGCCACATGAAGTGTGCGGGACCCATGTAAGAGTGCGCCGAACGTCATATGAAGTTTGCGGGACCCATGTAAGATTGCGTCGAACGCCAAAGAAAGTGTGCGGTACCCATGTAAGAGTGCGCCGAACGCCACATGAAGTGTGCGGGACCCATTTAAGAGTGCGTCGAACGCCAAAGAAAGTGTGCGGGATCCATGTAAGAGTGCGCCGAACGCCAGATGAAGTGTGCGCGACCCATGTATGAGTGCGCCGAACGCCATATGAAGTGTGCGGGACCCATGTAAGAGTGCGCGGACGCCATAGAAAGTGTGCGGGGCCCATGTAAGAGTGCGCAGGACGTCGGAGAAAGTGTACGGGACCCATGTAAGAGGGCACCGGACGCCATAGTATGTGGGCGGGACCCATGTAAGAGTGCGCCGAACGCCACATGAAGTGTGCGGGACCCATGTAAGAGTGCGCGGACGCCATAAAAAGTGTGCGGGACCCATGTGAGAGTGCGAAGAACGCCTTAGAAAGTGTGTGGGACCCATGTAAGATTGCACCGAATGCCATAAAAAGTGTACGGGACCCATGTAGAGTGCGCCGAACGCCATATGAAGTGTGCGGGACCCATGTAAGAGTGCGTCGAACGCCAAAGAAAGTGTGCGGTACCCATGTATGAGTTCGCCGAACGCCATGAAGTGCGGGACCCATGTAAGAGTGCGTCGAACGCCAAAGAAAGTGTGCGGTACTCATGTATGAGTTCGCCGAACGCCACATGAAGTGTGCAGGACCCATCTAAGAGTGCCCCGGATGCCGGAGAAAGTGTGCGGGACCCATGTAAGAGTGCGCGGACGCCATAGTATGTGTGCGGGACCTATGTAAGAGTGCGCCGAACGCCACATGAAGTGTGCGGGACCCATGTAAGAGTGCGCGGACGCCATAGAAAGTGTGCGGGACCCATGTGAGAGTGCGCCGAACGCCTTAGAAAGTGTGTGGGAGCCATGTAAGATTGCGCCGAATGCCATATGAAGTGTGCAGGACCCATGTAAGAGTGCGTCGAACGCCACATGAAGTGTGTGGGACCCATGTAAGAGTGCGTCGAACGCCAAAGAAAGTGTGCGCGACCCATGTAAGAGTGCGCCGAACGCCACATGAAGTGTGCGGGACCCATGTGCGGACGCCATAGAAAGTGTGCGGGACCCATGTAGAGTGCGCCGAACGCCTTAGAAAGTGTGTGGGATCCTACAGAAAGTGCGCAGGACCCATCTAAGAGTGCCCCGGACGTCGGAGAAAGTGTACGTGACCCATGTAAGAGTGCGCCGAACGCCATATGAAGGTTGCGGGACCCATGTAAGAGTGCGCGAACGCCATATGAAGGTTGCGGGACCCATGTAAGAGTGCGCGAACGCCATAGAAAGTGTGCGGGACCCATGTGAGAGTGCGCCGAACGCCTTAGAAAGTGTGTGGGACCCATGTAAGATTGCGCCGAATGCCATAAAAGTGTACGGGACCCATGTAGAGTGCGCCGAACGCCATATGAAGTGTGCGGGACCCATGTGAGAGTGCGTGGAACGCCAAAGAAAGTGTGCGGTACCCATGAATGAGTGCGCCGAACGCCACATGAAGTGTGCGGGACCCATGTAAGAGTGCGCCGAACGCCATATGAAGTTTGCGGGACCCATGTAAGATTGCGTCGAACGCCAAAGAAAGTGTGCGGTACCCATGTATGAGTGCGCCGAACGCCACATGAAGTGTGCGGGACCCATTTAAGAGTGCGTCGAACGCCAAAGAAAGTGTGCGGGATCCATGTAAGAGTGCGCCGAACGCCAGATGAAGTGTGCGCGACCCATGTATGAGTGCGCCGAACGCCATATGAAGTGTGCGGGACCCATGTAAGAGTGCGCGGACGCCATAGAAAGTGTGCGGGGCCCATGTAAGAGTGCGCAGGACGCCATATATAGTGTGCAAGATCCATGTAAGAGTGTGCCGAACGCCACATGAAGTGTGCGGGACCCATGTATGAGTGCGCCGAACGCCATATGAAGTGTGCGGGACCCATGTAAGAGTGCGCGGATGCCACAGAAAGTGTGCAGGACCCATCTAAGAGTGCCCCGGACGTCGGAGAAAGTGGTACGGGACCCATGTAAGAGTGCACCGGACGCCATAGTATGTGTGCGGGACCCATGTAAGAGTGCGCCGAACGCCACATGAAGTGTGCGGGACCCATGTAGAGTGCGCCGAACGCCATAAAAGTGTGCGGGACCCATGTGAGAGTGCGAAGAACGCCTTAGAAAGTGTGTGGGACCCATGTAAGATTGCACCGAATGCCATAAAAGTGTGCGGGACCCATGTAGGAGGGCGCCGAACGCCATATGAAGTGTGCGGGACCCATGTAAGAGTGCGTCGAACGCCAAAGAAAGTGTGCGGTACTCATGTATGAGTTCGCCGAACGCCATATGAAGTGTGCGGGACCCATGTAAGAGTGCGTCGAACGCCAAAGAAAGTGTGCGGTACTCATGTATGAGTTCGCCGAACGCCACATGAAGTGTGCAGGACCCATTTAAGAGCGCCCCGGATGCCGGAGAAAGTGTACGGGACCCATGTAAGAGTGCGCCGAACCCCATAGTATGTGTGCGGGACCCATGTAAGAGTGCGCCGAACGCCACATGAAGTGTGCGGGACCCATGTAAGAGTGCGCGGACGCCATAGAAAGTGTGCGGGACCCATTTGAAAGTGCGCCGAACGCCTTAGAAAGTGTGTGGGACCCATGTAAGATTGCGCCGAACGCGATATGAAGTGTGGCGGATTCATGTAAGACTGCGTCGAACGCCACATGAAGTGTGTGGGACCCATGTAAGAGTGCGTCGAACGCCAAAGAAAGTGTGCGCGATCCATGTAAGAGTGCGCCGAACGCCACATGAAGTGTGCGCGACCCATGTGCGGACGCCAGAGAAAGCGTGCAGGACCCATCTGAAAGTGCCCGGACGCCAGAAAGTGTACGGGACCCATGTAAGAGTGCACCGGACGCCATAGTACGTGTGCGGGACCCATGTAAGAGTGCGCCGAACGCCACATGAAGTGTGCGGGACCCATGTAAGAGTGCGCGGACGCCATAGAAAGTGTCCGGGACCCATGTGAGAGTGCGAAAAACGCCTTAGAAAGTGTGTGGGACTCATGTAAGATTGCACCGAATGCCATAAAAAGTGTACGGGACCCATGTAGGAGGGCGCCGAACGCCATATGAAGTGTGCGGGACCCATGTAAGAGTGCGTCGAACGCCAAAGAAAGTGTGCGGTACTCATGTATGAGTTCGCCGAACGCCATATGAAGTGTGCGGGACCCATGTAAGAGTGCGTCGAACGCCAAAGAAAGTGTGCGGTACTCATGTATGAGTTCGCCGAACGCCACATGAAGTGTGCAGGACCCATCTAAGAGCGCCCCGGGTGCGGGAGAAAGTGTACGGGGCCCATGTAAGAGTGCGCCGGACGCCATAGTATGTGCGGGACCCATGTAAGAGTGCGCCGAACGCCTTAGAAAGTGTGTGGGACCCATGTAAGAGTGCGCCGAACGCCATATGAAGTGTGCGCGACCCATGTAAGAGTGCGTCGAACCCCAAAGAAAGTGTGCGCGATCCATGTAAGAGTGCGCCGAACGCCACATGAAGTGTGCGCGACCCATGCGCGGACGCCATAGAAAGCGTGCAGGACCCATCTGAAAGTGCCCCGGACGCCAGAGAAAGTGTACGGGACCCATGTAAGAGTGCGCCGAACGCCATATGAAGTGTGCGGGACCCATGTAAGAGTGCGTCGAACGCCTAAGAATGTGCGGTATCCATGTATGAGTGCGCCGAACGCCACATGAAGTGTGCGGGACCCATGTAAGAGTGCGCCGAACGCCATATAAAGTTTGCGGGACCCATGTAAGACTGCGTCGAACGCCAAAGAAAGTGTGCGGTATCCATGTATGAGTGCGCCGAACGCCACATGAAGTGTGCGGGACCCATGTTAGAGTGCGTCGAACGCCATAGTATGTGTGCGGGACCCATGTAAGAGTGCGCCGAACGCCACATGAAGTGTGCGGGACCCATGTAAGAGTGCGCGGACGCCATAGAAAGTGTGCGGGACCCATAAGAGAGTGCGCCGAACGCCTTAGAAAGTGTGTGGGATCCTACAGAAAGTGCGCAGGACCCATCTAAGAGTGCCCCGGACGTCGGAGAAAGTGTACGTGACCCATGTAAGAGTGCGCCGGACGCCATAGTATGTGTGCGGGACCCATGTAAGAGTGCGCCGAACGCCATATGAAGGTTGCGGGACCCATGTAAGAGTGCGCAAACGCCATAGAAAGTGTGCGGGACCCACCTGAGAGTGCGCCGAGCGCCTTAGAAAGTGTGTGGGGCGCAAGCAAGATTGCGCCGAAGGCCATAAAAAGTGTACGGGACCTATGTAGGAGTGCGCCAAACGCCGTATGAAGTGGGCGGGACCCATGTGGGAGTGCGTGGGACGCGAAAGAAAGTGTGCGGTACCCATGAATGAGTGCGCCGACCGCCGCATGAAGTGTGCGGGTCCCATGTAAGAGTGCGCCGAACGTCATATGAAGTTTGCGGGACCCATGTAAGATTGCGTCGAACGCCAAAGAAAGTGTGCGGTACCCATGTATGAGTGCGCCGAACGCCACATGAAGTGTGCGGGACCCATTTAAGAGTGCGTCGAACGCCAAAGAAAGTGTGCGGGATCCATGTAAGAGTGCGCCGAACGCCAGATGAAGTGTGCGCGACCCATGTATGAGTGCGCCGAACGCCATATGAAGTGTGCGGGACCCATGTAAGAGTGCGCGGACGCCATAGAAAGTGTGCGGGGCCCATGTAAGAGTGCGCAGGACGCCATATATAGTGTGCAAGATCCATGTAAGAGTGCGCCGAACGCCACATGAAGTGTGCGGGACCCATGTATGAGTGCGCCGAACGCCATATGAAGTGTGCGGGACCCATGTAAGAGTGCGCGGATGCCACAGAAAGTGTGCTGGACCCATCTAAGAGTGCCCCGGACGTCGGAGAAAGTGTACGGGACCCATGTAAGAGTGCACCGGACGCCATAGTATGTGTGCGGGACCCATGTAAGAGTGCGCCGAACGCCACATGAAGCGTGCGGGACCCATGTAAGAGTGCGCGGACGCCATAAAAGTGTGCGGGACCCATGTGAGAGTGCGAAGAACGCCTTAGAAAGTGTGTGGGACCCATGTAAGATTGCACCGAATGCCATAAAAAGTGTGCGGGACCCATGTAGGAGGGCGCCGAACGCCATATGAAGTGTGCGGGACCCATGTAAAAGTGCGTCGAACGCCAAAGAAAGTGTGCGGAACTCATGTATGAGATCGCCGAACGCCATATGAAGTGTGCGGGACCCATGTAAGAGTGCGTCGAACGCCAAAGAAAGTGTGCGGTACTCAGGTATGAGTTCGCCGAACGCCACATGAAGTGTGCAGGACCCATCTAAGAGCGCCCCGGATGCCGGAGAAAGTGTACGGGACCCATGTAAGAGTGCGCCGGACGCCATAGTATGTGTGCGGGACCCATGTAAGAGTGCGCCGAACGCCACATGAAGTGTGCGGGACCCATGTAAGAGTGCGCGGACGCCATAGAAAGTGTGCGGGACCCATTTGAGAGTGCGCCGAACGCCTTAGAAAGTGTGTGGGACCCATGTAAGATTGCGCCGAACGCCATATGAAGTGTGCGGGATTCATGTAAGACTGCGTCGAACGCCACATGAAGTGTGTGGGACCCATGTAAGAGTGCGTCGAACGCCAAAGAAAGTGTGCGCGATCCATGTAAGAGTGCGCCGAACGCCACATGAAGTGTGCGCGACCCATGTGCGGACGCCAGAGAAAGTGTGCGGGACCCATAAGAGAGTGCGCCGAACGCCTTAAAAAGTGTGTGGGATCCTACAGAAAGTGCGCAGGACCCATCTAAGAGTGCCCCGGACGTCGGAGAAAGTGTACGTGACCCATGTAAGAGTGCGCCGGACGCCATAGTATGTGTGCGGGACCCATGTAAGAGTGCGCCGAACGCCACATGAAGGTTGCGGGACCCATGTAGCAGAGTGCGCGAACGCCATAGAAAGTGTGCGGGACCCATGTGAGAGTGCGCCGAACGCCTTAGAAAGTGTGTGGGACCCATGTAAGATTGCGCCGAATGCCATAAAAGTGTGCGGGACCTATGTAGGAGTGCGCCGAACGCCATATGAAGTGTGCGGGACCCATGTGAGAGTGCGTCGAACGCCAAAGAAAGTGTGCGGTACCCTATGAATGAGTGCGCCGAACGCCACATGAAGTGTGCGGGACCCATGTAAGAGTGCGCCGAACGCCATAGAGTTTGCAGGACCCATGTAAGATTGCGTCGAACGCCAAAGAAAGTGTGCGGTACCCATGTATGAGTGCGCCGAACGCCACATGAAGTGTGCAGGACCCATTTAAGAGTGCGTCGAACGCCAAAGAAAGTGTGCGGGATCCATGTAAGAGTGCGCCGAACGCCAGATGAAGTGTGCGCGACCCATGTATGAGTGCGCCGAACGCCATATGAAGTGTGCGGGACCCATGTAAGAGTGCGCGGACGCCATAGAAAGTGTGCGGGGCCCATGTAAGAGTGCGCAGGACGCCATATAAAGTGTGCAAGATCCATGTAAGAGTGTGCCGAACGCCACATGAAGTGTGCGGGACCCATGTATGAGTGCGCCGAACGCCATATGAAGTGTGCGGGACCCATGTAAGAGTGCGCGGATGCCACAGAAAGTGTGCAGGACCCATCTAAGAGTGCCCCGGACGTCGGAGAAAGTGTGCAGGACCCATGTAAGAGTGCGCCGGACGCCATAGTATGTGTGCGGGACCCATGTAGCAGAGTGCGCCGAACGCCACATGAAGTGTGCACGACCCATGTAAGAGTGCGCGGACGCCATAAAAGTGTGCGGGACCCATGTGAGAGTGCGCAGAACGCCTTAGAAAGTGTGTGGGACCCATGTAAGATTGCACCGAATGCCATAAAAGTGTACGGGACCCATGTATGAGTTCGCCGAACGCCATATGAAGTGTGCGGGACCCATGTAAGAGTGCGTCGAACGCCAAAGAAAGTGTGCGGTACTCATGTATGAGTTCGCCGAACGCCATATGAAGTGTGCGGGACCCATGTAAGAGTGCGTCGAACGCCAAAGAAAGTGTGCGGTACTCATGTATGAGTTCGCCGACCTCCACATGAAGTGTGCAGGACCCATCTAAGAGCCCCCCGGATGCCGGAGAAAGTGTACGGGACCCATGTAAGAGTGCGCCGGACGCCATAGTATGTGTGCGGGACCCATGTAAGAGTGCGCCGAACGCCACATGAAGTGTGCGGGACCCATGTAGGAGTGCGCCGGACGCCAAAGAAAGTGTGCGGGACCCATTTGAAAGTGCGCCGAACGCCTTAGAAAGTGTGTGGGACCCATGTAAGATTGCGCCGAACGCCATAGAAAGTGTGCGGGATTCATGTAAGACTGCGTCGAACGCCACATGAAGTGTGTGGGACCATGTAAGAGTGCGTCGAACGCCAAAGAAAGTGTGCGCGATCCATGTAAGAGTGCGCCGAACGCCACATGAAGTGTGCGCGACCCATGCGCGGACGCCAGAGAAAGCGTGCAGGACCCATCTGAAAGTGCCCCGGACGCCAGAGAAAGTGTACGGGACCCATGTAAGATTGCGTCGAACGCCAAAGAAAGTGTGCGGTACCCATGTATGAGTGCGCCGAACGCCAAAGAAAGTGTGCGGTACCCATGAATGAGTGCACCGAACGCCACATGAAGTGTGCGGGACCCATGTAAGAGTGCGCCGAACGCCATATGAAGTTTGCAGGACCCATGTAAGACTGCGTCGAACGCCTAAGAAAGTGTGCGGTATCCATGTATGAGTGCGCCGAACGCCACATGAAGTGTGCGGGACCCATGTTAGAGTGCGTCGAACGCCATAGTATGTGTGCGGGACCCATGTAAGAGTGCGCCGAACGCCACATGAAGTGTGCGGGACCCATGGAAGAGTGCGCCGAACGCCTTAGAAAGTGTGCGGGACCCATGTAAGAGTGCGCCGAACGCCTTAGAAAGTGTGTGGGATCCTACAGAAAGTGCGCAGGACCCATCTAAGAGTGCCCCGGACGTCGTAGAAAGTGTACGTGACCCATGTAAGAGTGCGCCGGACGCCATAGTATGTGTGCGGGACCCATGTAAGAGTGCGCCGAACGCCATATGAAGGTTGCGGGACCCATGTAAGAGTGCGCGAACGCCATAGAAAGTGTGCGGGACTCATGTGAGAGTGCGCCGAACGCCTTAGAAAGTGTGTGGGACCCATGTAAGATTGCGCCGAATGCAATAAAAAGTGTACGGGACCTATGTAGGAGTGCGCCGAACGCCATATGAAGTGTGCGGGACCCATGTGAGAGTGCGTGGAACGCCAAAGAAAGTGTGCGGTACCCATGAATGAGTGCGCCGAACGCCACATGAAGTGTGCGGGACCCATGTAAGAGTGCGCCGAACGCCATATGAAGTTTGCGGGACCCATGTAAGATTGCGTCGAACGCCAAAGAAAGTGTGCGGTACCCATGTATGAGTGCGCCGAACGCCACATGAAGTGTGCGGGACCCATTTAAGAGTGCGTCGAACGCCAAAGAAAGTGTGCGGGATCCATGTAAGAGTGCGCCGAACGCCAGATGAAGTGTGCGCGACCCATGTATGAGTGCGCCGAACGCCATATGAAGTGTGCGGGACCCATGTAAGAGTGCGCGGACGCCATAGAAAGTGTGCGGGGCCCATGTAAGAGTGCGCAGGACGCCATATATAGTGTGCAAGATCCATGTAAGAGTGCGCCGAACGCCACATGAAGTGTGCGGGACCCATGTATGAGTGCGCCGAACGCCATATGAAGTGTGCGGGACCCATGTAAGAGTGCGCGGATGCCACAGAAAGTGTGCAGGACCCATCTAAGAGTGCCCCGGACGTCGGAGAAAGTGTACGGGACCCATGTAAGAGTGCACCGGACGCCATAGTATGTGTGCGGGACCCATGTAAGAGTGCGCCGAACGCCACATGAAGTGTGCGGGACCCATGTAAGAGTGCGCGGACGCCATAAAAAGTGTGCGGGACCCATGTGAGAGTGCGAAGAACGCCTTAGAAAGTGTGTGGGACCCATGTAAGATTGCACCGAATGCCATAAAAAGTGTACGGGACCCATGTAGGAGGGCGCCGAACGCCATATGAAGTGTGCGGGACCCATGTAAGAGTGCGTCGAACGCCAAAGAAAGTGTGCGGTACTCATGTATGAGTTCGCCGAACGCCATATGAAGTGTGCGGGACCCATGTAAGAGTGCGTCGAACGCCAAAGAAAGTGTGCGGTACTCATGTATGAGTTCGCCGAACGCCACATGAAGTGTGCAGGACCCATCTAAGAGCGCCCCGGATGCCGGAGAAAGTGTACGGGACCCATGTAAGAGTGCGCCGGACCCCATAGTATGTGTGCGGGACCCATGTAAGAGTGCGCCGAACGCCACATGAAGTGTGCGGGACCCATGTAAGAGTGCGCGGACGCCATAGAAAGTGTGCGGGACCCATTTGAAAGTGCGCCGAACGCCTTAGAAAGTGTGTGGGACCCATGTAAGATTGCGCCGAACGCCATATGAAGTGTGCGGGATTCATGTAAGACTGCGTCGAACGCCACATGAAGTGTGTGGGACCCATGTAAGAGTGCGTCGAACGCCAAAGAAAGTGTGCGCGATCCATGTAAGAGTGCGCCGAACGCCACATGAAGTGTGCGCGACCCATGTGCGGACGCCAGAGAAAGCGTGCAGGACCCATCTGAAAGTGCCCCGGACGCCAGAGAAAGTGTACGGGACCCATGTAAGAGTGCGCCGAACGCCATATGAAGTGTGCGGGACCCATGTAAGAGTGCGTCGAACGCCAAAGAAAGTGTGCGGTACCCATGAATGAGTGCGCCGAACGCCACATGAAGTGTGCGGGACCCATGTAAGAGTGCGCCGAACGCCATATGAAGTTTGCGGGACCCATGTAAGACTGCGTCGAACGCCAAAGAAAGTGTGCGGTATCCATGTATGAGTGCGCCGAACGCCACATGAAGTGTGCGGGACCCATGTTAGAGTGCGTCGAACGCCATAGTATGTGTGCGGGACCCATGTAAGAGTGCGCCGAACGCCACATGAAGTGTGCGGGACCCATGTAAGTGTGCGCGGACGCCATAGAAAGTGTGCGGGACCCATAAGAGAGTGCGCCGAACGCCTTAGAAAGTGTGTGGGATCCTACAGAAAGTGCGCAGGACCCATCTAAGAGTGCCCCGGACGTCGGAGAAAGTGTACGTGACCCATGTAAGAGTGCGCCGGACGCCATAGTATGTGTGCGGGACCCATGTAAGAGTGCGCCGAACGCCATATGAAGGTTGCGGGACCCATGTAAGAGTGCGCGAACGCCATAGAAAGTGTGCGGGACCCATGTGAGAGTGCGCCGAACGCCTTAGAAAGTGTGTGGGACCCATGTAAGATTGCGCCGAATGCCATAAAAAGTGTACGGGACCTATGTAGGAGTGCGCCGAACGCCATATGAAGTGTGCGGGACCCATGTGAGAGTGCGTCGAACGCCAAAGAAAGTGTGCGGTACCCATGAATGAGTGCGCCGAACGCCACATGAAGTGTGCGGGACCCATGTAAGAGTGCGCCGAACGCCATATGAAGTTTGCGGGACCCATGTAAGATTGCGTCGAACGCCAAAGAAAGTGTGCGGTACCCATGTATGAGTGCGCCGAACGCCACATGAAGTGTGCGGGACCCATTTAAGAGTGCGTCGAACGCCAAAGAAAGTGGGCGGGATCCATGTAAGAGTGCGCCGAACGCCAGATGAAGTGTGCGCGACCCATGTATGAGTGCGCCGAACGCCATATGAAGTGTGCGGGACCCATGTAAGAGTGCGCGGACGCCATAGAAAGTGTGCGGGGCCCATGTAAGAGTGCGCAGGACGCCATATATAGTGTGCAAGATCCATGTAAGAGTGCGCCGAACGCCACATGAAGTGTGCGGGACCCATGTATGAGTGCGCCGAACGCCATATGAAGTGTGCGGGACCCATGTAAGAGTGCGCGGATGCCACAGAAAGTGTGCAGGACCCATCTAAGAGTGCCCCGGACGTCGGAGAAAGTGTACGGGACCCATGTAAGAGTGCACCGGACGCCATAGTATGTGTGCGGGACCCATGTAAGAGTGCGCCGTGCGCCACATGAAGTGTGCGGGACCCATGTAAGAGTGCGCGGACGCCATAAAAAGTGTGCGGGACCCATGTGAGAGTGCGTAGAACGCCTTAGAAAGTGTGTGGGACCCATGTAAGATTGCACCGAATGCCATAAAAAGTGTACGGGACCCATGTAAGAGGCGCCGGAACGCCATATGAAGTGTGCGGGACCCATGTAAGAGTGCGTCGAACGCCGAAGAAAGTGTGCGGTACCCATGTAAGAGTTCGCCGAACACCATATGAAGTGTGCGGGCCCCATGTAAGAGTGCGTCGAACGCCAAAGAAAGTGTGCGGTACTCATGTATGAGTTCGCCGAGCGCCACATGAAGTGTGCAGGACCCATCTAAGAGCGCCCCGGATGCCGGAGAAAGTGGACGGGACCCATGTAAGAGTGCGCCGGACGCCATGGTATGTGTGGGACCCATGTGTAGAGTGCGCCGAACGCCACATGAAGTGTGTGCGGGACCCATGTAAGAGTGCGCGGACGCCATAGAAAGTGTGCGGGACCCATTTGAAAGTTCGCCGAACGCCTTAGAAAGTGTGTGGGACCCATGTAAGATTGCGCCGAACGCCATATGAAGTGTGCGGGATTCATGTAAGACTGCGTCGAATGCCACATGAAGTGTGCGGGACCCATGTATGAGTGCGCCGAACGCCATATGAAGTGTGGACCCATGTAAGAGTGCGCGGATGCCACAGAAAGTGTGCAGGACCCATCTAAGAGTGCCCCGGACGTCCGGAGAACGTGTACGGGACCCATGTAAGAGTGCGCCGGACGCCATAGTATGTGTGCGGGACCCGTAGCAGAGTGCGCCGAACGCCATACGGAAGTGTGCGGGACCCATGTAAGAGTGCGCGGACGCCATAGAAAGTGTGCGGGACCCATGTGAGAGTGCGCCGAACGCCTTAGAAAGTGTGTGGGACCCATGTAAGATTGCGCCGAATGCCATAAAAAGTGTACGGGACCCATTTAAGAGTGCGCCGCACGCCATATGAAGTGTGCGGGACCCATGTAAGAGTGCGCCGAACGCCACATGAAGTGTGCGGGACCCATGTATGAGTGCGCCGAACGCCATATGAAGTGTGCGGGACCCATGTAAGAGTGCGCGGAAGCCATAAAAAGTGTACGGGGCACGTGTAGGAGTGCGCCGGACGCCGCAGAAAGTTTACGGGACCCATGTAAGAGTGCGCCGGACGCCATAGTATGTGTGCGGGACCCATGTAAGAGTGCGCCGAACGCCACATGAAGTGTGCGGGACCCATGTAAGAGTGCGCGGACGCCATAGAAAGTGTGCGGGACCCATGTGAGAGTGCGCCGAACGCCACATGAAGTGTGCGGGACCCATGTATGAGTGCGCCGAATGCCATAAAAAGTGTACGGGACCCATTTAAGAGTGCGCCGAACGCCATATGAAGTGTGCGGGACCCATGTAAGAGTGCGTCGAACGCCAAAGATAGTGTGCGGTACCCACGTATGAGTGCGCCGAACGCCACATGAAGTGTGCGGGACCCATGTAAGAGTGCGCCGAGCGCCATATGAAGTGTGCGGGACCCATGTAAGAGTGCGCGGACGCCATAAAAAGTGTGCAGGACCCATCTAAGAGTGCACCGGACGCCGTAGAAAGTGTACGTGACCCATGTAAGAGTGCGCCAGATGCCATAGACAGTGTGTGGGACTCATGCAAGAGTGCGCCGGGCGCCATAGAAACTGTGGGGGACCCATGTAAAAGTGCGCCGAACGCCTTAGAAAGTGTGTGGGACCCATGTAAGATTGCGCCGAACGCCATAAAAGTGTACGGGACCCATATCAGAGTGCGCCGAACGCCTTGGAAAGTGTGTGTGGGACCCATGTAAGATTGCGCCGACGCCATAAAAAGTGTACGGGACCCATGCAAGAGTGCGCCGAACGCCAAAGAAAGTGTGCGGTACCCATGTAAGAGTGCGCAGGACGCCATATAAAGTGTGCGGGACCCATGTAAGAGTGCGGTGGAAGCCATAAAAAGTGTACGGGGCACGTGTAGGAGTGCGCCGGACGCCGCAGAAAGTTTACGGGACCCATGTAAGAGTGCGCCAAACGCCATAGAAAGCGTGCAGGATCCATCTAAGAGTGCGCCGGACGCCGTATATAGTTTTCGGGACCCTTGTAAGAGTGCGCCAAACGCCATAGAGAGTGCACGACCCATGTAAGGGTGCCCGGACCCCGTAGGAAGTGTACGGGACCTCCGGGGAGGGCTCCGGACGCTGTAGAAAGTGTGCGGTACTACGTAGCAAAGCGCAGGACGCCGCAGAAATAGGAATGTCTTTGAAACGGACTCGAGAACGCTATTCTACAGAATTAGCCGCACTTCGGATTGATTTTTTGTGCGTGCACAACTAAAGCAGATTTATTGTTTTTTTCGGTACAAATTTCCGCTGTCTGCCTTCCCATGTGTCCTCATGTGCAGCATGCCATCTTTAGGTCTACAACAAAATATATTGGGGCAAAATAATTTCTTAGCCAATTCTAAATCTCGAGTAGAGTATGAATCACTTAAGAGGCATCGCTGTGGCGGGCGGTAGACGCGGTAGAGGAGGGGGCGCGGAAGGCATGAAATCTCGTTCATACTCACCTCTTCGTCCGCTCGAACCGCTTTGGTTGAGCGGGAGGGACGAGCAGGGCTAGGCGAAACTGTTCCGTTCACGATTCCATTTCCATATTTCCGGTGCTTTTGGTGCTCTTCCGTTCTGCTTCCGTTTCCGACTTTCCGGGGTCGGAAGCGGAAAATAGTGCTGCATGGGTAACGTTAGTAGGTTCATGCAAGGATGTTTGAAGTCACAATGAAGGGCCGAGATTCTTCTTCAAACTCTTGCGTTCCATCGAATATGTATCTCAGCATGGCTGAGGTCCTCGAGAAAGTTTGGGGGTTTTGGAATTGCCCCTCCCCGCCCTAGAACGATGACACAAAATAAGCTTCCCATGAATTTGACCACTTTTTGTGGGATTTTTTTTCAAACAGCTTTTTATCCGAGACTGAACGATTTTTAAGGGAGCTTTCCGCTAAAACCCTCTTACTCGTTTGCTAAACATTGCAACAACAAAAAGAATCGTGACGCGTTCAACCTGTCCTTGGAAGGAGTCTTGACGGAGGCAGGTGTGGGTGGCCACGGGCAGCGGCACTCTGCGTTAGGAGGCAGATCACAGTTGAATTTTCCCCATACTCGCCGATGAGCTTTCTTCTATTTTTTGAATTGATAGGTGGTAATAGCTGTGGTAGCAAGTTAATGTTCAGAATAAAATCTAAACAATCAATTGTGATAATTAGAAGATTAATTTCTGATCAACTTTGAACACGCAGCGCGGCCACCAGCGTTCAGCTGTAACTGGTAAAGCTTGGACTCTATCTGTAGAATAGGCTGTACACTGCTTCGAAGGGACAGCCAAAGTGTGTCCGAATGAAAAAAGGCGGCTCATGCGGCCGGCGTGTGGCAGGGGGCCGTCGCATGTGCCGCTCTCGGACCAGTGTTGGATTCGAACGGCGGCCTTCCCCCTCCCACCTGCTGCAGAGCTGATTGATAGGCGCAGCCCCCCTTTGCTGCCAGCCGGTGCCGGCCCCGTTCGTAGTCGATGGCTGTGAAGACGTTTCGCATGCTCGTCCGAGTGCAGCGAACGCGGCGGCCGCCTACCAAGCACGCCTGCCGCATGGGCCGCCATTCTCATTCGGACAGACTTTACAAACACCGAGTATTTTGTAAGCTTCCTTTTCGGATTATCCCAACAGCGAGCGTTCGAAATCGTGTCGTGTCTCATAGTTATTTTATGTCATTCGAAAAATAATACTTTATTGATTGAAACCATACATAGCTTATCGAGTGAGAGCTGCAAAAAATGAGCAGCGACAAAATGTGAGAATGAGACAACCCATAGTGTCTGCTCTCTTCCTTTCGCGTTCCCGAATTTCCGTTTCCGGCGTTTTTCGGCCATTTTTCTTCCGTTTCCGTTCTCTAGAAAGACAATGGTTTCATTTTATTCGATTGGTGATCCTTCGAATCAGCAGATCCATCGAATTTCCATCCGCATGCGTTCCATTTTCCCTTTATGTGTCTTCACTTCTTTTCTCAAACGAGCACATAGCTGACGTCTCCTTTGCTTTCACTGTGGACACTTTCTTCCGAAAGAGTTAAGGTGTTGATAGTTGGAGAAGCTTTGCGCTTTTTAAAGTTTGTAGACGCTAAGCTTCCTTTCCACTCATTTGCTCAACTAATGCTCCGCGTCTGAGGAATGCAGGGTTTTTATTACAATTCTCAGACGATACTCATTAATAAGGAGTTGTTGAGAAGATTTTGTCCTCTCGACAGGATACAGCAGCAACAAACAACCTGTTGCGGAGCAAGAAAGAATCGCTCTCTCACGAACAAAATTATTAGTTGCGCACGATAAACTTTCCTACTCCCGGTGTGGCCATTTTGATTATGCACCCCCTTAGCTCATTAATTTTTAGGCAGCACCCTATGGGAAATCGAAATTGGCTGTTTTTCGAGAAGTCGAGCACAACAGCCGTGGTTTTGACTTCCTGATTTTGATAAACAAGAATATAAAAAGAGCACTGAACAGAGAAAATTCCGAAAATGTCAACAAAAAAGGTAATGTAATTTCTAAACTTCAAAACAATCTCATGCGGAAATTTTGTCAGTAAGACGGTAAGTTATGACAAAAGATAGAACAATTTTTATTTCAAGGCAATTTAACAGTTACAAACAACAACAGAACTACTACTATTGCAATGATTAATGTTTTCTGTTGAATGTTTTCATGAACCTATGAAGGATTAGTTAATCTGTGTTGATTGTTCTGATACGGAAATCAAAATTATTCTGTGAAACCATGTTAGGGTGCAGGTGATGCGTAGGGAGTGGGAAACCCCAGTTTTACCCACCTAGAATGCCGCAATCCCTTAGAGACTCTGCTTGCCGTGCGATATGGTGTTTGTACGCAGCTACATAGCCCACACGGGAGTGGACGCGCACACAATATTAATAAAAAGTACTTTACTACAGAAAGGGAGGAGAAAAGGATTGAAACTGTAGGAAATGACAGATGGTGAAAATATTCTATTTTGGATGCACCCATTTTTAAAATTTAATGTAAATAAACAAAGTGTATGTAGTGTACTATGGGTAATTTAATGTAAATAAACAAAGTGTAACATGTATTTGGCCGTGACAAGGTTCATTCAAACAAACCTAGTTGAACAAAAGTAGCATTAAACATGAGAGCAAAGGGTATTGTGAAAAAGAGAAGAATCTGAAAAACCCTATATGGGATCGATTTTTATGGTGATTTAAGGACCTTGAATGTCGTCGATGCTTTCTTTAATCAACTAGTTTCATTTGAATCAACCTTATGTAGTCCAAAAATTCACCAAGCTATAACTTAGTTTATTTTACATTCAATTTCTGTAGTGGATACATTGAAAGTATCATACTTCTGCCTTCCTTCATTTACTCCAGTTTCCATCTTCCCCGTTTGTAATGAAATACATTTTTTTTAAATATTGTGTGTGCGTCCACTCCAGCGGGTGCTGTGTAGCTGGGGACAAGCACCAAATCGCTCGGAAAGCCGAGTCTCTGAGGTATTTTCGGCTTTGAGGGTCGATAAAACTCTGGCCTTTATGTACAGGGTGTTTCTCATGGAGGAAGGCACGGTTATTTGTCTCTTTCACAGAGCCTTGCAAACTCTTGAATTTCTCCAGTGGACTCTCTTCATAAGTCTCATTCTCATGAACGAAAATGCGTTGGCTAGTTATGATACTGAGTGTGCCATCTGCATTTTTGAACTGTCAGAACACAGCAGCTCGCTAACTCTTTTCTGAACGTGAACGATAGCGCTTCTGTGCGCTTTCTTTGTATATTTGCCTCAAATCGGTAGCCACCCGCGTAATCCATTAACGTTGCACCTGAAACATGACATCACATCAATCTTTACTTGCTACAATATAACAGAGTAGTGTTTATTTCTCCATCAAAAGAATCAAACACATTATAAGTGATTCTCAATTCATAGAGTTATTAAAGGCAGCCTTCACGATGATCATCCTCGTTGACTTTCCACAGTGAAATGATAGGCGAGAATGATCCTAGGCTCCCAATGTCGAAAGAACGGTAGAAAACGAGCCAGGAGCGACAAAGTAACGGCTGCAAACAAGCGTTTTGGTGCCCCAGACACGCCTGGTGCCCCAGATCCGCCTCTCGGAATGGACAAATGAAGACTCAGATTACGGGAATGATCAAGTGAAGGAAGTGCTGACACGTGAGCTGATCGCTTTATTGCACTGATAGGTATCATCCTTCTTCTTCTTATCGGCCACATAGAGCTTCTCCTCATAGGTGTAGAAAGGCAGCCACATCGCACGGGTTCTTCCACATATTCATAACTGTTAGAGATGTCGGCTTTGCAGGACATGAAAATAAATGAGATGAATCATGCCCTGGGTTGTGGCAGTCGGGACATTCGTCAGGGATCGACGAGTCGATCTTATGGACGAAGGCCTTGAGGTAAGAGGAGTGTCCACAACGTAGACCTGCCAGGATGACGCGTGTACGTCTGGGTAGGTCCATTTCGCTGTCATCGATAGGGGGAGGCACATCACCAAGAATTGGATTTAGGGGAGCACTGGAAAGGTATTCTCTGACGAATCGGGTGTGCTCCATTTGCAGCAGTCTGACGCGATTGAGCTCCGACGTCGCCCAACGTTGACGATCCAAGACAGAGACTGCAGCATGAAGTGGCGAGCGTATATGTCGGAAATGGGGACCAGATGACAGTAGGGGGAAATTGGGGTGTGTGGAATTCTTTACAATGCCAACATGGAACTGTTGCGACTGGAGTTGACAATGCTGCTTTACAGGAAGCAGCGAATACTCTTGATGTAGATGAGATACCGGTGTGGATCGAGGGCATCCAGTGATCACGCGTAGAGCAGTGTTCTGTGCACGCTGAAGTTTGCTCCAAGAGGTTTCCGACAGGTGTCTTGACCATATTGGGGCTCCATATTCCAGCACCGGCTGCACCATAGCCATGTAGGTGGTTCGCAGGATTTCCTTAGAGCTACCCCATGTAGTGCCAGCTAGCGAACGTAGGATGTTGTTACGTGTGTTGGCAGCAGCAGCTCGAATACGTGTATTTTCATGAAAACGTAGTGACGGGTCCAGAAATACACCGAGTAGTCGAGGGTGTTTTGATAAGGGCAGCATATTTCCTTCCCAAAGAACCTTGGGATGCAGCTTGTGTTCGGCTGTCGCTGTAGTGCACAAAGTAACGCTGGACTTCGTTGGAGAGACCTTTAGCTGCTTCGATTCCAGGAACTTAGCCAGACTGGCGAGATATTTATTCATCTCAGCAGTGGCTCGATCGATGACAGGGTCAGTACAAATAATTGTGATGTCGTCCGCATATAGACATAAGATCATCCTTCTAGCGGTCAATTCTTCCACGTTCAAAAATCAACGTGAACAAGAGAGGGCCTATTTTCGTTCAAAAACGCGTCTTTCGTGTCCTTTTTAAGCATGCCTTGCTATATAGGACACCAGACCTTTCGTAAACCGTGGAGGTATCGGAAGTGAAATTTATCGTGTTTACTGCCTTTAATATAAAACTTCGACAGCAACTATTAATAACTGCCAACACAACCTGGGTCTCTACCAATATTTTCAATTGTGTGAGTGTTTGCCTTAAAAGCGGCGAAGAAGATATGACAAATCAGAAGAAAAGCGTGTTTTATTTCCTTCTTGAAATTCGACAGAACATGCACTTCGATCTTTTTTGGTGTTCGGTTAAGGCACCCCCTTTGCCCCCTCTGCAACGTCCAATATGCACCCCTAAAGTTAACCGGGACGCGTGCCCAGCCCTGCTTGCTTCTGGGTCTTACATTGTGAGCTCCCAGAAAGCCTCTAATACCGGGCTGTTTTCATCCGAATTCTGCTTACGGTTATTTTGTTTCTCTGTACAATACGCGTACTTTTTTGGCGTTCATTACTCTGCATCGATCCATATCCATGATGTTTAAGTGGGAGAATTTAGCCTTCATGAGCGGGACAGGTGCTCTCTATACACCGAGGGAGGAGTTGTCTCGCCTCTTGCGGCGCTAGTTCCACTCGGGACCGAATCGTTTAAATTGAGTAGCGTCACGTGTCGAACTGCAAAAACGGGACAACCCCTCCCTCTCTGTGTGGAGAGAGCCTATCCCTTCATAAGCAGCCTTCAGCCTCCTTCTCCGTGATTTCCACGTTCACCATAACGTCGGCATGGATCCTGAAGAGACTTGGCGTTCTTTGTTGAATGTTGGCGCAAACTCGGTGCCTTATGCTATAAGGGCTCTTTCAGAGTTCGATCGAGGCGCTATGCAATGGGATGATTAACATGAGCATTGATCGAGCTCGCGTCGCACGGTGATCTGCATTCAAAACATGTCACCGCAGCGATCAGCGATCGCACTCTGAAAGAATGCAAACATATGTAGGTGCACCGAGTTTGCGATAATCTCAACAGGGAACTCAAAGTCTGTGCAGGATCCATGCAGATGTTAATTGTAGGTCGAAACACAAAAATCGAAGAGAAAAACGACCCGGTGCTCGAAAACTGCTGCCCCTCGCGCATAGGTTCACTTCGCTTGTTGCCATTTTCATACGAATAAGAAATCGTCTTTTTCAAAATGAATCGAATAAATGTATCTTCTTGCAGAGTTTTATGAGCTTTTGAATTTTTGAAAAATCATAAATATTTTTCACTCAGTCTCAAAAAAGGTTCATTTTTCATTGTGGCATTGCCGGAATTTGACACCCATTTTGAATTCACCCAACTATTTATGGTTAGGTCCGTGGCTTGTTTCTTCAGGAAAAACATTTAAATTTGAACCGCGGCTGGCGGGGCGGTTTGAATCTCACCAACGGCTGGGTGATAATGAGGAACGGTATACAGTTTTGGGGATTCAAACGGCTCATTCTCTTTTGAACACGATGGCAAGTCTTAACACTGTGATAAGCATCACAGCGTAGCTTGATATGGTGGTTATCAACACGTGATCACGTTGTGACGTGCTTATCGCGTACACAGCCGGTATAAAGGCGCTTCTTCTCACTCGAGTCCTCATTCGGCATTCTTGATGCCGGCCCTGGAAGATGACTTCGAGTCACTCTCGGAGGCCAGCATATTTCTGACCGCTGGGGGATAAGGGTATCCTCTCGGCTGGGTGGGGGGGGCAGGGGCGGTTTTTGCCGCGAACCGCGGGGAGGGTGATTCCTCACCGCAGACCGCGGCGAAGATTACGTCCTTGTCGTGGACCCAGGCGGGGTCTTCGCGACAACCCGGGGCGACATACTTGTGGTGAGTATTAGAATGAATAACCCGTGAAGTCAATGAGGTCATCGTTGGGCTGCTCGTTGGGGTCTCCCGCTAGGCATTTAGGTAGTGTCCCAACAGCTATTGTGACGTCATCACGAGCGTCGCGATGCTGTACCCCCGCTGGATTACGGGACACTTCTCACCCGACCGAGCGGCGGCAGTGCGAGGCGCTGCCGAGCGCGGCCCAATGCCACCGTTGTCTCGCGTCTCTGCAAGAGAAAGAGGGGCAGCCTGTCAACCGCCGTGGCCGGCGCTCTTGAGTCTCACCGTACACAGAGGAGCTGTAAGGATGATTACAGCTGCAAAAGGGATACCGATTCGGCAAGAGTTATACAGCGATTCACAAAGGAAATGTGGGAAAAGCGGAAAGGAATAAAGCAATCAGAATGGTGACTGGCTCTTGATTTGAAGAACTGCCTTATTTGTTTTTGAGTTTCTCTGGGTTCAATATTTTGTTTCTGTATTACTTGTATTTGCTTATTATAGTTCTTGCCTGCATATTGACATATGAAGAGGCAATGAAAAAACAAGCTCGAAAAAATCATGGATGATTATTCTAAGACCAAGAACCTACACATTAATAGCAATGGGCGCTGCAAAAACAGGATCAGTCATCCTCAGTCTTCAAGCATTGATCTAACTAGTAAGATATGTTTAAAGGGCGCAGACCTTTTCCAACTCACTGTCGCCTCTATTTCAAAGGAAATGGTGTCTCAAATTCTTCCTAGCCCCACTGCTCATCAATCCTAAATTTGCCACCTCTTATGGTTCCCATTGTTCAGTAGTTGTTCAGTATTGAGAAAAATATCTGGAGCGATAAACGCCAAGGGAAGTGATTGTGGAACCCTGGCCCCAAAGAGAGACAAAAACCTCAACTCTTTCCTCATTCAATCTGAAACGAGATACTGATCAGGTGCAGTATCTGGTAATCTCACTTTGAACCGATTTTGGAAAATATGCTGCCGTTATGCAATAATTTTGGCACGATGTAATATGGAGGTTTCTAGAATGTCTCCTGGTTTCAAACAAGTGTTTTATCTTTGAAATTTTCATGGCCATATTTTTAGGAAATAGCTTTAACTTAAATTTATTGCTCGAGAATTGTATCAAATTACATGTGTGACAGAAAACATTAAAAGTTCAACCCTGAGCATTTGTAAGAGAATTCAGAGTTTTTATATTTCATACTGATGCATTTTCCATTGTCACGGATCGAAAAACGAGGATCCCGACGAGACGTTAAAAATGAGTACATAATTGCCAAGAGTAATGATCAATTCCCATGTTATGCGTTTCAATAACAAAATAGGAAAATCAAACATGAAAATTTTTAACAAACATCTACTCTCCAATTATGCCATATTATAAGTTGAAAAACAAGAAAAATTCACCAGATCGCTCACGCTGATTGAGCACTTGGTAGGGACTGCTTTAACTTCCCGTGGAGATTTGGAAAACTATGTTGCCAGATCTGTGCTTGAAAATCCCTAAATGGCTGCGGCGACTCTAAAAAATGGCATTTTGATTACTTAGAAAAGAAATTTTTCCATCAGGGATTTTTGGAGTTTTCAGAATTTTTTCAGATTCGGCTTTAAATTTTCAACTGGGGATTAGTCAGGGCGTTGAGCCCGAATCGGGGTCTATTTGTGGCCAGACTGAGGGTTACTGTAGGTTACGGCAGGCATAATGCCTTCTAACTCACGTTACTCATCTTCAAATTTCGAAAATCGAAAAATGGACCTCAAATTCGTGTTCAGCGTCCCATATACCACCCACAGTGGAAATATGAGAGTTTGACCGAGCTACCGTATACCCACCGTAACCTTTGTCTGCGTTACCTTCTTCTTCGTCTCCTTCATCTTCTTCATCTTCTTCATCTTCTTCATCTTCTTTATCTTCTTCATCTTCTTCATCTTCTTCATCTTCTTCGTCTTCTTCATCTTCTTCATCTTCTTCATCTTCTTCATCTTCTTCATCTTCTTCATCTTCTTCATCTTATTCTTCTTCTTCCTCTTCTTCTTCCTCTTCGTCTTCTTCTTCTTCTTTGTCTGCGTTGCCTTCTTGTTCTTCTTCTACACACCTACTCGTGTTTCCTCCCCCTTCTCTTATTTTTCTTGTATTTCCTCAGTTTGTTTCTTGTTCTCTTTCTTTATCAAACATTTTTTCCGTTTTTTCCGTTTTTTTCTGCTTCATCATCGCCATCATCATCGTGTTCTTCCTCCTCCTCCTTAACGTCTTCCTTTTTTTGGAATTTTCTTCAGCTTCTCCTTTTCTGCTCTTACTTTTCTTTTATTCGACATCTTCCCTTCTTCAGTTCGATCCTGTCTTTCCATGAACTTTCTTCTTTTCATAATCCTTTTCTCCTTCCTTTATACACATGTCTTTTAACTTAATTTTTCTTCTGCGCTCTTTCCTTTTACCTTGTCAACTTTTTCTCTGGCTTTTTTTCTATCTTTTATTGTTCTCTATATATTCACTTTTTTCGTATTATTTTCGCTGTTTCTTCTTCTTTTCCTTCGCACACGGGTTTCGCCGTCTTCTTCTTTGCTCTTTTTACTTTCTTCTTTTTCAACTTTTTCCTACCGCGCTTAATCCTTTTCTCTTCTTATCCTTATTTTTCTCTCTTCGCTCCTTCTTCCTTTCTTCTCATCCCTGTATTCTTCTTCTTTTCTTCTACACCATCTTTTATCTTCTTTTCTGCGCATTTTTCATAATTCTATTATTTCTTTCTTCTTTCCCTTTTCTCTTCGTCATCTTCATATTTTTCCTCCATCACTCAACCTAAATCTCTCCTTCTGGTCTGTATTCCTTCAATCGTTTCATTTTTCTTTTTCATCTTATATTCTACCGTTCCTTCTTTTCCTTCATCTTCCTCATCCTGTCCTTTTCGGTCTTCCAATCGTTTCTCTTCTTCTTTCTTTTGCACTACTTTTTTCTTTCACCTTTATCACCATCATCCACTTCTTTTCGTGCCTCCCTCTCTTTTTCTCCGTGTTGCTTTTCTGCACCTTTTCTTGGGCTTTTTCTCTCCTAATAGGTATTTTCGTCTAACTGGTCATTTATTTCGAGTGCACTTTTCAATTTTTGCGACATGAATATAAATTAACATCAAGTGACGGATGAGTGGATCTACGGAAACATTATTTTTGGTTGAAGAGCTCTCGGAAGATGATTAAATTGTTGGCAGAAAAAATATAACAACATAAAATAACGAATATTAAAAAACAAAAATTATGCTCTCATTTACTACAATGTCACATTAATGTTTCTTTGATAATTTAAGTGATTAAACCTCTAAGCAACTCTTTCACTGGAATTTCAGGGTAGCTAGGTACAAAAATGGGCGAAACAACTCGTATTTGAACAACACAAAAAAATTAATAATTAAACCATGGAGCCAGGGAAAAAATTTGATTAAAAGGCATCGTACGCGCAGGAAACCGTTCATTTTTTTTTCATGTTTTTTTGTAGCTTGGCCTCTCTAATGAACGAAAATGTCGAAGGCGCCCATGAAAAACTTCGGTTTGTAAAGAAAATTCATTCGGAACACATTGTGAATACGAATTTGAATTTCGCGCCAAAATTGTTTTTGAGGTTTTTCTGCGTTTGAGGGCCTCGTCACTGTTATTTTTGAAGTTTTTCTACATGTAGAGTTTGTGCCGTAACTGTTTTTCATGTTGTTTGCCGGTCGGTTCTACATTCTATGAAAAAGTGCTAGATGACTGGTGAGAACTGGTGGCGGATCCTCATCTTCAACCTCTTCCAACCTCATAACCCTAGGTTTTTGAAGCGCCAAAACTCACCGGTGTGGTCTACCGGGTCATCCATGAAATTGAGCCCAAAAAATGGAAATTCATTTTCAGCGCAAACGATGCCTTTAAGTAGAATACGTGAAGGTAATCCCTCAGTTAAAGTCTCTAAAAACTGAAACTCCTAACTAGTTGCTATTTTGCCTATATTTATTACATGGGTTAATCTTATATTCAAATAAAGTGTTCCAACCAAACTGGTAACACAATAACTTGCGCTTTGATTCAAGATCTATTTCAACAGGAGTCTTATCTTCGATACAGACTCGAACCAGGGTGTGCATTTTCCGTTTACCGATTTACCGATTTTCCGGATTTACCGGTGTTTTTCGGAAAAGTTTGGTTTACCGATTTACCGAATTTTTCTTGAAGTTTACCGAAATTTTTACCGAAAAAAAATGGGTGTTTTCGCCGATTCGACCTACTTCTTACTCGTATTTCACGTGATTGCAACTGTTATGGCATGCCCTTGGCACGATATCCGTTTTCATCCTTATTTTTGTTACACTTTTTTAAACTGTTTAGCTTACTTTTTGAATATTCAAACGATCTCTTCACTTTTTCTCATAAAGGCACAGTCCAACCTCAGAGGTAATTTTTGATATTTTGGTCCGGTCGCCGTCTATAGCAACCCTACCAAGCGCAAAATCTCAGTTCGTTCAAATAAGGGAGAGAAAGCTAGGAAAAAGTCGGCCACGCCCCCTTGAAAGAAAAAATGGGCAACGCCCACTGGCAGGTTTCCGATCTCAATCGGGAAGAGACGCGCGAATGATTTTGAGCAAAATTTATGTTCTTCCATTTGTTTTCGGCCTAACTTTATATTGTGACCTTACTCGGAATGATGGCTGCGAATGACGAGAAAATACAGGCTCGAGACAACTCGTCCGCAACTTCTACCAGTTCAAATTGAAAAATTTTCGAGGAGCCGTAATCCAGTTCGTAGTGAGTGCTGAACAATTCTGGAGACACCATTGTGATCAGCGTGAAATTTTCTCCAAGATCGGCTGAAATACGAAAAATCGATTCTGAGATTGGACTGTGGCTTTAAGTGCTTCTTCTTGTCGAGATATGTACCACTACGAGAAATACATATTTTATTTAGAAATGTGAACAGGTTCGCAACGCAGCAGAGGCCTGAAGCAGATAATTCAGGAAGTGTAAAAATTCTTTTGAGCCCCGGACACAAAACTGAATCCACTGCGCAGTTCTCGGATAACTGCATTGTGAAATTATCGTATCCACACCTTTCCTCACTGACCAATAAGGTGCTTATGAGATGAGGGGGGAGCACTGTTGTATTGCACTTGGCCACGCCCATTTTTCCGTGCCGCTCTTTATTTGCACTATCCTCATGCACTTTTAAAAATGATGCATAAATAATAATGCTTATTTGTGAAAAGAATTTTCCGCACACCCCTGATTCGAACAGAATGGAAGGTAGATAGATTTCAGCTAGATTGTACCCAAAGCGAAAGTCTCGCTTCATAAGTTGAATGTTGTTTTATTCTATCAAAATGACCAGGATCAATAATGTTTTTAGTAAGAAGCACGTTTTCGACAAACACCGAGAGGCCACTCAGCATTTTTTTCTTGATATAAGTACAACACTTTTATTGAGAAATGCAGGAAAGCACCGGCCAGCATATTTACATATCGAGTGAACTCATTAATGTCAGCTGTTCATGTGAAAGTCAGTATAATTACGAAACTATTCACCACACTTCACCACACCACAACTATTCACCAATCCTTGTATTGCACCCTCCTCGCCGACCAGCTGGCGGCGGGCTCGTTCGGCAGCCCGACCGCTGGCTACTCTCCGTCTCCGCGTGCCGACTCTTTCTCTGCGCTCGCGCACCTCGCGCGAGAAGGAGGCCGCCGCGCCGTGGTGGGGTGATAAGTGACCGTGGACGCTCCCGCTGCCCTTTATCGTATGACTCCGCGTAGGTCTGTGTTTTTTCTCCTATCGGGAGTCCTACGCGGAGCCAGAGTCAAACGGAGCGTTGCAAAATTTTTCGAAATCGGAGCGGTCCCGTCCGTCACATTTTTTGTCAAAATCCAAAATTTTCGCGATCCCCTTCCCGAGGCCGGGCAGTTTATAGTTGATTACTAAAAGTGTCAGACGCCGAAATTTCGTTCAGTAGTCGAGCCCAAGCGTCTAAAACCAAATATGCGATTCCTTCCTTGGGGACCAAAAGTAATCGAGAATTTATGGGATAACCACGAATTTCTCATTTTGGACCGAAATTCCTGCGACCATCCGTTGCGAAATTTCGCAACCCTGCTTGACCCTGCGCGGAGTGTCCCCCGATTTCCCTGAGACTCACTTCCCAAGACTGAGCACGCTCCAAACAAAGCGCTTCTCACTTTCGCTACTCATTCGCGCAGTACTTTTCCTGTTGAGAGCTATGCGTTTCCCACAAAGCGCGCTCGCCCCCCAACGATGCGCTATCCCGATCTCAATGAAACGGCGCACGCTTCCGAAGTTACGCTAATCACCTTCAAAGACTGCACACACTCTGAAAGGAACGCCACTTCCCAACAAGCGCACACGCAGTTGACGGAGCATTGCTTATTTTCCACGACGCTGCCCTCGTTCATCGCTTTCCACATCTTATAATGCACGCTTCCTGTGAAACGCTACCGTCATGATACGGCATGAGGCACTACACACTTGACGACGCGACGAATTTCAATTTAGGCGACGCGAAAATGAGTAAAATTTCGCCGATTTTTTTAACGAAATTACCATGATTGGTACAGTTTTCGATCATACAAATTCGACTTGATTTAACTTCGACACAATCAGAATTATTGCTGCTTGGGCGCTATCCATACTCCTCAACGCCAGCACGTTATGCGTAGGCGTGGCGTTGGAGTATGAATGGCGAGACGATACGCCCACGCGGCACACATTTGACGCCCGCTCCGCAGTATTTTGTTTATACGACACCAATTTCATTGAGTTTCATAATACTTCATTCCAGTATTATCCTTTGCTACCATGGTGATGGACTCGTGCACTGAGATCGCGTGTTTGGAAAAGTTGAGGTCCACTTTTTTTCCGCTCCGCCATGGCGTCCCCGCTAGCGTTTTCATAGTCTCCGCAAGCGCGTAACGCTCGTAGCGCACTGGCGCTGACGAGTATGAATTCCACCTTACAACGACTCGTCGGAACATTGTTATCTACTATTGCTGCAGACCCTGAACTGACCAAACTTGTTAATGATTTCGTGTTTGTACAAGAATGAGCCGTTAGAATCCCCAAAGCTCTGTACCGAACTTCGGGTGATAATTACCAGCCAGCCACCGCTGAAATTAAAACCGCCGCGCAAGCCGCGGTTTGAAATGTTTTTCTTAAAGGCAGTGTTCACGATAATCTTCGATTTTGAGTTTAATCGCTAACTCGACTGTTTGGCCCCCGAGTAGAACTGAAATGACGAAGAAACCGAGAAAAAAGCGCCAGAAGGGCACGAAATCCTCAGGTATCAGCCCGCCTCTTAAGTATCAATGGAACTGTTCGTTGTGACAATGAAATCTTTTGTGGACCCGCCTTTTGCGATTCTCCATTCTGTGTTGCTCCGTTCTTTCCTTCGGGCCAGGGCTGTGCGGAAATCTTTTCAAGATTTTTGAAAACGGAAGCGGAAGAAAAATGGTCAAAAAACGCCGGAAACGGAAATCCGGAAACGGAAACGGAAAAAATCAAAAAGCTATGAGGTGCCTCATTCTCACGTTGCGTCGCTACTCATTGGTTACAGTTCTCATCCGATAACCTATGGTTTCAGTCGATAAATCAATAATTATTCAAACTACATAAAATCACTATGGAGAATTCCACAATTTCGGATCTTTGCCCCAGAAAAAAATTGAAAAGGCAGTTTTAAAAGGTGGTATATGTAGCGACCCCTCCGAATAAGAGTACAGCCTGTCCTCCAGAAAGATGTCCAGGCTGATCCAGGTGCAGATGAAGCGGGCGGCCGCGTTGCGTGTTCAAGACCTATAGAGGTGAACCTCCAGGTTCTCACCGACGACTTTCTAGATTTTCTGTAGAATCTCCATTTTGAACCCTGTCGGAGCAAATGCCGCACGATTAAATTCAAAAGTAAAAACTACTCAGTGACAACAGGTAAAATTACTGATCTGCCTCTGTTTTTAGAGACCCGAACTTTGTTGAGCATCTCAGCCAGGCTTACAATATTAATGTAAAATATAAATTGTAGATATTCGATTGAACACAAGAGGTCGAGAGTGTTTCTCAGCCCCTCATGATGCCTCCAAGCACCCTTTCCAATACCCACTACCATTACCCATGTAGCTCTATTTTCTTCCGTTTCCGGGCTTAAAAAGTCGGAAACGGAAGCGGAACGGAACAGCTCAAAAACACCGGAAATACGGAAACGGAATCGGAAACGGAACAGTTCCGCACAGCCCTGCTTCGGGCCCTGACTAATCTTAATTTGCATAAAATATTCTTCCTTTTTCGATTAGCCCCATTTTCCACCGGTGACAACCTTCATGAACATGTTCATCCAACCGGACAACTAGTCCATGTTATAGAATAATGTCACTGAAATACGAAGTTTTGATGCGTTTCTCACCGTTTCTTCGTAAAATTGGTAACACTTGGGGGCCAACGCATTGTTTTATGTGGAAAACTTGGAAACGAGAATCATCGTGAACACTGCCTTTGAGCAAACAAGCCACTGACGTAGGTGTCTATAAAGTGGAAAGAAACTTCATTTGGTTCTCTTCTAAAAGTTCAAGTTTGGTCAAGGTGAACGATATGGCGTCACCCGAGCCGATTCTGTAATATATTGATTGTTCTCACGGCGCATTCGTCGAAAACAGCGAACTCGCATGCACTTTTCCGTTTCTCCATTCAAATGCATAACTCAATTGCTGCAGCTTCTTGAGGAACAAAAGAATCTCTCAAGGTTTCTACATTACCACACATACATTCGCGAGGAACCATAACCTTTAATGGAACATCAGACGGCAAAAATCACCATGCTTGCAGAAGTCGCGTTCGATTTTCCGGTGTCAGCAGTCTGTGTGAGATTATTCATAAAGTTCCAGTCCCCATTGACGGCACAGGGCACGATAAATTTGGTCCTTGGGCTTCCAAGGAAAAGGGTTCATTTGCTGTCATCAACACAAAAAATGGTTCTATCACTGCCACGCTATGGCCTGCGATCGTCAGCCGTGGTTTTTCATTGAAATAGACATAAGGCTTGAGAAATAGTTGTCGAAAACCTTTGGAAATCATCGTCAGGCAAAGCAATAAAAAGCACCGTGGAAGTGATAGAGCCGTGACGGCGTCGATGACAAAAAGTGAACTCAAGGAGGCCAACCCTGTCCACTTCAATTGTTTTCGCAGCCGTTTTTTTTCGCTTCTGAGAATGCGCTTAAATCCGTTTTTTTCAACGCTGTTCTGGTTCTGATGGCTATCACAATTGTTTTTCCTTGAAAACTCAAGGACGAACTTTATCGTGAACAGTGCCTTTAAATAAAGCCGTTGGGCTCCATGTGTAACTAAAATCACGAAGAAACGTCAAAAAACGCACCAAAGCGCCTTATTTCTTTGAAATGTTTTCCTGAACTGGACTGGTTGTAAGGTAGAGAGGACGAGTTCTCGGAGGTTGTGACCGGTGAATAAAGGGGTCAATGGAGAATGAAAAAATTGTCACACAATACAGTGAAGTTATGGTTTCGAGGAAGGAACGGAGCAACAGAAAGTAGCGAATTCCAAAGGACGGGCCCACAAAGGATTTCACTGCCACAACTATCAGCTCCTTTGACAATGAGAGTGCTAGGACGGGGAGAGAACACAGCAGTTCGTGTAATTATGGCACATTCTCACCAATTTCCTCGTTATTTCAGCTCTACCCGAGGACCAAGTATTTGTTTTAGCTACTAATCTCGAGTGGGATTCATAATGAGCACTGCCTTTGAGCGGTGCAGGTTTACATGTTTTTTTCGTCTGCCATTCAATGGATGTGTGGATTTCGAGAATGAATTCTGACCACCGTCACGCCACCGCCTGTCCATCGCTAAGCACTAGGAAACTTCATTGAGAAAGACTGGCAAATTAGCGTCGAATATGGAAATGCATGATTCTTTATTCACTATTCTTCTGATAATCCTTCCATTGTTTGCTAAGAGAGTAAGATTAAAGGGAACAATTTCTAAATATAGAGACTCGAAGCAGCTCAGTCACAAAAAATTAGCTGCATAGCTAAGGCAGCACCATAAATATTAGTTTCCCTTATTGCTTTAAACCATGGGAGAACTAATAGAAAAGGAAATAAGTGTAAAAGTATGAGATTATTTGAGTAAGAAGTAATTTGTGGGTATTGGTTGGTGGTGCCAGTTCTCAACGTTCCAGCAAGTATTCAAAGTCTGTCCGTATGAGACTGTCCGCCAAAACGGTCGGCGTTCATGTCAAGCGGCCGTCACGATAGACTTTTTAGGACGAGCCAACTGTTGATTGGGATAGATAGCATGGTGAATGAGTTGTCCGAGATTTGTATGTTCCGTCATTTGGAACCGATGTATGGAAGGGCACCTAAACGGTAAAAGGCTGAGACTGGAGGAAAGAACAGGGCTACGGTTGAAAATTATTGCTCATCTTACCACTTTTCAGTTCGAGATACGCACGATTTCAGCTCAATTATCCATTCTTTGGAAGGTAGCCTTGGAACTCAACCGCGCCTCAAATTTCTTCTCCCATTCATCCGCCGTTGAGCTAGAATTGGACAAATAGTCATTTATCGTTCATTCATTCATTCAAAATTTATTCAGTCAAAAAAATCTTTTATAAATTAGGAGCTGATTGGGAGGAAACCTGACTGAAATACAAGAGGTGGAAAAATCTACTGGTATAACCTGCTACTCTTAGACGGACAAAGTGCTCACATGTGAGCTGAGGACGTTCCATGTATTTGCAGTTGACTGAATAGATCTAAGAATTCGGGTTAAGATACTCAGAGTGGATTTTCCGTTTAGTTCCGGGATGCAAACTGTACGGTTTTAGATGGAAACAATCGTACACATTCTGAGATATATTCTCGCTCAAGCACGCAACTGGCGGTGGCCATACCGGGGCGGGCCCATAGGACTCTCTTTGATCTAAACACGAACCCCGGGCTATTGCTTGCGCCGATATCAATTGGAGCGTACGAGTTGAGCCGCAGAGTGAATATTCTCGCACCAATCACGCAACTGGCCGAGCCATACCGGGGCGGGCCTATTTAAGCCTCTTTGATCTTAATACAGAACCCCAGGCGATTGTTTGGGCCGATCCGCTCTGAGGAAACGAAAAATCTGCGAACAGCTAGTCTCGAACCAGACAGTTTTTGATGACATACAAACCATGTAAAGAAAAATATGTGGGAATTAAGTCGAAAAAAAAAAGACAAAAACCCTAGAACACGGAACATCCATAATTTTTGCTGTTGATAAAAAACTGCTTTTGATCATGTATACGCAAAAAAACTCATTCAAAGAGGAATCTAAAATCATAAGATCACACACAAAAAAAAGTTGAATCAAAATCAGATCAAAGGCATCAAATCGGACGATCTCAAAAACACCGCATAGTAGTTCTAGGTCGCATCTTGATTGAACATCGTGATAAGGTAATCCTGGAAACAACTTGCCCATCGATATCTGAACGCTTCTGTGCCTAATTGTTCCATGGGGTTAAAATTCTGAAAAGAAAAGAATTGCTACGAGCTGTAGTCTTGGGAGCAGGTAGGCGCACCCTGAAGGGGTGACCTCGGGTACGAGAGGCTGAAGGCGAGGCTTCAAATAGGTCCCAGAGTGTCATATCAAGTTCAGGTGTTGTGAGTTTGTACATTAAAGCTAAGTCTGCTATTTTTCTACGATCGAGAAGCGACAAAGCCCCTAGCCTACTCAGTCTTTGCTCATATTCAAGTCGAAATATTCCTTTTCTTGCAAAACATCTATAGGTGTAGGATCTCTGAACGTTCTCAATTTCCTTGATCAGGGCAGCTTTGTACGGCGACCATATTGGTGAGCAGTATTCAAGCAACGGCCTAACGTAAGCTACAAAAAGCTTGAAAAGAATGATAGGGCTCCGGGTTCTGAAGGCCTTCAAAATAAAGTTAGAGTTCGTCTATTTGATATTTGAACAATAATCGTGTTTATTTTGTATAGGCACATACTGCACATTGCATTTAACCTTATCACTTTTCCTGGAACCTGTCCAAACGGTTTGAGCCAATCAAGAGCTCTTCAGAAATGCCCCAGAGATTAGCTCCAGTCGCTACGTGCCGCATTTAGCATTTCATTATAATCACTTTAGTTCTGGCGGTTGCTACTCAGGCAAACTGTGGCGTCGACAACAGGTAGATAATTTGTCATCTAATAAACCGCTCCTGTTGATAACTCAATTCGTGCGTATTGTCAGCCTGAGACCTGCCCATTGCCCAGCGATGTCAGCCTGTTGTCGAGCTGTTAACAACTCGATGTATCGCGTCTAGCGGCCTATTTAGCAAGCAGTTCATATCCAGCTGGACTGTTTCATCTAGCTTAGGAACTACTTCACATGGACACGCGTCGCGGTCGGCACAACGACACGTGTCGCGGTCGGCGCACCGACACGCGCCGCGGCCGACATACCGACACGTGTCGCGGTCGGCGCACCGACACGCGCCGCGGCTGGTCGCCCAGCCTCCACTGGGTTCATCACTGGATAGGCAGGACCTCCAGATGCTGGGAGGGGCCAACGTACCGCAAACTTGAGTAATTGAACTGGCTGCGCTTTCATCACTCGCAGCATGACTGAAAAACACTTTCCTTGTATCTAGAGCCCTAGCTGTGCAACAGCTCGACATCGACCAGAGCATAACTCGCGGTTACGGACCCGCCGAATATCGGCTCGTTGGCCAGCGGTGACTCATGGTGGGCAAATCAACCTGTTGTTGACGCCCCAGTTTGTCTGAGGAGGGACGCAACTGAACCCTGGAACACTTTTCCGTCCCGTACTTTTTGCCTTCGAGTTGAAGTTTGTTCCATTCGTTTGGTGTTTCCTTGCTTGGAAAAGCCTTTCGAGAATTGAAAGCGTAGTTACCGGACAGTGCCTTCGAGTGATTTCTTGACAGACAACCCGATTCGGCCTCTTGGTGACTAAAGATCTCTGCAGAGTGGCACAGGGGTGAGTCTGCGGCGGGGCAATGGTGGAGAATGGAAAACGCCACGCAGCGGGCGAGGGCGGCGACGTGTCGCGCGTGATCAACGAGTGGTATTTTCCAATCCTCCCCCCGCCTCTCCTGGAGATGATAACTGGAAATGATAGGCCAGAACTGGAATAAATAAACATTTTCATTATTGTATGGTTCACGTTTTGGCTCTGTTGCTCTAAAGAATGATCAGTGAGAATACAGTACTGTGAGTAGAAGCAACGACCGAGTCAAGGGACGAAATGCACAAAAAGGAGTGTTCTAGTCATTTCCAGGAGAGGCTAGGGTAAGCTAAGGGAGGCTCGGAGAAGCTAGGGGTTGTATAAGGCTAGGAGCATACCTCCAGCGACAAGCGACAGCGACAGTGAACACCACGTTTATCGATTTTCGTGCCGCCTTTTGCTGCAACTCTGCAGAGCCCTCAGGCCCTGCCATAGATGGACGATAGACCGTAGTTACTGGTCTTCGCCCGTAGCTTTTCGCACCTCTAAGAAGGCTTAGGACGCGCTGTTCCAGAAATCCTCGTAAGGCTATGCGTCGAAAACTGATTTAGGTTTCGAGAGACATTTTTCCCGACCCTCTAGCTGATTCCGTTTCGTTCAAAGCTATCAGCTATTACAGCTTTTTATCCTTCGAGATAGAGCTTTGATGCAGGCCGTTTTCAAATTTCCGACACAATTTGCATCGAACGGTGTATTGATTTTTGCCTTGCTCCGTAAGCCAGCCAGGTTGATCAAACTAAATTCTATAGTAAGTGCTATCAGATCTCTGCGTCTCATACTATCAGCATAGAGGCACGAGCACCCAGTGGATCTTATTATGGGGTTTGGATTCATCTATCAGGGCTGGCCTATGTACTAATGTAAGTAAAGGTGAGAAAGCGATATACCATTCGAAGCAAAGTTTGAAGGAAACTCTGAAAACAACCTTCGTTGGACACCTGTCTTCGAAGGTTAAAAGTTATGAGTTAAAACTGACATTTCATAAATCGAAATCGGCTAAAGGATCGGGGAAACATTTTTCAGTTTGAAAACAGTATTCAACGCAGAATTTCAAGTTGATTCCGAAAACAGCGTTGGTCAAAGGTCCACAGTTAAGGGCTAAGGATGATATGAGCAAAAAAACTGATAGCTTCAAACGAAAGAAACACATTCCATAAATCAAAATCAGCTGAAAGACAGGAAACGTATTTTTTATACCTGAAATCACCACTCGGCGCAGAATTTCATAGGGATTTTAAAAACGCCCATCACCAAACGTCAATTTTCCAGTGTAAAAGAGGTATAGAAGAGAAACTGGCAAGGAAACCCATCTCATTTTGAAAATGATTTGCACAAATGCCGGGTCACTAATATTTCTTTTTCAAGAGCTTTTTCCGAATTTCACCATTTTCCCCATTGGTGTATGTATACAGCATATATAGCCTATCTCCCTCATTTTGAGCCGGTCGAAGCAGTGCTCATCGAGTTTATAATGTCAAACTCCTTATAATTGTCGCGTTTGAGATGACCGACCGCTCAGCTGCCTGCTCCGCCAGTACTCATCTGAGCAAGCTAAGCTTTAGGTTTCCTCCTTCACATACCCAATTGTGAAGGTTGGTAGATGACGTGGCTACACAGAAAGAAGCTATGCGTCTGATGCGGACCGAATCTATGTACTTACCAGGTTGTTCAATAAGTTTTGTCGTTCGATAAGAGAGGCGTTGCTACTAGCCCAAATTTTTTGTTTTGTTATACTCTTCATGTGAAAGTATGTAAGGTTTCATCTCAATCTAATATCGTGCAGTGATAAAATTCTTATTTTTGGAAGGTGTAGCACCAAAAGAAATTCACGACCGAATGTTAAACGTGTATATTGATTGTTCACCCACAATTAAAACAGTAGAAGCATGGGTTGATAAATTTTAACGCGGTCGTACAAGCCTTGAAGACAATCCACGTCAAGGGCGTCCAAAAAGCGAATCAACACCAGAAATCATAGTGAAAATACAGGATGTGGTTTTAGAAGATGGCAGATTGACTGAGAGAGATTTAGTAGAGGCCCTACACATCTTATTAGGCAGTGTGAGCCATATTTTAAGTGAAATTTTGGGTTTTTGAAAGCAGTGTGCACAACGGGTGCCAGCCACATTCGCTAACAATGGAACAAAAACTCATTCGAGTGCGACTTTCTCAGCAACATTTGGAGCGTTTTAAAAAGGATAAAGTGGATTTTATGCGTTGATTCATCACTATAGATAAGACTCGGGTCCATCACCATGATCCTGAATAAAAACAAAAGGCTAAAGAGTTATGTGAACCTGGTTGTTCGGCTTCCAAACGAGTTCGTGTGAGGAAATCGGCCAAGAAGGTTATGGCAACAGTTTTTTGGGATGCGAAAGAAATTTTGTTTTTTGATTATTTGCAAACTGGTAAACAATTGAATCTGAATATTATTGCAAGCTTTTCGACCAGTTGAAGGAAAACATTCGTGAAAAAGACCCGGTTTGCAGAAGAAAAGAATCCTTTTTCATCAGGATGATGCACCTTGTCACAAGAGCGTTATGACAATGGCTAAAATTCATGAATTAAAGTTCGAATTGTTAGAGCATCCACCTTATTTACCAGAATTGGCCCCCAGCAACTTCAATTGTTTCCAGAATTCAAAAAATTGGCAAGCGTTTTCATCAAATGAAGAGGTCAGAACGGCTGTTGAAGCGTGTTTTGCAGACCTTCCGGATTCTCACTTCAGGGATGGGATCCACAGATTGGAGGAGCAAGTGTATTAATGTTCTGGGAGATTATACTGAATATTAAAGTGTATTTTGAACCGTACAATTGTTTTTCTTATCGAACGACAAAACCTATTGAACAACCTGGTATTTCACGTTTTTCTGGAAGCGAGACCAGTCACCTTGTCCGTTAATGCTTCTTGTTGGAGTGATTTCTCAAGGGTGTCGGCTTTCTCTGACGCGTTATGACGAAATTGAAATTCGTCATTACTTGTCTCTAGTTCTTCTACATCCACATGTTAGGAGGATAATATGTCCTCCACGCTGTTCGAAATTCCAATGTATATTTGAGTAATGTAAATGCTTTGTTTTCGTCCCACTTCATCTGGTGACATAAGAAGGCATTTGACTGCAATTGATTCCTGAGACAAGCAAACTTTTAGCATCCATAGCGTTTTCGCGCTGATACGATTGGTTTTTCAGATTTGTTCTTAGATTTTTCCTTACCAAATGATTTTTTACGAAGTTTGTAGTTCCTGCATGATTTCTAGCGGTGTTATGACTTTTTTCCTGGAAGGTGTTCCAAAATTTGTGCTATAGTTTCTTGCAACCAAACATCTTTAATTATTTCGCTTTTCCACACAAAGGATATGAAATCTGGATTCATTATCACAGAATTACGTAGAGATCGGAACTTCTAAAGACTCGAACGTAAATTGTTTGAGTGTTTTTCGTCGCGAGATTCCTCGGCCTTTTCAGTTCATAACTAAATCAGGTCGCAGTCTGACTCCGACAAGAACTAGCCGAGTTGAGTATAATATTTCGTACATACTGAACAGTCCTATTCGGCTCCTGAAGCGTATACTTTCAGCATTTTTTGATTCGACTTGAATTTCCGTTCATTCAAGTGGTTACTAAATATATGGGCAGACAAGCATCAGTGAGTGAATAAAGCTGGTGCTCTTTCGGAATAGATGACTCACGAATGCAATGAAATTAACGATTATTCGGGCTTGGCTGACCGCACGGTCGGCCACATCAAACAGTTCAGTGTGTTTGAAAAAGACTATATAATTCGACGGCTCTAGTGGAATTATCATTTCTCAAAAATTTCTCTAGTGGGTCGTCTATTCCGAAAAGAGTATCATAAAGCTTCTATCCATCAAACAGCCTTCTTCACTCTGTTGTGTAGGTGTCCTTAAAGCGGTGCTTCTAGACACTCGACATACATATTTCCCTTTGTATAAATATATACTCTGATTCCTTGGTAGGAAGAGTGTTGAAAATGTGTGTACTTCTTCTGTTGTCAGAAGCGGATTTTTTCTCACGTATTAATTAAATCCTTTCGTTCTCGACCGCGTGACTTTGAAGGTTCGGTGAAGACCAAATCCCACCCAAGTAGGGCTTGTTCATAATACAATATCGCTAGCAGGATTTTGTTTAAAAGCGCGCGAGGACGCGTTCTCACGTTTCATTCGACCTAACTCGCTTCGAACCCATCTTTAGGCGAAACTAGAGTGATTTTCATGATCCTAGCGTTGATGGCTACCCAATGACGAAGCCTTTGTTGGGGGTTTGTTGATAACCAAAGAAGTTTGGCAGTGAGCCAGCTTTTTAGGTAAGGTACCGTGGCGAAGGGTGCGCGGGCGCCTCTGTGTTTCTGCGTCTGGCGTACTATTTCCTCGCTGTCTGCACCAATGGGCAGCAGCCCAACGATTTTCGATGATTTCCCAGTTATGTTCCATTTGTGACGCCATTATTTTTTGCTGGATCCTAAGCCATCATCCCATTAAATGCAGTATCCACGACAAATCTTGTTTTGAAGTTTTCAGTGAACAACACTTTGTTGGCAGATGCTAGAAGGATAGGGTTGAAGACAAGGGGCCAGAAATCGATAAAAACGGCCCAGAAAGAAAGATTTTGCTTGTCTAGTACGCCTGCTTAATACGCTTCGCGCCCCCTTCTGACGAGCTTGTGGCGCCGCTGACGAATTCGATGGCAAATCGCCAAGCAACTCGGCCATGTCCAGCCAGATCGATTCGCGCACTTTTCGCCATTAGCGCGCGCTTGCGGAAACTAGCAAGGAAAACTGCGGAAACTAGTGAACCTGTGCGCGACCCGAACCTGTACGCACATTAGAAACCATTTGTTAGCCTATTGTGGGCGCTTGTCCTTGCTGTTTCATCACTATTCGTTAGCTCACGACAAGAGACCCCTATTTTTGAGTCGAGCTCCAATGTAATATTCATCGTGAGGACTGCCTTTAGGCGTTGCTGAGAAGAAATAAGCACCTAGGCACTCGTAGCGACATTAGCATCTAAACAACGGCTCTCTTTGGGACCAACAGTGAATCGAGTCGAATCGATCGTCACAATCGACAAAAAGTTGCTCATAAGCGATTTCAATCGTACTGCGAGATTCTCACCCCGCTGAATTGCTCATTTTGAGAAATCGCTTTCACTAGGAAGCAAAGGAAGTGCTAGCAATAATTTTCGATCAGTGTTTCTCACCTAAAACAATGCGTCGGCCACAAAGTGTTACCAAAATCAGGAAGTAACGGCGAGAGGCACTTTATCACGCCATATTTCAGTAATATTCTTCTCTTGCCTGAGCTTGTTGTCCGGTTGGATGAACATGTTCTCTGTAGTTGTCACCGGCGAAAAAAAGCTGTCTGTATGAAATTAAAGAGTATCTTATGCAAAACAGCATTATCTAACTGTTTTGCTTTGCTACTGGAGGTTTATGATTTGGCATAATATAATTTATGAGAAACTCGTTAAAAGAAGTGAAATATTTGGTGCATTTGATATGTCATGAGATTTAACACGGAAGAAACACAAAAGCTCGATGAAATGATGTGCCATTGATTTGGATGTGTTCTTTGTTACCAAAAGCGAAAAGTGAATGTGGTTTTGAAAGACCAAATCACGCGCTCTCTGAGAACAAATGATCGCTCGCAGTCAAAGTTTGCAAGTCTGAGCGCCTTGAAATACTATTTTGCTTGACTCCCAGCCCTAATTTTATGTCTTGACGATTATACGTATGTCTAGGCTCAGTAAAACGCGCTTGATTTGGCCTTTCAAAACCAAACTCACTTTTCGATTTTTGGTAATAAAGAACACATTCAAATCGATGACACATCATTTCACCGAGCTTTTCAGTGCTTCTTCCATGTTAAATCTCATGACCGAATCAAATGCGTAAATATTTCACTTTATTTAACGAGTTTCTCATTAATATTAATAATATTATGCAAAAATCATAAACACCTCGTATCGTATCAAGCGAAGCAAAACAGTTATATAATTTCGATTTAATTTTAGCGAAGGTTTCCTTCAGAGATAAGAAGAAGAAGCTACGCCGTTCATGGTCTTTCTGCCGATGGCACCTGCTCGGCACTTTAGGGCGAACACATGTTACTCTTCCTGGCGCCCTGTGCTGTCTCAGTTGAGTCCCGTTGGGTCCCGTCAACTTCGCGGCGCGCTATGCGCACTCTCTTACCTGAGGTCCCATTCATTTTTGTAGCTCTCTGTGCACTCCTAGATGGGTGCCTTGCTCCACTTTTCTGGAGCGCACTGTGCACCTTCCACTTGGGTTCCGACCATTTTTCCGGCTCTCTAGGCAGTCCCAGGTTGGGTCCGTCCACGGTTCCCGGCGCCCTACGGACTTCCACCTGGGTCCCGCCAACTTCTACCGGCGCGCGCTGTGCACTCTACTCCCTACTGAGTCCCGACCGACCATTTTTCCGGCGCCCTACGCACTCCCAGTTATCCCGTCCAGAATCCCCGGCGCCCTCACGCACTCCACTTGGGTCCCGTCCACAATTACCGGCGCGCAGTTGCACTCCTACTCGGGTCCTGACCATTTTTTTACCGGCGCCCTACGCACCCAGTTGTCCCGTCCAGAATCCCCGGCGCCCTACGCACTTCCACTCTGGGTCCTGCCAACTTCTACCAGCGCGCAGCACTCCTACTCGGGTCCCGACCATTTTTTACCGGCGCCCTACGCGCACTCCCAGTTGGGTCCCGTCCACAATCCCCGGCGCCCTACGCACTTCCACTTGGGTCCCGCCAACTTCTACGCAGCGCGCTGTGCACTCCTACTCTTGGGTCCCGACCATTTTTGCGCCGGCGCCCTACGCTTGCTTCCCAGTTGGGTCCCGTCCAGAACTTCCCGGCGCCCTACGGCACTTCCAGTTGGGTCCCGCCCAACTTTTACCAGCGCGCTGTGCACTCCCTACTCGGGTCCGCGACCATTTTTTACCGGCGCCCTACACGCTTGCTCCCAGTTGGGTCCCGTCCACAATTCCCGGCGCCCTAGGCACTTCCACTTGGGTCCGCCAACTTTTACCAGCATGCGGCTGTGCACCTTACTCGGGTCCCACCATTTTACCGGCGCCCTACGCACCCCAAAGGTCCCGTCCACAATTCCCGGCGCCCTAGGCACTTCCACTTGGCCCCGCCCACTTTTACCAGCGCGCTGTGCACTCCTACTCTCGGGTCCCGATCATTTTTTACCGGCGCCCCTACGCAACTCCCAGTTGGGTCCCGTCCACAATTCCCGGCGCCCTAGGCACTTCCACTTGGGCCCCGCCCACTTTTACCGGCGCGCTGTGCACCTCCTACTCGGGTCCCGACCATTTTTACCGGCGCACTACCGCACTCCCAGTTGGGTCCCGTCCACAATTCCCGGCGCCCTACGCACTTCCACGCCAGGTCCCGCCAACTTTTACCAGCGCGCTGTGCACTCATACCTCGGATCCCGATCATTTTTTCGGCGCCACCCACGCACTCCCAGTTGGGTCCCGCCCACTTTTACCGGCGCGCTTACGCACTTTTCCGGCGCCCTACGCACTTGCTCCGACTCTGGATCCCGCCCACTTTTACACCCAGCGTAACCTGTGCACTTACTACTTCTGGGTCCCGACCACTTTTGCCGGCGCGCTTACACTTTCTCCGGCGCCCTACGCACTCGCACGTTTGATCCCGCGGACTTCGCTCACTTTTACCAGCGCCCTATGCACTACTTGCGCGGGTCCCGACCACTTTTAGCCGGCGCGCTTACACTTTCTCCGGCGCCCTACGCACTCCCACTTTGATCCCGCTCACTTTTACCAGCGCCCTATGCACTCTTACTTGGGTACCGACCACTTTTAGCGGCGCGCTTACACTTTTTCCAGCGCCCTACGCACTCCCATTTGGATCCCGGAACACTTTTTACCAACTTTGCGTGCTCTACTGGGGTTACCAGCGCTTTGCACTTTTCTGCTGGGGCCCCGTCCACAGTTCCCGGCGCTTTGTGCACTCACATTTGGGTCCCGCCCACTATTATCAGCGCGCTGTGTACTCCTTGTGGGATCCCGATCACTTTTTCAGCTCCCTGCGCAGTCCCAATTAGATTCGTCCTTTCCACAGCTCCCCGGCTCTGTTGCACTCCCACTTGAGTCCCTGCCCACTTTATACAGCCGCTTGGTGCTGTAGGCCAAATTTGTGATTCCGCACGCGGAGCATATTATGTCCCTGATGGACCTCACGCTTTGACAACGTTTCTCGAGCTCTATTAAGTCTTATCACGTTATCACTCCACTTCTCTAATGACTGACCGACCAAACTTCTTATCACTAAATTCCTTCAGACACGCACACATTTTAAAAATTCGCGATTTTTTTTTGATATCTCGGAGACCCACTGCAGGAAATTTTTGAAATTTCGGGCAGTGTTGAGAACCCACTTACTGCTCTATCTTTTGTGAAAGTCCCTTCTCTGCAAGATTTCTCCCGAACCAAGATTCTGGATTGAGGGGTGTGCGCAGAAGTAATCCTTTTTGCAATTCCTGGTGCGTTTACTGTGTACTTCTCCTGCGTTTTCTCCAAATTTTTAGTCATTTCGGATCTACCCTACGGCCAAGCAAACGTTCTACGGGTAATCACGAAGCTGAAGATTATTGTGAACACTGCCTATGGAGAATGTCTATTCGCTGGAGCCATTTTACCAGGCAAAATAGGTCAGTGGTCGTATTCGCATGGACTATGGGAGCCTCCCGGGAGGTGTAAAAGAGAGTCCGCCCGCCTCCACAAGGCGTCACGCGAGGTTACAGAATTTCGCAACGGGGAGGTGGGAAGGGGGGTCGCTTTGAAAATTTCAGCCAACCCGAAAATGTAGGCTAGGGGGCAAAGAATTTCAGTTTAAAAATGAAAATTTGGTAAAGATCTCCCAAAATTTCTCGACACATTTTTGGTCTTTTTCTGACGATCTGAGAGTTACAGTAATCCATTTTTCCAGAAGAATTTCCAGCGTCTAACAGTTTCCAGAAATCAAATATAAACTGCCCAGAAATCCTGCGCCTCGAGGGGGGTTGGCTGCAAAGAATTTTGCAAAAAGTTTGATGGTGAGGGGGTTCGCTCCGATTTCGGGAAAATTACGCAACGCCCAGCTTGACCCCTGCCAGCCTCATACATCGACTGATTTCAAAAAACCTTTCGGAGAGGCTCCCGAAGTTTCATTAATACACCCACAGAGGAACAGAGTGTACTGCAGTTCTCCGCCGCAACGCGGCTGAGCCCCAAATCGTCGCGCGCTGTGGATGGGCGCGGGAAAGTAATGTTCTACACTTCTCAATGCGCTATACGTTTCGAAGTAGAGCGCGTTATAGCATTCACAAGAAAATTTGACCATTTACGAGACCATTATCGTGAGAACTTGCTGATTCTTCTCAAGAAAAGTTTCTAAAATATTCTAATTGTTTTTCATAAACTGCCGACTTAGTTTTCGTGATCATTTCCGTATTCGATACGAGGAATAAGTATGTCTGATCTGAAGATCTTTTCCCACGCTAAGATAATTATTGCTTGCGCGGTGGTGCGTTGGTCCTAAGGGTGAACAACGGGTAAACAAAACAGTGAACGGAGAAAATTTTTGATGACAGCAATGGACCGGTATGGTAGGTTCATCTACGATCAGGGGTTTGGGTCTGAATTTCGCCGCGACGTGCGACTATCTTGCTCCTTATCGGGAGAACGGCTGGGTCTCCACAGAGGGAACCTTCCGAGAAATGGTTCCCGGCATTTTCTAGATCGCGTTCATGCTTATATGACTCCTGCTGCTCTGCGTCAAGGTGCCAGCTTCATCTTGGCTGATTCAAAAACAATAATCTCCGTAATGGAGCTTGCTTTGAGCCAAGCTGTTCATGTAAACGATGGATTGGGGTGGTCGCTCGACTAAGTGATGAGCTTCCCCTCCAAACCAAGCTGGTACTCAACGGACACATCGACTTAACCTTATGTTTTTGCTCTAGTCGCTTGGCCTTCTCATTTTAAGCCGCCATTTCAAAATACGTTGCTATCCCACGATTTCTGTGGAATCTTTGCCAATTTTACCATTGTGTTGCATTTACGGGCTATTTGAGAAGGAAGTTCAAAATGACTGAAGACAAGTTGGAAGCTAAAAGTGGGTGGAAAGTCAAGGGTAGTGGGTGTTTTCTATGCACATCGTAATCAATTTATCACCAGATGTGCTGTCTATAATAAATAAGAAGCATTTCTAGGTTTTTACGCCAAGATATTGGCGTGTTGAAGCAGTTGTGACCATTCTCGGTTTTTAAAATCACCTTTAAAGCCACTATTTGCATTCAGGTTGGATAAAGAAAAGAGAAAAATGTCACCCACATTTTTGAATGGGATGATCTCGAATGCGTGAAGGATGATTAATTGCGCAAATGTTAATGAGCTTAATCGAAAAAAGGATGGAGACTGCAAGATGTCAAAAAATGCTACGGCTGGAGGTGCGATACAAGTAAACATTGGACAGCCCCATCGAACAGGAGATGATTCCGAATATGAGTCTTCCGTTTTATGCAAATCCGTCGACCGTTCAATAGCCTCGGATTTTTTCTACGTCTGGAGTAGAAAACAACTCTTGGACGAAGGGGAAGCAAGTAAAAGAGCGCTCCATTAGATGAGTGGAGCCTTTTCCACGCGCTCGGGGCTTAGCAGGTGTGTTGTTTCGGGTACGAAAAACTATAATTACCCACATTTTCGGAAGAAGCTTGAGCTGCAGAAGCCGAAAGGCAGGCGCTACGCTAGGTGCAGGGTCCTTGAAAAATTTCTTGTACAGTTTTGTAATTAAAAATCTACTAGTACTTTTCTAAATTCTTGATAGGGCTAATCGCGTTGCAGCAACGTGCGAAAAAGTTAATCGGGGATCTGATTGAAAAGATAAGTTCTTTTAGATCATTCAAAAACTGGCCTTTGGAGAAGCTGATTACTCACGTGTGATACATTCAAATGTATCAACGCACAACCTGGGCGATTTTTCAGCTGCTCGGTTCCGAAAGAAACAGATTTTCGCACTTTTCTCGAGAAGTTTTTTCGTCGTGAGCAGTGCCTTTGAGGCCGGGATCATACATCCGGCGACGAGCGACGCATTTGACGCAATGTTCACCTACCTAAATATCGACCGAAAATCAGATAGCTGCCTTATATGCACTGTCGCTGGTCGTGGGAAGTATGATCCAGGCCGAACCCTTAAGAACACACAACACCCACGGGCAATTAATGCAGTGGGTTTTGAGGCCGGAATTTTCGATTTGAGTGAACCCGTATGAAGGAATTCTAAGGCACCCTATATCTGTCACCAGAAATACGAGTTCTCTTTTGTACGAGTCTTCCAGTTACTACGAAAGAGAATATTTTCTTTTGAACCCATTCACGAAAACGTGTCCCACCGGTGGGACACGCGTTGACTACCACTTCGAACCACATGTCCCACCGGTGGGACACACTTTTCAAAAGCCTATTTCTCTGCCACAGGAAACTACTCTCAAACCTACATATGATGAATGTCTTGACCTACCCAATACTTGAATAAAAACCTCGTTGTCCCTAAAAAAGGTCAAATGTAACACCATATTTGGGCTTTTCTAAAATCAGGTGGCCTGAAGTAGAGGAAGAAACGACTGTAAAGTAACTTAAGAAGCACTTTATGATTTCTTTTTCCTCCTAATGCTAGCTTTCAAGTTGTAGTAGCCCGTTTACTTTTTGAAAGACCCCGTTTGACCCCGTTTTGGATTTGAGTTGCAGTTTCTCGATAACGAAGGCGTCTCCGGAAGCTCAAACTCTGATAATCTTCGATCATCGTTGTTAGCTACAATATAGACACAAAAAGTAAGCAATTACCCATGGGACGCTATTCGAGCCAGCGTGTCCCACCGGTGGGACACAATATACGGTGACACCAATATTGCACGCGGCCCGAACGTGCAGTCACCCAAAATTAGTCGCGGTGGTGAATGGGTGAAACGAACGGCAAAAATTTGTGTTCATGGGTGAGCAGTGTATAGGCAGTACAATCTTCGGTGTTAAAGACATTGTTCGCGTTGGTCTCACGAAGTAGAGGATAATGGGGAAAAGTCTCCATAAAACTCTTGAATATCGGAGAGTAAGCAGTTTGAAAAATTTATTAAATATTCGACTGCGCCTGTTTCGCGTGTTTTTTGAAGTGCGGGCAAAGCGTCAAACTTAAAGGCGCAGAACACCCAGAAAATTATTTTTCAGTTTTTATACTGATCATGGAGAGAGTCACACTCTGATCGCAGTGGTATATCTGTAATCGTCCACAATAAAAGAAAATCACAAAATTCATATCTTTATTCCGACGTTAAAGGCAGTTTACTGTGCCTTTAACGTCGGAAATAATTTACGCTTCGACTGTTTTGGGTTAGTCCTTTCGTTTTCTGTTTCGTGTAGCAAAAATTCTCTGAAAGTGAAACAGTTCAATGCACATGCTCGAATACTAGAACATTTCGGGATAAAGAGTATTCAACAATTCGATAACTGTTTCTCTGGTGAAGCGAACGGCGGGCGACTGTTATATGACGTTGGCGGGGTGATTTATTGGGTCGGCCGGGCCACAAGGTCTTCACCTTTTTCCTGGCCGTCTTAACGTCGGAAAAACGTTGAAAAACACTCTATGACATTTTGTTTATTAATCTTAATTATCGACTATTTTTTCAAAAGCTCGATTTTTGAGGTTTTTGAAAAATGGCCGTTAACTAACAAAACAATTATTAGTAGATAAGACAGTGTTCATAATACTCGGGTATAATTTCAGAAGCTTTAGAGCCGTTGAGTAAAAGAAGATGTTATAGTAGTTGAAATTTCCGGAGATTTTCCCTAAAACGAAAAAATGGAACCACAAAAAATATCTGCGACCCTGTTCGTATATTATAAGATTGATCCTACTAACTATACGCGGCTTGGTGTGTGTGTGTGTGTGTGTGTGTGTGTGTGTGTGTGTGTGTGTGTGTGTGTGCGTGTGTGTATGTGTGTGTGTGTGTGTGTGTGCGTGTGTATGTGTGTGTGTGTGTGTGTGTGTGTGTGTGTGTGTGTGTGTGTGTGTGTGTGTGTGTGTGTGTGTGTGTGTGTGTATGTGTGTGTGTGTGTGTGTGTGTGTGTGTGTGTGTGTGTGTGTGTGTGTGTGTGTGTGTGTGTGTGTGTGTGTGTGTGTGTGTGTGTGTGTGTGTGTGTGTGTGTGTGTGTGTGTGTATGTGTGAGTGTGTGTGTGTGTGTTTGCGCGTTAGTGTGTAACGGAAATTAGTCATCGTCACCAGGGATGAGCGGAATTCCGCGTTTCGCGTTCCGAAAACCGCAGTTTCGCGCGTTTTTGGCCTTCCGCGTTCCGCCTTCCGAAAACCGCAGAAAGTGCTGCGAAACGCGGAAAATGCGGAACAAAATATCGCGTATTAAAAACTGTCATATTTCCATTATTCTTCTGTTGCTTTACTAGTTTAGTGATCTCTTTCTATGCTCCGCATATGTAGATTGTGTTGCGCGCTAGGCGCGTACAGATTTGGCATCAGATGCAACCCTGTGATTCTGGAAACAGTAGTTAGAGTAACTGTTAAAAGGCGGTTTCATTCTCATCATAAGAGCGCAAAAGTTGGTTTTACTTTCCAGAAATGGTCTAGACTGGTTTCTTGAGAACCGAAAGAATGAAAAAGAAACCGATTTCGGTGTTAATCTCCTTTTAATCTCAGACGACGTTTACGATCTTGTGGGAACACTTTTTCGTTGAGCTAGTCAGCTAATGTTTTGATAGTAGGCTGGAAATGGGTGCAGCTATACTCTGTCCCCAAACGTTCTTTGGCAAGCGTAGAGTCCAGAGAAGCAGCGATTCCTCTGTGTCCCTGACGCTGTAAGAGGGGTATTGTATACTTTTGCGACACATGGTCGCGTCGCTCTGCCCAGCGACGACGACCGCCTCCCGTCCTTTAAATGTTTCGCTGTCGCAGTGCACTGCACAGCGACAGCGACAGTGGTAGCGACAGGCTATGGCACAGTTGCAGTATGTCAGCCCTTCGCGACACGTCGCTGCGACCCACACGCGACATCTGTTTCTACGACGACCGTTGCCGTTGCTCCGGTGCGGGTCCCGCCACGATTTGTGTTAGGTTGCATCCCTGTCGCTCATTATAGCGGCAAAGTAGACCATAGGCCAGACAGATGCTGCGCCAAAAACGTCAGAGACGCAGGAGCGCTGCTTCTTTGGACTCTTCGTTTGCCAACTAGTTTGGGACAGAATATACATATCTTCTATCCCAATTCAGATTTGATCGCTAAAGTTTAGCGATACTTCGAAATTGAGGTTGAAGACAGACAGAACATGTAAATATCTTATTATGAGCCACCCGACGTCCCATCTTCCCTAAAAATGGAAACTAATGAAAATCAGGGCCGTACTAATAGGATTTAGCCCAGGTTAGCGCTTTTTTTGCACACAGTATTACGCTCCGAGAAATACGACGGAACTTCGTAAGTACTTTTGGAAAGCCGCACGGTGTGACTAGGGTTTTAGGAATGTGCGCAGAGCGTTTTTATGGTTGTAGGTCACAAGTTTCAGGAATTACGCTCGTCCCGCAAAACCGATCGGTACCGATTTGATAACACACCGAAGGCAAAAGCTGTCAAAGATTTCGTCTCTCTCGAATTTAAATCGTTCAGCAAAAATCAAGTCAGAAAGGATTTCTTCGAGAAAAATACGTGGATTTTCTAAATTCTGGTTTTCTGGCAAGAGTAGTCAGTTGGTAATGTTATATGTGGGAAAAATAGAAGTGAAAGAACTCAAAAATGTCTCGAAATATTTTACAAAATGATTTGGCGCACGATAACCTGAAGTGACAAGAAAACTGGGAAATGTAGTGTTATGATTATGAATACGATTTGATGGTCAATCATAGATCAATTATCGAAAGTGAAAGACGGCAGATCGGATTTCATAAGCTTCACCGTTACAGTTATCAATACAAAATCAAAGGCGCTTTGAAAATACACAGTAGAACAATTTTTTCCGAGTTGTTGTACGGCAGCAAACACTAGTGAAGCTGGGAAACCACAGGAGCTCGAATTCATTTCGCGCTTGATTTCGCTTTGATGAGTCTAATGAGAGTGGCTTGTAAAATCCGGTCTCACTACCTATCGATAAATGGTCCATGTTTGATCACCAAATCGCATTCGTAATCATTTCACCATTTCCCAGTTTTCATTAAGCCTGATTATTGTGAGCCAATTTTTTCATAACTGTTCAGGACATTTTTAACTTCTTTGACCTCTGTTTTATCCTAAATATTAAATTGCCAAACCATTACTTTTTGCCAGAAAGCTAACCTATCAGAAATTCTCTTCTGTTCAGTTTGATATGTTGGTTCTGAGATCTCAGACGCTTTCTTTCTTCAATAAATAATACGAAATGTAATACATATAGCCATCTCCCTCATTTTGAGCCGGCCGAAGTAGGGCTTATCGGGTTTATCATGTCAACTGTTGTATCATTGTTGTACATCATTGTTGTATTTACCCAGGACCGACCGCTGCGCTGCTTACTCCGCCAATACTCATCTGAGCAAGCTAGGCTTCATATATGCGCATGTTTGAGGATCGATTTCTATATGTATCCAGACGTTCTACTGAAGTTGCATAGTTGTCAATTTCTCATGAGAGGATCTTAAGATTTTCAAAAATTTCCGCGTTTCGCGTTCCGAAAACCGATAATTCGCGCATTTTTGGCGTTTCGCACCCGATTTCCGAAAACCGAGAAAAAATTTTTGTTCCGAAACCCGAAAACCGATTTTCGAAATTTCGAATTTTTATTCCGCTCATCCCTGATCGTCACCCTTCGTTAACAATTGGACACCCGGCTGTCACACCCACTGTCCACGTATGCAGCGGTGGTCATTGACCTCGCTTTCGTGTCAATGTGGACGAAACAAAGAGAACAATCAGTTCTGAGTACTGTTCTACTGCACATATTAAGCGAGAGAGAGCTTTCCTGGGATGAGCTCAAGAACTGAGCAGGACATCAATCTACCCCCGAAAAGTTCACCCAGACAATGGGGAAAACTGTGACAGCTCTTTTTCCGCAAGATTCTCTTCTTTTCAAATCCAAGTGTCTGACTGCTTGAAGGGTTATGCACTGCATTGCAAAGTTCCCTGCGTGAGCTTGATTGAGGCTACCAGTGTAACTGATTCCCGTGAAAGCATACAGCAGCGCGCAAGTTTTTTCTTGTAAAAGAGCTTTCTTGTGACGTTTTTTGCTACCGAGCAATGTTTTTGCAAAGAAAGCGTTTAGCGACGTTTTTTGCGCTCACCGAAAAACGCCGCAACGCTACAACTTGCTTCAAAGTGGTCCAATTTCAATTCCTGAAGTGCTTTTTCCTGGTGCTTTCATTTCCAGTCCTATACGATAAGTAATACAAGAATGATAGAGCTAAACTCCAAAAAGTTCATCGAAAATTGCGTGTTTGCATCTCTAAACCCCTCATTATGAACTGATCAGACGGTTATGACAGTAGAAATCTGTCACGTTCTGACCTGCCTGTGGTCGATGCTTGAATTTTAAGAAGGAATACACATTTTTCAGCAAAATACTACCCTAAGACAAAAAGGCCTTCAACATATACCGTTACACTCGCCTCACTGAGGAGGAACACGAGAAACTACCTGAAAAACTCATTTCGTCAACTTTGGAGTGAGTTAAGGCGATCTACAGCGCTTTGTGAAGCGCAAAAACGCATACACAAAACGCTTTTGTTGCAGAAAACATATGCTCGATACTGTACAACTCTGAAATATTGCCGCCGACTTCGCCGCAACTCCACTCCGGTTTGACGCCTGCTGGAGGAGTTGCAGGGAGACGCGAGGAGGCAGAACCGCGGACGATTCTTAATTGACCAAATCGCGGTGGGGTCGCCGGAAGAGTTCCAGGAGGTAGCTTGGGAGTCGCGGGATGGTGCGGGATCGCAGAAGGATTCGTGGGAGCAGTAGCGGAAGAAGTCACGGCAATATTTCTCAGAGAAAGCGCCACATTGCCATATCTCGCTTCGAAACTGACGAAATGAAATTTTGGAGGTAGTTTTTCGTGTTCCTCTCAGTGAGGCAATATGTGAGAGTCATTGCGACTCCGGTATCCTGTTAGAAAAAGGTATATTTCCTTCTAAAATCCATGTCGATCACAGATCTGAAAATGAAAAGATTTCTGCTATCATGATCATCTGACCAGTTCATGAGTGAGGTATTTTTGGTGCGAATATTATGCATTTTCGATGCACTTCCTGGAGTTCCAATCTATTATATTCGAATACTGCTGTCGTATAGGGCTGAATGAGAAGCAATTTAGAAATTACTTCAAAGTGAAATCCGGACCACTTTGAAGCTTTGAAGTTACCTGGCGATGCAGCGCTTTGTGAGCGAAAAAAAAAAACTTTGCCGCAAAATGCTTTCTGCCAAAAAATTGTGTGCGGTACTGTACCTCCCAGGGTAAAATTTTGCATTATAGTCCGCCCACCGTGTATTATGCTTGACCCTGCCAAGTTCGAGATCTCATTTCGATCAAATTAGTGAGAAGGTACACGGAAAAGAAGTGGGCCCCTCTCACAACACCCTAAAAAGCATAAATCCAAGCTTTGGGACCCCGAGAAAGGTAACCAAAATGTTGCAAACCGGAAAAAGGATTGGATTTGTGTGGCGATGCTCAAAAGCATAATGTACAATACTTAGAGCTCTTGGTTTCCCTTTCCGGGGCAGGTGTGCGCCGAGGTTGGAGGCTTTTGGGGCGAGGTCGACTTTAGCCTTGAAGTTTCTCCCTTATTGGAGTGAATTTACATCTCGCGCTTGGCAGGGTTGCTATTCACGGTGGATAGGCTATAATATCAAATTTTACTCTTGATGTTGCACTTTTCTTGAGCTTCAAGGCTGTTTAACACAACTTGAGGCACTGCTCTGCAATGCAAATAATTCATAGATCCTAAAGCACGCCCACAAGTACGCCGCGCGAAGCGTGGAGTGTCTGCACCTTGTGCATAGATACTGCAGGTTTTCTTTCAGGACCCGTTTTTTCTTCCATCAGAGTATTTTTCTTGGTGAAGTTCAATATGGCACTCAAAGCCCACTTCTTCCACTATCGAAGGTTTCTTGCAGCATTACTTCCAAACCCAATAATGTTTCGAGAACTCCAGTCCGGAATTACGAGTTTGGGTTCAGTACTTAGCCCGCGATATGTCTGTTTCTGCCGTAACCATTGCAGCTTTTTGCGAACAAAGTTTATTCACCAAAAACGATACAGAATCTTAACAATACAAGACGTTCGAATGGTCACTCCGGAGCGCATTGATCATTCGCTAAAGAAAATTCTTCCTAATTGCTGAGCAGACGATCGATCCCACCGGCAAAGGAAAAGCAGAACTGCCCCAACATCCGCCAGATTCACCGACCGAAAGCTTGCACAGACAGAGAGCTGCTCCAACTGCTGGTTGAAAAGCTAGCAAAGGTATGAGGTTCACAAGGAATCGTATGACTCCAGTGAATCGTGAAAACTTGTGGACTGCATCCAAGGACCTCTTCTCCTCTGCCCACATGATATGAATCGTCTGCAAAAAAATATGAGAAGCACTGCTTGAAGAGAGGATGGCGACCAGGCACTTACCCCGCTCTGCATTCCTGCATTAATGGTAACACGCTCTATCAGAAAGCGTGCAATGCAGGTTTGAGTCCTACCTGATATCTGAGTTTTGCGTTCAAGTCAGCTACCTTGTGACATCTTGTGATCATATATCATGGCATAAAAAGGCATTAAAATATTCTGAAAACATCAAAATTACATCTTCCTAGGCCTGGGTTTGATGCCGATATGTGCATACAGATTATACCCGTTAACGAGTAATTGCTGTTGTGCCTAAACAGTTCATGTGTGAATAGCTTAGGGATGCAGAGCGTGGTGTCGGTTGTGTGATGGTAACACTCTGGCCCGGAAAGCATGCAATGCAGGTTCGAGTCGTTTTTTTGTATGATTAGGTTTCAAGGAGATATGCAAGAAGCGTGCAACAGAGAGAGAAAGGCGCTTTCGATTGCTATATCCCAAACTATACAAGATGAAGATAAAAACTCGATGTCGTCTATCCCTGATGGGATGCGCCGCACACTCAACGTCGGCTTCGTAGAGGCCTGATTGTGTTTCGGGCCAATACCAGCCTGACCTGCGGGGGCCAGCCAGCATTCAAGTCAGTGCTTTTACCTTTTTTTATAATTCTAGTCCCAATTCACAGAACCCAAGGAACAGAAGGGTTGGTTGACCTTGGGCGAGGATCAAGCCCAACCGTGAGCAGCAAAAGCGTCATAAGTTAGGAACGCCTCGCGATGGTCGGTTGTTGTCTCTTTAAGTTCTGATGATGAGTTTTTTAAGACTTAAAATCGACGATACTACTGCAACATTTAAATAACCCCATTCACACATTCCTTGTTTCCTGCAATTTTCAGTACAAGCAATCCGGGGTTTTTGTGGAGGAAGGCTGGTGATGCTGCGGATCTCTCTTCTCTACAGCTGATGGAGAACGATAGCTGATTCTCCTGGGAACGCTCTCATTCCCCAGAGGCCCTGAACTTCCACACGGACATTCGGTTGATTATTGGTGTGGGAAAACTCTTGCATCTGTTTGGACATATGATCTAGTTCCGCAATCGCGTTCAGTCCTCAAAGTCTCATTATCGCAATTGTAGAAGCGTAGCGATTGTTTTGAGAATGATTTCTTCATTTCCATTGTTGATTTTTGAAAACAACCGCTTCGCTTCTACGATTGTGATAATGAGGACTGAACGCTATTGCGAGAATCGAACATACTTGACCCATTCCATTACATTTCATGGCTGCTTTCCGAGTATGAAGGACCGGTCCCACTCTTCTATTCAATGTCCGATCGTTCATTCGCCATTTGGTCGCCGAACGTGCACTGAATTTCAGCATTTGCAACACTAATTTCAGGTAAAGATAATGCCAGATATTGCAATTCTCAGCCACAGTTCTATTGATAGCCGTATTTGAAATGACAGGAGTTTCAGCACGATACGAAAGGATAGGATATGTCAGGTTAGTTCACACAACTGTGTATTCAACACAAAATTAGTGCCTTGACCGATGGATGGAGCAATCGCTCATTGATGAAGCTGTGCACGATCTACCGAAAGGAATCGCTATTTCAGCGACCCAGTCCAACTTCTTCTTCAAGACAGTTATTCGTCACTACGTAAAAACGACTATATGCCAATTAAGCGACCGTATAGACAGGTTTGTCAGTTTGAAATCGTTTTTTCGTCATGAAATTTGTGAAGCAGATTGACCAGGAATGATATCAAATTATTGGAACAATACATGCATACTGCTTTCCACAATTACTCATGTACTCGGGGGGACGGCCTTCGCCCCATCGGCGGCCGAGCAGCGCCTCCGATCGATGTCAAAAGGTGCTCATGCCGGCATCGTCTAATGTAATCTGCTTATGCGCTGTTGGCCCGCGGCTCGTAAGCAGTTGAAAATCTGTCCATAAGCGGTCCAAAATTTTCCCATAGGCTGTGCTGAATCCGTTCACATCAGGGATAAGCGGAATCCCATTTTCCGATTTCTGATGGTTTTGGGGCTTTTGATTTCCGATAATTTTGTGGCTTCCGTTTTCCGAATTCCGATTTACAGAAAAAAGACTGAAAATGCGGATGAAATCGGAAATAGTCAAAAGATTGGATTTTTTTACACTTTGACTTACTTGACTTAATCGGTTGGCTTTCGCCTGACGCGGTCATTCCGCATCTTCACCGAGGTGTGCCGTCCTAGTAGTCAGCCGTGTCCATTTTCATGGTCTTCAGCCACAATTTGAACACATTCCATCCAGCTGTCACTATTCCATTTCCTGCGAAACGAAACATCGCGCCTGAACTGTCTTTCGATGCCGAGTGACTTCAAATCCTCTTTAACCACATCCGTCCAGAACTTTCACCTACGCCCAGGTGGCCGTTTCAGACAGGATTTGGAAGCATTCTTAAAGCGTGTTGTACGAGACGATCCGGCGTTCTTCTTAGTATATGCCCGAGCAGTCGAAGTCGACTTTCCATTGTTGCTTGAGATGGCGTTAGGAGATGCTGGCACCTCCCTCGTGTCAAGCGTTTATGTACTGCGTCGATTTCCTTGTAAAGGTCTTCGTTATGGCATACACGTGGCCAGAAATATCCAAGCAAACGCCTAAAAGCTTCCTCTCCGTGCAATCCAACCTTTCCATCTGCGCCTTCGGTGCTGCCCACGTCTCGATCCGTAAATCATGATGGGCGAATAGCGGATAGGTAGACGCGAAACTTGACTTCCTTCGCGATGGTGGTAGACCACAAACACGGTTAGAGATTTAAATGCAGACGTAGCTTTCGCACATCGTTGTCAGAATATCCGCTGCATAACTACCATCTTTCTTCAACAAACAGTCCAAATAACAGAAATCGTCCACCAGTTCGATACGTTGTCCGTCCACACAAACTCCCGTTGAAGGCCTCTGAGAGACTCACATCTGCTTGCATTTGTCGGGACGAAGACAGAAGTCCATAGGCTGCGGCATACTTCGAAACGAGGTTCACAATCCTTTGCAGTTTTGCGTCGTTTTCAGCGAATAACACGATGTCGTCGGCGTACTCCAGGTCGACAAGGGAGCGTCCTGATGGTGTTAGGATCACATCCGCAGGAAACTGTTCTGCAACTCTACGCATGATGTCATCAACGGCGAAGTTGAAAAGAAAAAGGTCCTGCAACGGCTTCTTGCCTTACTCCTGTTTTCACCTCGAAAGCTGACGTAAATCCGACAGGTGTACGAACTGCTGCTTTTGTTCCTTTGTTCATGTCCTCGATTAACCGGAACATACTTTTCCGGGACTCCATCTGCTCGCAGAGCATTGAGCAATCGATCACGATGAGTAGAGTCGAACGCGGCTTCAAAGTTCAAAAAAGCAAGCTGTAATGGCTTCGAATACCACTGCCACGATTCAATTACTTCTTCTCACGACGAACACTTGGTCGATGGTCGATCTTCCAGGTCGAAAACCGGCTTGCTCATCTCTGGTCGTTCTTTCACGATGTTTGATAAGTTGCTCGAGAATGATACGTTCTAAAACCTTGTACATGACACGAAGTAGAGAGATTCCTCTGTAGTTCTTAGGATCCGTGACAGATAGGTTTTGTGAAGAGGTACCATGATCGCATGTCTCCACGAATCAGGTATCCTTTCGCTCATCCATATAGCACGGATGGTGTTGGTCATTTCACGAATCCCAGACGGAGGAAGAGCTTTCAGCATTTCAGCAGTGATGTTGTCATCTCCACCAGCCTTTCCATTCTTCATTTTCCGGACACAATCCAAAAACTTCCAGACTCAGTCGGCGGTTCCTCACTGACATCGTAATGCGCTCTCTGAACATGCGGGAGCTCAGGTACTGATGGCGCTGGACGATTCAGTAGTGAACTGAAGTAATCCTTCCATGTTGGCAGCGTCGCATCACCAACTGCAACTCCGTTGGTAGTGTTCAAGACAGGAGAACATCTCTTCATCTTCCCGCTATACTGTCGCAGCAACGTGTAGGCTTTCCTCGGATTCTTCTCCTCCCAAGCCTTCTCGAACTCCTTAGCTCTACACGTCCACTCTCGCTCGCGGTCACTTTGAAGCTGCCGACGCAACTTCTTCCTCAGACGCTTCTCCTCCACTAAGTTTCCTGCAGTTCGGAGAGCACATACTCTGTTGTAGGTTGATGTTGTTTCTTCTGAGACGTAGGCGAATTTCTTCTTAGGCTGTGAAACCGGGAGTGCCTCTTTCGAAGCGTCATGGATGCACTTGACAAAAGAATCCGCGTCGCAAAGTTTATTCTTAGTCCGTACTCCGATGTGAATAGAAAGGCGTTGTCGAAAATTCCTTCTGCACTCTTCATCTCTGAGACTTGTCATGTCAATCCTCTGGATAGGCTGAGCCCCTCGCTTTCTCTTATGAATCCTCGCAGTGAAGTTCAACAGAACCGGACGGTGATCCGAATCGAATGCGACATCCCACACAGCTCTAGATCTTCGAATGTCCGATACTGGAATATCCCTCGTCAGGACATAGTCAAGCTGTAGTTTCAAAGTTGTAATCTTCCGCTTCCGCTGCTCTTCTGGAGACAGCTGGGTTGGTCCCTGTCACGTAAGCGATGGATTGAGATCCTCTGTGATCCCGCAGTCGCACCAATGCATTCCGGCACGTCGTTGAGCCGAACTCCTTGACCATACCATTGAAATCCTTCCTCACAGCTATTGCACAGCCTCCCACTCTTCTATCGTCAGCGTTACCGCAGTAGATGGTGTTCTCTCCGACGCTGATGACGGGGCTATCCTCGGGGCGGGTTTCCTGCGAAGCAGCAGACGGTGCATGGAAATAGCTCAGAAGTCTGGATAGCGCAGTTTTTTGTATCACTCGACAGCGATCGACAGTTCAGGAGTAGCGAAACTGTGCCTTGTGACCAAAGACTCCATGAACTCCCTAGGTACGGATCCCAAGGTGTTATGGACCAGAGGCCTTGGTGTGCCAGACGGCGACACCTTTATGCAATGTGCGGGATACTTTCGCGATATAGTTGTGCACGCTATATCGCTCGAACGTTCCCTGTGTACACTCAAACGTCTGCTGGGTTCAGTAGAAGCAGGGGCACCAAAGAGCAGGTACCAACAGACTTGTATACACACCCCCACTTTACCTTGCCTTTTACACTTTACCTTGCCAAATACCTCTTGGGTTATTTCGGGCGCTAAATTCGCATTTGAGGTCCCCTTCACTTTTCACAAAGCCAGGGTTGATGGTGTTTACATGAAAATTTTTAGTAAAGAAGGATAAATTCAAGTTTTTTTGGAACGCACAGTCACCAGGAGGGTGAAGAATTTCACTGAACGTGATTCCGATTTCCGATGGTTTCTAGCGTTCCGATTTCCGAAATCAATTTCCGTAATTAAGAAGGTCCTCCGATTTCCGAAGTTCAGAAAAAATTTCCGCATATCCCTGGTTCACATCCTGTCAGATTCTATCCAAATGCGGTCGGTAACCTCTGTGAAGAGTGGCTGAACCACACACGCGACAGACAGGGAAACTCAGCGGCCCGCGGCGAGGGTACACCCTAATTGCAAAAAGCGGGAAATGCCTCCAGTGGTCAAAAACATTCTGGCGTCCGTCCTTTCCAGGGCCGACGTCGAAATGCCGAATGAGGACTTAGGCCATTGTTATACCTCCAGTCTGCGACCGCGACAGATTCGCTCATCTGTTGCGAATCGTGTCGGGACCCACACTCTCACCTTGAAATTAGCTGTGGCGCGAACTCTTTGCATGCGCTGGTCGCTTCGCAGGGTTGTAGATGGATGTTATACATTCGAATGTTAAAACCGTGCCGCAAACGGTCGCTGTCGCGGACATCGGTCGCAGTGTGGTGCACTGCGACCGATGCCCGCTACAGCGACGGAGTTATTTGTCTGGTGCAGGTTTCCTCTGTTTTTCCATCCTTTGTCGTAGTTCCTTTTTAAATTTATCTCCTGGTGTCTTCACCTCATCTTAGATGTATGAATCTTAGTACCTGCCCCTTTATAGAACTGAATTTGAACTAATTTGTCCTAAGATTATTGATCCGACGTCTTGTCTGCAATGGTGCGGGTGATGGTGCGTGTCAGACGTAACTTGGCGCGATGCACAGCATGGCACTCAGCGACAGCGACGACGCTCTCCTCTGCGACCACGACAGAGCTGAAGGAGAGTATAACAATGGCCTCAAGGCAGTGTTCACGATGATTTTCGTCCCCGAATTTTTCACATAAAAACAATGCGTTGGCCTCCAAGTGATACCAAAATTATGAAGAAAAAGCTTTAAAACGTCGTATTTCAGGGACATTATTCTACAATGCGGTGCAAAAGTATAGGTCCATCCTAATTTTCGCATTCAAGAGACCAAGCCCTAGACTTCGCTGTACGAGAACAGTACCAATGGATTCAGAAGTGCTGAAAACCCTTGTAGGCAGTGTTCCAGAACAATCGGGTAACTGGTCAAGAAATACTGCTTGTTTTGGGAAAAAGTGCCCATCTTAAGCGGTGCAAAAGTATGGGTCCACCCCAATCTTTTTTTACTTCAACGAATTTTCCCGTTTCAAATTAGGTATAAGTTTGTCACCTGGTGACATAGAGACATTTTCTACGATTGTTCCAAGTGATGCCGAGGGGGTTGAAGCTTTCTGCTGCTGAGCAGGCTCAAGTGGACGCCCTACATGAAGTACGTATCCCCAACAGAAGGACTGCGTCGCAACTGAGAAGATCGCACAACTGTATCAATAGATACTTGAAGAATCCAATGTAGTACAAGAAGAAGTAAGAAGCTGGTCGACCGAGAAAGCTTTCGAGGAGATGCATATTGCTCGTGAAGCATCGAACAGCATGCAGTCCGCAAACGATATCCGAGGAAATTTGGATCTTCCGGTCTCAAATGGACCGTACTCCGGTCTCTGCACCGCTGTCCGCACATTATCCGTGAATTTATGAGACCTGCACCTCGCCTAACACCCTTTCACAAGTCGGCGAGGTTGCGCTTTGCTCGTACCAACATGGCCACAAAATGGAGAGAGTAGAGTTGCCACAGCCTTGGTCGGGACGTTTGAAAACTACTATTTCTGCATTCCAGGTCGTATTTTCTGACGAGAAAAGATGGAATTTGGATGGCCCAGATGGTAGAACCCGCTACTGGAGGGATCTGCGGAAAGAAAAACGGTTATTCTCGAAGCGCAAATTTGGAGGCGGCAGTCTGATGGTCTGGGCTGCTTTCTGTGGTGACGGACGTGTTGCACTTGACTTCGTTTCGTGCAGGATGAACAGCCTGGACTACCAAAAGGTGCTTCGTGACCATCTACTGCCATATCTCACAAGATATCGACGACTAGATCTTGCTTTTCAACATGACAATGCGTCAATCCACGCATCGCAATCAACTTCTACATGGCTAGAGGCGCACAACGTGACCGTTATGGAGTGGCCCGCATGTTCTCCCGATCTGAATTCAATGGAGAACTTGTAGGTAATTCTTGTGCGGAAGGTGTATACGAATGGAACCACCTTTTCCTCGATTTCTGATCTGAAGGTTGCCATTCTAGATGCATGGGCGAGTGTAGACCAAACAATGATCGATAATCTAGTTAAAAGTATGCCTGATAGGATTTTTGATGTTTGTGTAAATAAAGGAGGCCCCATTGACTATTAGGTGTGTCTTATTTGCTGTTGAAGTTCGGATAAATGATTATTTTCACAGGTGGACCTGGTACTTTTGCACCGCCTAAAATGGGCACATTTCCTTAAAACAAGCAGTACTTCTCAACCAACCAACCGATTGTTCTGTAACATTGCCTACAAGGGTTTTCAGCACTCCTGAATCCCATTGGCACTGTTCTCGTAATGCAAAGTCTAGGGCTTGGTTTCTTGAATGCGAAAATTAGGGAGGACCCATACTTTTGCACCGCGCTGTATAACATGGACTAGTTGTCCGGTTGGATGAACATGTCCAATGTGGTCGTCACCGGTGGAAAATTGGGTCAGTCGAAAAAAAAAGAATATTTAATGCAAAGTAGGATTAGTTAGGGCCTCAAGGAAAGAACGGAGCAATAGAGAGTAGAGAATCGTAAAGGACAGGCCTACAAAAGATTTCATTGTCACAACAAACACTTCCTGTGATACTTTAAGAGGCGGGGTGATACTTGAAGATTTCTGTGTTCCTTTAGTACGTTTTTCTCAATTTCTATGTCATTTTAGTTCTACCGGGGGCCACTTAATCAATATAGCGAATAATCTCAAAATTGAAGGTTATCGTGAACACTGCCCTTTTAGTGATATTAGCCGGCTGTCCACGTGATTAACACATTAGAGCCTTATCAATTCAACTGATTCATTTGCCAAAGAGTACGGCCCGCTCACCATTTTCAGCTAAGAACACGAACTCAGGCAAACCATCGCTCCGAGCGGTACCGGAGAGCTACTCGAGCGGCGCTGCCTCTCCGCTCGAGCGAAAATTAGCCATCTACTCGGGCCACAGCAGCCGCTCTCCGGGCCACAGCAGTATCGCTCGGAGCGATCTTCGGTCCCAACTGGCACTGCGGTTTCTTTTCGGGCGATTTTCGAAAATTTCCTAATTGCTATTTTTTCTTTATTTCCGCCTCTTCTGGAGAGGATTTAGCCTGTTAAGAGGATAAGGTACCTGTTGCAGCCTGTGGGTCAGGAGGTTAATCCTGATACAGGCCGCAACAATGATACCATCCCAGCGTGGTCCGCAATGAGAAGCCTTCCCCACCGCGGGCCACCGGGATCCCCTCGGCCGCCAAAAACTGTCCTCCTGAGAGTGACCCGAGATCACCTCTCAAGAGTGGTCTCGAAATGCCAATAACCCGTCTACACGAGGCGAGCCGCCTTTTATACCCGCAGGATTGGTTGTTCTTTGAGTGATAACGTGGCTCGCACGTTATCACTCAAAGAACAACCGATCCTGGGCGTCTCTCTATCTCTGGCGATGGCACCGCTGTGGCCCCGAGAGCGACCGGAGAGCGACCGAGGGGCGAACTGGCACCGGACAGGGACCGCGGTACCAGTTGGCCCCTCGGCCGCTGTCCGGGCGATGACGTCATAATTGGGAGGAGCCGGTCCCGCTCGGAGCGATGGTTTGCCTGAGAACGTAGCTGTGCGTGGGTCCCTCGAAAATTCTCTGTAGACAGGGGGTTTACGGGGAACGATCGGATGGAACGGCCGATGTGCGTCTGCGCCGCTGTCGAAAAGGAGCTGATGGCCGAACGATTCACTCTCCCCCAGTTTGGGGTCAGCGGACCGTCGTTTTGTCTTCAGAAGCAAAGCTGTGCAAAACGGTCCCGTTCGCGATTTCCGGGTTTTGTGGCCCGAAAAAGGGACAAAATACTGCCAAAGGGCTAATGGGTATGCCTCTTCCAGCGCCCAAAGCCGCGGCCTCTCTGCGATCATCGCGGAGTGGATCTAACACTGATCACTAGAATCAGTGTTCTCGCTCCTTCCAACCGGAACATAGCTTGCGGTGTCCCACCGTCGCACAAGGCTATCCCAACGTGGGCTTCACTTTGGCAACTACAGAACGCGCACTCTGGGTGCTGATGCACGAGTGATTAAATGGTGTTATCTCGCAATCAAACCGTGGTAAAAAGTGTCATATCCGTTGAAAACCATTAGGGTTTGTCTCTATCACTACTCAGAGAAATCCAGGGACGGTCCGCGGCGCTTTTGCAGGATCGTCCGCGCCCGACGATCGGACGACCCTTCATCGAGGTCTCCGGGCATTGACAACTCGGCACGCGGGGTGTGCGAGTCAGTATGATGAGCGCAGAGGACGAAAGAAAGGCGCTGCCAGCCGGGCCGGCAGTCTCTCGGCCCGGCCAAAGTGCAAACTGTCCATCTCTGCGTCTCCGCAGAGAAAGATCATTTACAGCTATGGCTGTACAGTACAGGGATAAGTGCAAACCTAGTTTGAGGGGAGCACTCGAAATCCGAAGGAAGAACGAAAGCTAGAGCTTTGAGATCAGAGCGTTTCCATGGAGTCTCTAGGAAAATACTGGCCGATAGCGATATCATATATCTGGTATTGAAAGAAATTCTCATTTCCATTGATCAATCTTGGGTGTCCCCTCAACAAGGGTTGTAACCAGGAAGGGATCACCAAAGTAATCGATATTTTTCTTTGATCGAATCGTTGAAAAACGTTCTAGGCTATACTTTCTTTAATGAGGTGGTATGGAGGAACTGGTCTACAATTAGGCTCCTTACTGTTATAAAATCAAACGATACAAATCGAAAAATCTCGGAAATTTCTCGTGGGTCCCACGCATTTCCAAAAAAGTGAATGCTTCTATCAAAAAGGAGCTTTTCAAGGAAAAGGTGGTTTTAAGCAGACAGAAACGTTTCAACAAAAAAGGAGCAACAGTAAATAAAACGGAATAAGCGAGTCTTCAAAAAAAATTAACAAAATTTCTTGAGAACCAATTCACTTGGCAAAAACTTTCAATTCCCAATAAAAAACCGTTGCTCTATTCCGCATGGAAGAGCTTCATGCCTCTTGATAAAAGACTCACTTGTTTGGAAAGGTTCAGTTCATGTGATAGCAATTGCAGTTCCTTCTGTACTTTCACCAGTTCACTTTTCTGATCATCGAAAGAAAACCGTTTATGTGGGTCAGACTTTCTGTCTCTCTTAGATAATAGGTATAAAATATTTCCACCGGTACTAGAATAACCCGAGCAAGCTCCTTTCCAAAACCAAGAAGCTCTCCTCTGAAGAATAACACGAGTTGATTTCTTGAATTCAGAATTTCATCTACAGGACTTGGTGCTCAAAAAGCATTGTTAATTTTTTGTAGACTCGCCCACTCTACTTTCCTATTGTTTATATTTGTAGGAACGTTTCTGTCAGCATCAAGCCACATTTGCTTAAAAATATTTTATAGAGTTTGCTTTGCTTTTTCTTCTTTATCATACCTATGTTTAATCAGCAGGTTAGTATTGAATCCAGTAATTTTCTTAAACGAACTGCAGTATCATAAAAATAGTGAGCGCTAGATTCTTCCCGATTTTTAGGGAATAGAAATACTGGTTAAGCTCGAAGAATTTGTACTGCAGGAAATGCATTCTCAGTTTGTGATTTCAATTTCAGCATCCCTAAAGACGAAGCGGTCTAGGCAGATGTTTGCCAGATTATGCAGCAAAACCTCGCTCATTTGACAGATGCCAGTCGAGAACACAACAGTAGCGTCTTTTTCTTTGTGTTTCCGTGGCGAGAGCCAGGGTAGGGGGGCGCAGCAAGCGCGAGGGAAAGTGGGCGAGGCATGCCTGGTTGTCAATGGTACCGCAACCCTTCATCGAAGCCGGTAAAGCGCAGGTGATGCGCCGCGGACCATCCTGCTAGCGCCGCGGATCGTCCTGAGAGCCGCCGCGGACCGTCCTCTCCGACACAGTCATGTCCCGCCCACCTCTTCTCGAGAGGTGCGTGAATGTCGCGGTCCAGTTTCTCTGGCAAACGCTGGCTACTAGCCCCAGAGAAATTCACTTGTCGCCGAGAAGCTCCGGGGCGACTAGTCTAAAATTGGCAAGGTCGTAGCTAGACAATGGTGAATTTGTCAAGCTAGATGGTGAAAAACTCTAGCTATTGTCGCCTAGTTTTATTGAGCTACTGGCGCCGGCCTTGTCAAGCCATTGCCGCCTAGCTTTGTGGAGCTACTAGCGCCGGCCTGGTGTCAAGCTACTGTCGCCTAATATTGTGGAGCTATTATCGCCGGCAATGTTAAGCTAGTGTCGCCATTGATATGAGGCAATTGACGCCGACTCCTTGTGAGGATACTGTAGCCTGCTGTAGGGTAAAATGCCATGAATTTGCCTAGAATTCACCGGGATCCTGGATATCACCAAGGATTTTACGCAAAATCACCGCCAGCCAAGAAAAGTCCGCGAATTCACCGCACAAATGCCTCGAAAAAAAAACGGAAACTACAAATAAACATGACCAAATTCCACCTGAGCCTGCCGCGAGTCCACCGCGATCAGAGAGCGCCCTACTGCAGCAGCGGCTGACACAAGAAAGCGATGAATTGGTAAATATCGTACTTCGAATCCTTGTATGCAGTGGCGAAAACCACGGCAGACTCCGGTGCCATCGCTGCATTTTTGCGTGTATTCTTAAGATTCTCCCCTCTAGGTCCATGCTGGTTGAATAAACTTAGAATATCGGACAATGCAATACTTCATATCATAGTACGGGAGCAAAATTTACATAAAAATCATTCCCTACTGACATACGACAACCATAAAAAATTCGATTGAACAATGATATTCACAGAGATCATATTACACCGTACGAGCAGAGAACAACATCAACAGAACAACATAGCAACTAACGCCAAAAAAAATTAAGAGAATTTAGCTTCGAAAAAAAAACAAAATTAAGAGAATTTAGCTTCGAAAAATAAACAAGACTCGAAGCTACACTTTTTAGCGATCAATTCTACACCACACAAGTATACGAACACCCAATTTTAACAGATAATGTTTCGAGCGTATTCTCGGCTTGGGCTTGACGAAACTTGACGAAAATTTTTTTGTTGTAGTGCATCATAAACCTCGTCTTACTCGCGCTAAAGCCTGAATTTTCAACACAGTTTTTTTTGACACAAAAACAGTTTTTCAATAAGGAATCCATTCACAAGTTCGTGGGAATAAATGAAATTAAGGTTATTCGCTCAGAACATGGCTATTAAAAACCCATACACGCGCCGTTTTTTTGTCATCAGAAGACCTTAAAAATCGTGGTATAGGACTGCGAAAAAATTATGTCTTGATTCATATTTTCGGGGACCAGCTCGGAATAATTCTATGCAATTTCGCACCTCTTCGGTATGTCATTTCGACGAGAATTAAAAGGAGCGAAATCTACACATTTGAAAAAAAGCCCGATTTCGTTAAATTTTTAACCATCAAAAAATTGCCTTGAGAAATCATTTTCTCGCAATGTTATATTGTATCTTTAAAGGTCCTCTTACGGCTAATATACATTGGATCCGAATCAAAATTTTTCGGATACTCGGATTTCGGATAACTCAAAAACCAAAGGCCGTGGATATCCGACTCAAACGGATAGATTCAAAAAAGCAACATCGGATAATCCGTTTCAGTTGGATATGGGGGCTAAACGGATAGTCGGATTTCGGATCAATCCGAAAATCACGTTTTTTCGGTGATTCGGATTTTGGATCACTCGGATTTTGAGCTTTTTTCGGTGAGTCGGAATCCGAATATCCGAGTCGGATATCCGGTCGGATACAAGTTGGTATAATGCGAAAAGTCTATCTAAAATCTATAGTCCGGCGAAAATCTTTACGAAAAAAAAAGAATTTTCTACCGTACCATTACTGAACAATTCATTGATATTCTTCTACTATATCTCCGGAAAAGTGTGTTTCTTCTTTACAATATCTTCGAAGTAAGTGTAATGTTTAAGCATTAGTATAAATAAGCATCACGAGGGGACTATCCTAAACGGGGGGGGCACTCAAGTAAAAGTCAGAAATAAAATGAACCACCGATCTATTACGCTATCAATCGAAGTGTTTCTATTGAATTTTATATACAAGAGTGATTGATAGCAGCATCAAGCATCTTTTATCAGGTGTTTTCATTGATTTCTATGAGGTGGGTCACATCTCATTTCTGACTTTTTGAGGCCCCCACGTTTAGGATAGTCCCTCACGAGTACCAATCCCCACACCGAATTCCTAAATATCTTTGAGTTTCTATCTAAACCTCTTCGAAAAGAGCTGCCCGTTTGATCAATACACATGGTTTTTGAGAGCAAACAATGCGCCATACTCGCACAAACAAATCAAACGAAGACGATCAATGTCATCCAGGGGTATATAGTAGTTTGTCGCTGTCATGAGCGACAGGCATGCAATCTAGCACAAATCGCGGCGTGACCCGCATCGGAGCAACGGCATCGGCCGACGTAGGAGCAGTAATCGCGCTTCTGTCGCAGCGACGTTTTGCGGAGGGTTGACAAACAGCAAATGTGCAGAGGCCTGTCGCTGCCACTGTCGCTGTCGCTATGCAGTGCACTGCGACAGCAACAGGTTTAGGGGTACGGCATGATTTGGCGACACACGTCACTCTGCACAGCGAGCGCCTGTCGCGGAACTCCCGCCCTTTCGACCTATCGCTGTCGCAGTGCACTTCACAGCGACAGCGGCAGTAGTAGAGACACGCTCTAGCGCATTTGCAATGCCGCTGCAACCCACACTCGAAAACTGTATCTACGACGACCGATGTTGTTGCCACGATGCGAAGCCCGCGGCGATTTGTGTTAGATTGCATGCATTACAGAGAAGGTGCACAATACCCTTTGAAGGCAGCGTTCACGATGGAATATGATTGTCATGTTTCTCCTGGGAAAGTCTTTCTTGGTTCGTTGTACGATCTATAAGAAAAAAGCGTGAAAAAAGCCCGTTTGAAGTTAAAATAGCCGTCTAAAAACGGCAGATAATTCGCTGGTGCACGACTCTAGTGATGCTTTGTAGTATCAGGGGTCATCAACTTGCTCAAAACTGATTATCAGTAATTGACTTTTGACAGTCGATACGGCCTTCCAAGAGCTCTACCGTTATAACTTCTTTAACACTAACAATTTTGTACTTGTTTTCTGTAAAAAATTGTGTGTATACTCGTAAATTACATTACTAGTTGCTGTGCACGTGGCAGAAATTTGACCAGACACAACAGCAAATTCCATTTTCTACGAGCGGCGCTGTGCACCTGTGCACGGATCGGCATCTTTGGATCTTCTGCTGTTTTTGAACAACCCAGCTTTCCTCAGTTTTCTCCATTACTTTTTCTATCGGGATCACTGCCTTTAAAGGGCAGGAGCTACGCGACAGGCTGTCGCTGTCGCTGTGCAGAGCGACGGGACCGCGTGTCGCAATAGTATGCCATATCCCTTATGCTCAAAATCTGCGCTAACGATGCGCAGAAAACGCGGCGGAAATTTCGCAATGCGCGCCAATTGCATGTCCGGAGTATAAATACGCACCTGCGTGGCTACAGTATAATGAAATGTCGAGTCATGAAATCATATTACCCTTTTTTGAGTAACAGTACATACCGAATCTACCGACACATCCGTTCCGAATCATGACATATTTCGGATATTCGGTATCCGAGTCATTATCCGACTCATGGCACCTTTCGGTGAATCGGATTTTGGATCATTCGGATTTTGACGTTTTTTCGGTGAATCGGATTTTGAATCATGAAAATTTCGGTTCATTCGGATGGATATCCGAAAATGAGTGAGTCGGATCCAATGTATAATTACTAACATTTAATAAGGGCCTAGTTTTTTTACGGTCATGTTCTGAGAAAACAGTCCTCACTTGATTTAATACCACGAAATCATAAACGAAATCGGTTCAAAAGGCTGAACATTCGGAAGTCAATCTTCAGTGTGCGTAAGACACGTTTTATGATGCCCTAAAACATATTAAGGTTTCGTCGCATTTCGCTAAGTCCTGGCCCAGATACATTCAAAATAGTATCTTTGAAGAATGGTTGTTCGTGTGTGCCTCACTAGCAGTGCCTCACTAACATCTCATACATGTAACAGAGGTTGCCGGCTGCAGGGTGAAGCGGGGCGTTGCGTAAATTCCCCAAATCGTGGAGAACACTTACCATAATTTTTTCCAGGTTTCAAAGTTTTTGCGATCCCCCGAGGCGAAGTTTTTGGACAGTTTATAGCCAGACGCTGAAAATTCTCAAAAAAACCTAAGCGATTCTACGATCCTTCCCATTGATGACCAAAAACATTCAGAATTTTCGGGGCATTTCCATTAAATTTCAATTTTTTTGAACCGAAAATTCTGCAACCCCCCCCACCCTAACCTTGATTTTCAGGCCAAAATTTCTGAAAAAAATTCAAATCCACCCCACCCCCGTTGCGAAGATTGTCAGCCTCGCCTGACCCTGGCCGGCAGTGCTAGTCCTGGCTTAGGTCCTCCAATCGTTCTCGACCCCTGAGTCGTCCATTCGTTGCCGCTTTTCCGCATTGTCTTCGTCGACCGCATCGGTGTTGATCTTCCTTGTTTTCTGAAAAAAAAGGATAACATAAGACGGCTGAAGAACTGGAAAATATACGAATAGTAAGCTATACCTTTCGAGCTACCAGCTTGTGATGAAGCAAGCTGATGATTATATGAACAGAAACAGCTAAAGTTCAATGGCATTACTCGAATTGAGAATAAGGCAGCTTGTGATCTAAAAGCAGTAACATGTGTGTTCCACTCTCGCGATAGAAGAGCCGGATGCGGGTAAAGCCATTCATGGTAGGACTTCGGCGTATTTCGGCTACCGTAATCCTGCAATCGCTTCAGGACCCAACGCTAAAACCCTTATTAGCCCAAGTCATTTGCAGCTTGATTTACTTAAGACGCGCGCGTTTCGCGTAGCAGTTTCGCTACATAGCGCGCTTGCTCCCTATCCAGATAAAGCCAATGATGGTAGGAATCAGCGCTTTTCGGATGCCGCTTCTGACAATAGTTTCGGGACTCAACGCCCGATTTTTCTTTACGTCGTAACTGTTTTGCAACCTCATCCAGTTCAATTGCACGCGTTTCCTTCAAGGTGTCACTCTGGAGCACACCAGGCAGAGGTGGGATCAAATCAGAACTTGTCACCCAGCGATTTTTCTAAACTTTCAGAGCTAGAGTCCTCAAACTCTGGACGTGCTAGCTCAGAAAGAGACACTCGAACTGAAAATCGTTTTCTGCATTCACATTTACCTTCATAGCCCTTTTGCTCTCCTGATTTCGCAAAGGGGGAAGGCCCCGGGTTGGTGAGAACATTGTGGAGTGTGAAAAAACATGGTGTATACATAGATATCGTTTCAGGAGTTTATACAAGGAACTACTCCGCTGCTTTCTCCTTGGGTGGAGCCATGAATGAATTCTCACTACTAAGAATTCCGATTGTTCGTGTTTTCGCGGCATTCTCGGCAACGAGAAATTTTCCAAGGGATTTTTTTTCGGGCGCCTGTTCTACTCATAAGGCCTTCTAAAAATTTACTCCAAAATCAGCTACAAGTATCCCAAACAACAGCGCATCTGTGTGAATCACACTGTCTGATTGGTGTGATTCACATGCCTTACCCAGTTTATAATTCTGCTTCTACATCTCGGTATCACACATTCGGAAAAAAACTTTTGACTCCGGAGTTAGCTTTCACGGACAAGTAAAAAAATGCCCCATCCAAAAATGATTAATTCATCCTGGAATATCAAAAATTCGTATTCATTAAAAATATCGACGAGCGCTAACTGTAAATTAAAGTGGATGAAGAGAATGACTTTCTTCAAGGGATACTGAAGTGGTCAAACTCTTCATCTGAAAAAACTCTTTAGGCCCAGTTTGAAATGTTATTGACATCATCCGAAAAAATTGTCCGGAAACCTCCTGCTTCAATGTCAATGCTGGTGAAAAGTTCAGAAAAGCTAATCGATACCATAGTGAGTGGAACAGGCTGGGGACGGAGCAAGTTTGGGTTCTGAAGCGATTGCCGGATTACGGTAGCAGAAATACGCCGGAGTCCTACCATCAATGGCTTTAGGATGCGAGCAGTACTGATCGAAGAAAGTACGTCATACCAGATTGCCGACAAATTTCGGCGGACAAAAAGGCGGGGTTTCTCAGGCAGAAATACTGCAAAATTCCAACAATTTCGAGCACATATCTAAAGGTTTCGGAAATCTTGAGCTCCATTTTCGGCCTTTCGGGACCCTTTCATCGAAAAAATGTCTGACAAAATAGAAACTTTTTCGGGTCTAATAAATATTTTTCAGCCTATAGTGGAGAATTCTGCCAGATAACTAGAAAAGTCTGCCAGTTCACCAGAGAAATCTGCGAGAATACGGGAAAGCTCTGTCTGAGGAGGGCAAGATCGTCTCGTAATCTGGCAGAATTTTCTCGTATTCCCCGGTCCGTATACGTTAGTATTCTGCCAGATTACTAGAAATATCTGTCAGATCACGAAAGAATTCTGCCAGAATACGGGAGAAATCTGTCAGAGGAGTGCAACATCGTCTCGTCATCTGAGAGATTTTTTTCATATTCTTTCAGAATTTTCCCGTAATGGTCTGGCCTGAGAAGAAATGGCAAGAAATTGGCAAGAAAATGCTAAAGACAAGAGAAAGCGAAACTGAAAGAAACGAGAGTGCGCGAACTCTTATGCATGGAGGAAAGTCGGCTTCCAAGCGCGAGGCGAGAGACGAGTTGAGAGTGTCCCCGATTGGCCGCTATGGAAATTCAAAACACGATCGCTCATGTTTCACACCGTCTCAAACACGTGATGTTAAAGCGCCATAGCTCGCCTCACGGGGACATGCAGGATCGGGTTGTAGCTTGATATCAAGCTAGATTTTCATGAGAAAATCACCATAATGACGTCACGCCCGAAGGTCGGCTATTATGGTGAAAAAGGCGCTAGAGTTCAAAAAACGGACCCTAGTATGGGGCTGCTAGCCAGCTTCTGCCAGAGTTAGAGAAAGCCCCGCCTAGGTTCGGACAAGGGCGTAGCCTTCGCCGAGGTCTGCGGTGAGGAGCCACCCTCCCTGCGGACCGCGGCGAACCCCCCCCCCCCCCAGCTGTGAGGACATCCCCTATCCCCCCAGCGGCCAAAAATATGCTGGAATCCGGAAAGTGACTCGAAGTCACCTTCCAGGGTCGTCGACATCAGAGTGCCGAATGAGGACTAGAGTGAAGTGAGGCACCTTTTATACCTGCTGTGCACAGGATAAACCCATTAGGACGTGATCATTCGCTTCACCTCATCTGCCGCCGCGGACCGGCCTTAAGTTTCTCTGAGTACCTATCACGATATTTTTCTCCCACCGCTAAACTGTCGGCAGTTTATTACTCATTCATGGATCAGTACTCTCCATGGCGCACATCGAGTTCAACCCGTCGTTGTCAGCAGCATGTGCTGCCAACGCATGCTGGGTATTGGCCCCTTCTCATCGGAAGATCGTGCTGCACTTTGCAGCACCTGTTGCTGCCGAACAATTGACGAACTCAGTGCGATCCATCATTATCAGCAGCATGTACTGCTAGCAGCAGCACGTTGTGCAATTAGAGAGAGAGAGTTGGAGCACCCACATCTTCAACCGGAGTCAGGCACGATCCTTGTAGTGGCACGCAGCAAGGAGACCAACCTCGCCAAGGTTAGCAACAGAGGCATTATCCTCGCTACAGTGCTTAGCAAGAAAGCTTTCCTTGCGATGGGCAGGAGGACGGTCCTCTCAGCGTTCAAAAATGATGTCCAAAACTCAAGATTACTCGAGATGACCTTCTGGTGTTGGCCTCAAACGGTCAACTTTTCTCCTAAAAAGTGTGCGTGCCTTATATGCTCGCATGCCGTCGTAAAACAATCGCAAAGAAAAGTTAATTAAAGGATGAACTCAACAATATAGGGACCAGCAGCACACTAGGGGTGGGACTGCTCCAGCAGACTCATTTGCACCTATATAGGGGAACCTGGAGATGCAGCAGGTCTTTCTTTCATGCTGCAAATCCTTTGTTCTCGGGTTTGCTTGCAGTTTTAGAGCTCAACCCCAATTCTGCGTGGGTGAGTAGAGTGAGATTACAAACTGTCGAAGAACACTTGGAAGCCATGAGCGGCGACGAAACTCATTATTGAAGGCAGCATACACGCTCACAAACATGGTCAAGATATCAGCATAAATAGACCCGCACGGTCCCTACCATGTCGTCAACGACGTTTGAAGCGCTGAAAACCATCCAGGATGACAATATTCGAGCAATCATGTCTCGCACGCCCGTATTTTCACTCCCCTTCGAGTAACAGAATGAAAAGTTAAACTCGAGAAAACATGTGATAATTGAGAGTGATAGCACTATCAAAAGGGAGTGCACGAGAGAAACAGCTCGATTTACCTGGATATTACATGTTCGTGCACTGATGAAATCCTCCATTTTCAAAAGCCATCCAGAGTAGAGCGGCATTCTCGAAAGTGGATGAGAGTTTGAGGGTGTTTAGACAGGTAATATCCAGGTACTCAGAACTTTCGAAACATCTTACGAACACCTTATCCAACATGTTACGCAAGTCTTCCGTTAGATGTTGCCTTAGCTGTGGTAAGCTGTTCCTATGCACGTTCGATACCAGTGCAGAAGGATGGAGGAAGGTTGTTGAGTATGCGTGCTAACCGCGTTGATAGAAACCTCAAAATACTTCTGCATTTCGATACCTTATCTCTGCGGCTACGAGACCACACTTTGTACTCCTTGCCATCAAATTTGAAGGTAGCTGTTAGAGAAAGACTGCGGGAACCAAACAGTAGATCAGGAGTTGATAGCGATTGACTATAATGAATGCTTCTATGCCATTATCAAGGCTATGAAATGCATGATGCTGACTTTCTTCCCTTGAAAATTTGAATGCTTTGCTTCCTCACCCTTAGATAGCCGTTCTAATACCAATTCCCGCACTACTTTACTCAAAAAAAGTTGCAACTTCGCGACTTTCCGTCATAACTCGGCTCAAAGTGGCCCGTTTGGGGAGCTAGGGGCATATTTGGAATCAGCATTGAGAGCTCTTCATTTTGAGCACACACATTTTTGATCTGCAAACAAGGCATATAGGGTTAACAGAAAAATCGAGTGAACGAAAACACCACCGACGTCCCGTTCTCAGCTCAAACGGGACCAGTCGACCTGGGACTTGGCCTACGACTTTACTTTCTGATCCACTTTCAAATAAGCACTGCGGCAGCCCAATCCGGAGAAGCCGATTTTTCATACCCTTCACATGTGCCAAGTCCATTCTCGCTTCAAACGGAAACAGGCTAAGGGATTCCTGTGCTCAAAATGAAGAGCTCTCGATGCTGATTCCAAATATGCCCCTAGCTCCCCGAAGTGGTTATTTTTGAGCCGTGTTATTACGAAAAGTCGCGATTTCGCGACTTTTGCGGCTTTTTAAAAAAAATTAGTGCGGGTATTGTATATCCCGTATTTCTAATATCTTGGGATCACGTTTTTTTTTGTTACAGCACAATACCTTTGGTAAGTCCGTTTTGCGAATCCTGGTAGTTATGAAATAAGAAAATTTTCAACTTTCTTACTCTACTTCTTTATTTTGTAGGTGGCGTGCTCTCCAAGATTCCCACTTTCAACGGATTTATACTGTTCTAGACGTAAAGTGGGAGGGGGTTAGGGGACCGGGGGACTCAGGATTCCACACATATGTAAATGAAATGAATGATGGATTGATAACGCTACAAGCAAAGTATTTCTATGGAATTGGTAAGACAACACTAATTGGCAGCGATAACAAGCATCCATAGCAGCAGCGATACCAGAGTTTTTTTCATTTTTATGAAAAAAATCTCGATTGCGCCCCAACCCCCCTCCCCTCTTCCTCCGCATAGGAGATAGAAACAACGTGTTTCCCAAGAGATTATTTTTCTTCATTGAAATTCGATCTTTACATCTCTGTAGCACCTAACCCTGGAAGATCACTACATGCCACCCATGTGCTTTGATATGTAGGCCCCCCGCGCATTTATTGAGCGCGATTAACTCCATCGGAAATGTTTATGTCTTCCATGGATGTGCAGAAAATATTCGTTTGAAACAGAAAACCCAATTAGACAAAGTTAGAAAAAAGAAAACTCGAAAAACTAGGAGGAAAAAATAAAAATTGGAGTAAGTTCGTGAATTTCGAAAAAAAAACTATAACCAACAGGTGTTCAGAGCACATCGAATAGGTCTTTGATGGGATCAAACATATCTTCAAAGTTAGGGTTTGTCGTTTCTTCCGCATCGCTGTTGCCACTGACCTCGAAACATTTTAAATTCCGGTGGAAAATCGGAGACGATTTTTATCGTGGACACTGCCTTTAGAACCGTTGACCGCGCAGAAAAAAATTTCCGCACCTGCGGTAGAAATCGTTGGAGTTTCAGAATAATTTTGGGTATATTTCCTTCTATGCAATATGTAGAAAGTTTTTTCATCTCTGTCTAGGAAGGTTTGATTTTTCAGTGACTAGTGATCGCTTTTCAGTTCATAAAACCCACGCTGAGTATTATTTTTCACAAACCAACATGGTCAACAAGAAGCTCACATCAAAATTGTCGCCAAGCGGGTGGGATTCTGAGCGATGATATTAATTTCTAATGTCACAAAGAACAAAAGAAGACTATCGAGAGAAGCGATTTTAATTAACAGTCGGATACACGAAACACAAGCAGAACAGTTTCCCCGCTTGCTACAGTACCAAGCTATTTTTTTGCGAAAACGCTGTTCTGCAGAATTTCTGGTTTTTTTTTCTCGCATAAAGCGCTTCACCGCCGTAGCTCACTTCAAAATTGACGAAATGAATATTCAAAAGACTTTTTGTGTTCCTCTCATTGTCAGAGGGGTGAATGCAATGGTATGGTACGGTAGCCTTTCTGACTCCGGAATTTTGTCAGCAAATATGTATTTCTCACTTGAATTCCCATCGACCACAGGCCAAAACATGACAAATTTCTGCTATGGTGACCGTCTGTTCAGTCGATACTGGGGCATTTTGAGGAGGAAATGTGCAATTTCCGCTGAATTTCTGGAGTTGAATCTACTCTTTTGTAACACGACGGTATGGAACTTGTTAAGAGCAATTTTAAAATAAACTTCAAAACTGGAACAGGACTACTTTGTAGCAAGATGTGGCGAAGAGGTGCATTTCGAGCGCAAGGCGCCGCGAAACGCAGCTTTTGCAAGAAATTTGCTCCATCCTGTACAAGTATAATTTTTTTCAATCCGATCGCTCGATGTACAGCCTCTCTTCCTCATTTTGAGCCGGTCGAAGTAGGGCTTATCGGGCTAATCATGTCGAAGTCTCTATACCATTATTATATCTGGTAACTATCGACCGCTCCGCTGCTTGCTTCGCCCGGACTCATATGAGCGGGACAAGCTATAAAGTCTATCCGAATGAGACTGTCAGCCCGAGCAGTTGGCGTGCGTGCCGAGCGGCCTATTGCGAAGGCGTTTTTTGGACGAGCTTTCCCACGCCTGCAAACAGCTGACTGAGATATTATTCAATATTTGTTTTATTATCCCGTTTATCGAGTTCCGGGTGCGAATAATGTCTTGACCACGTCCACTTGACACGCAATCCAACCGCGTGAGTGGACAGTTTAATTCGGACAAACTTCACATTCGCGTAGATTGTGACAACAGAAATACCGTTAATCTGAGTTTGGGAACGAAACATCAGTTTTCAAAGCTGCGTTCTTAACCCTTTACTACATATTCCTAGTTTTTGGAAAACGATGGCTTGCCAACTATCTAACCCCTTCAAAAAGTCAATAGAGCATAGAAAACTGAAAGTGATTACATGCCGCCTAAATATATATTCGCGAGAAATCAACCGCGACCAAATGGTTTTGGAGTTTACTGTGCATCACAAGATGCAGTGTTCCTGCGACCATCGTTTGAAACAGTAACATAACATAACGGAATAACACTTAATGAATGCCAGGATTAAGAAATAAACGAATACACCAAAGTCATGTGGGAGAAAGCGGTTGTCAGCTACGCGCGAAATCAATAACAGGGGGCAGACGCTGTTTTTCGAAACGCTAGCTGGATCCTCCTGTAATATGTTTGAAGCTTGACCGTAGCATGTTCGCTCCACTCAGTATTGCATCGCCCATCGACGTTTCGGGGAAGCAGCTGTCGAGGCATGATCGTGAGCTGTGCACGCCCATATAACATGCCGGAAACATGTGGAGGGTATTTTATGGTGACCGCATGATGTTTTGAAAGTTCTGAGTAAATCGAGCTGTTCCTCTCGTGCACTCCCATTTGGTAGTGCTATCACTCCCAATTATCACATGTTTTCTCAAGTTTAACTTTTCATTCTGTTACTCGAAGGGGTGTAAAAATACGGGCGTGCGTGACAGGGATGGTCAAATACTGTCATCCTGGATGGTTTTCAGCGCTTCAAATGTCGTTGAAGACATGATAGGGGCCGCTGATATCTTGACCATGTTTGCGAGCGTGTATGCTGCCTTTAAAGCATACTCTGTTTTGAGTCCTCCCGCTCCCGTTTCCGAATTTTCGTTTCGGGTGGTTTAAGCCGTTTTTGTTCCGTTTCCAAAAACCTAGAAAAAGATTTCCGCACAGCTCTGCTAAAAGTGGGCGGGCCTTCTCCCCGAGTATCTGAATACAAATCTTGAAATGTCAAACTAGCCCTATATTTGATGACATGAGGGCTATAATGAGACGGTAGTGTTAAGGATAGGGGAACGCAGAGGATCCACGTGAAATTTTTTCCTCAACCCATGTGTTTATCGTTCATGCTTCTTACCTCTTGAGTAACTCTGCCACAAATCATGATTCGCTGTTTTTCTCTGTTTTCCGCCAATATTTGTCTACCTACATATACATAAAACAGTATAAAAACTTAAATTGGGCGAAAAACAGAAGAAATTCCACATATTCGTGCTGGGGAGTAAGCAAAGTGCGCATTTTCCGAGTGTGACCCTACAACCATTGAAATCACAATCTTATCTCAGCACAGTAGCTGGAGCTCCGCTAACGTGACTAGCACCACTACAACTAGAATCCACCCGCAGGGTTTTCTTAAAAGGCGCCCTAAACAGCATTTTTGGGTTCGAATAAAACCTTTTTAAGATCCGAAAATGTGCTGAAGATTTGGGTGAGCGCTATTTAAAGGCACAGGACACCCAAAAAATTAATTTTCAGGTTCCATCCTTATCTTGGAGTGGGTCACACTCTGATCAAAATGGTATCTCTGAAATCGTCCAAGACCCTTTTTGAACAGAGTTATGGCTCTTCAAAGATGCCTAGATTTTGAGGGTGAAAAATTGGTGGACGAGTTGTCTCAGGCCTGTATTTCTCTTCATTCGCAATCGTTGGGTGAGAGAAAGTCAGGATAAGGAGACAGTCCGGTAATGAACTCAAGAACGACGACTTGTTGGAATTCATCCATCCATCGAGCCGATATCGAGTTCGGAAATCTGTTAGGGGGTCGGGCCAGTGGTGGTGAGCGAAGGGAGTCGGGCCTGTGGTGGTCGCTTATATCTCGCTTATTTGGAGGAAATGAGATCTGGCATTTGACACGTGTTATACATGAGTGGTCTTCTACATAATTACATGAAAATCTCAAAATTCATATCTGAGGGCAGCAAGGGGCTGACATTACATTCTTGTGGAACACCAATGTATTGTTTAAATATTAAGCAGCTGAATCGGCAAAAACTGTTTTTGCGCAAATAATCTGAAAGATAGATCACATCTTGTAACTGAGAATATCTAGCCAAAAAGTTTGCTTGTCACTGATTTGTTGCAGATTCAGAAGCGCCGTTACTCTTCGTTTCCGCCTTCGTTTTACAGCACATTTGGCTTTGGTGAAATGCCTGGGAGTCGACGGCACGTGTTTCTTCCCTACACCGATCTCTTGTTCAATGGACGGTGAAACCTTACGAAAACCGCTTAATTATGTCTCGATCACTGCTCCATTTTGTTATTTATGTAGAACATACAGGCATATACTTTGTATTAAACATTGTGCCATTTATTAGAATACCGATATCTGTGAAGGAATATACATTTTGTTGAGTTATTTGATTACGAACATGGATAAGTTGAGAATCAGTGCAGTATTTGTATCAAAATCTCTCGTTTTAGTTGTATTTACAACTACTTCGAACGCGTATAAAGCGTCTGATGGGTTTGAATGTTTACATGTTTCTAATAGGCGGAATGCGCGCTTTTAGCCTCGGTTTACGCTGCAGATTTATATGGTTTATGTAGGACTCTCGTCAACTTCAGTCAAGCTAATTTACGAGAAGCGACCATTACGGCAGGCAGTGCAGCGATCGCGAAACCACCGGCCACTGCGGTTTATTTGCTCGACTAGAATTGACAAAAAGACTTTACAGTTCGTTTCAAACTGATAGGCGCACCCACCATATGTCAATGCCTAGTCTGGATCAAAACTGTTTCAAAGGCTAGAATAATCCTTCAGTTTTTCTCCTCAAATTCCCTTAGAACTTCCGGTACGAAAGTGAGAAATTTAGTTCTTTAGCATCTCTGGTTCAAGTGCTGAAAAAGTAGGCATAAGTGTTTATAACACACACTTTCAAAAACAATGAGTTGCCCTCAGGCCCCTGTCAGAGTTGGATGAGAGAATCACCGCGACCATCCCGGTCGATACGTATGAGAAACATGGACGATGGAGGTTGCAAAAACACCAGGTGTATCCAGGTGTGTCTGACGCGGTCAATATGAATGAATTATGTGGAACGATATCATGGATATCATTCATTTCTTACCTCATATCATGTGAAAATCGGTCGGGTCAGCCACATCGCCTGTTTTATGCATCCCACCCAGGGGTGAGCGGCAAAAGAATTTGAAATTTCGGCAAACGGCAACGGCAAACCCCTAAAATGGCAGGCAAACGGCAAAACTTCAAACGGCAAAAGCTGTTCTGTGCTATAATACAACCACATTTGATTAGTAGTGTGGGGAACAATGCAATATCTGCCAGTTGTATCTGGCGTTTAATTATCCTTTACAGGAAAGAAAAAAAACATATATTAAAAGCTACTTGAGAGCCTCAGGTGATCAGAGAATCACAATGGCGCTGTTTTATGTGTGATAGTATCGGAGCCTCTATCAAGTCCAGTGAGGCCGTTTGATTGCGCGACACAGCCTAGTCGATCCGGGAAATGCAGCAAAGCGTAAGCAAGCTTGACCGTGGTAGGAGTGTGCTCCGATCCAAAGACTACCGGTACGACAATCAGGTGGGAATAGGTGGATGAATACGCGTTGGTTGGTCGACATTTTTGGAGGAAGACAGTCCATACCGCGATCAGCAGCGCGCGGTTTAGGGTATGACCGGAGTCACTCGCAAGTTTTACTCTTAGTAACAAGCACTAGGCTCAGGGTTCCTTATTTCGCTTATCTAAAGTTACGCTCAAATTGTTTCCCTTTCGAAGCTACAGGAGTGGAGTGAGACTAGTCTAAATGAATGCAGTGCACACAATAAAAGCAGCCTTAAAACTTTCTCCGGAAATCAAGAGCTCTGAGTGGCATTTTGAACGAATGCACAGAATGAGAGGCATCTAGTGACAATTCGACTAGTACATGCGACGCGCGCCACAGAAAGTCGGTTCGCCCACGTCGTCGCTGGAGCGCAGCGCACGGTGCGTTTAGCCCGCCGACTGCTCTTGGGCGTTTCCCATTAGGTGTATTCAGCCAACAAGCCTGCATGAGGCCCAACACAACAACAATGTCGACTAAAACAAACAATAAATCACTCTATACGGCCCCAAAACATGAATGCCGTGTGCTCGCCCCACCCACTTCCCCTGTGGCTACCGGGGAAGTGGGTGGGGCGAGCACACCACATTCAACTCTTTTGGCCGTATATTGCTACAGATTGCTCGTTTTGAGCCGGTTTTCGACACTATTGTTGCTATGGGCCCCGGACATTCTAATTTCAGGTGAATTTTTTGAAGGCGGTTTCTATCGTTGCCTCCTAAGATTTTTCGTTTTTTCAACTCTACACGATTTCATAACAAACTCACCTCTGCCAAAGAGTTTACCGGCGCTATAGCAGCGAGGAGGGGGGCACTTATTGTTAGCGATCCCACTTGACCATGCCCATTATACTTGGGCAATGCCAAAATTCGAATAATCAGATAATTGGATTTTTTTGCAGCAATCTCAAAATTTCTTCTAACTTTCTCAGTTTCCTTGAGTTGGTCAAGGGTTAACCCTACCTCAGTTATTGACAGAACAGATTTCCCGTCATTCATTGAATTGGAAATAACAATTAATCGAAATTATTCAAATATTCAAATAAATCCGGAATAAGCAATAGTTTCAGTTCTATGAAAGGGTATACTTCCACCCTTTCATGATTAGAGGGACCCTTGCCCCCTGATGTAATACCTGGAAACAGAAACGGTTCAAATACATTCTGCTATTAATGCGAATATTCAGAGTATTCAAAATATTCGAATAATTGTTTTGCCCATGTATAATGTCCATCTTTGCGCGCCGCCGCGCAATTTGAGAACCAATCCAGAGTTTTCCTCCCATTCCGAAATTAGTAGAGTAGAAGCGTAGCAGAAAAAGGGGCGTGGCCAAGTGCCTCCCCCCTCGCTGCACCGTCAACCCTTCGTTTCAGCTACTGAGCTCGACATCGAAAAAATTATTTAACACTGCCTTTAATGACCGCTGTGAACATTGTTCAGTGTTTTAAAAGCCGGATAAGTATTTGCAGAATTGATCATTTTTCTGTCCCATTTATCACCATCAGCCAACCTAGCGACGATAAGCGGACCTATTTACACGAGTTCTCCATTGGTCCATATGTCTAAAAAAGATGCTTTCCCGCCAAATCTTTTGTACCATTTGTTTTTGCAATTTCGGAACTTCCGGGAATCGGTATGCTTCTGTGAAAGCTTTTTTGCGATTTCGGCATCGCTGGAACTAGCCAAAAAAACATTTGTTGCAGCTTCGAATGGCTGACCAATACAGAAACTAAGGTGAGGGCGCACACCAGGCCCTGTTGTTTTAGCGCATTTTTGCAGAAAATTTTGCCGTTTTAAGCGAAAATTTCGGCAAACGGCAACAGCAACGGCAAACCCCAAAAATGGCTGGCTAACGGCAAACGGCAAACGGCAATTGCCGCACACCCCTGATCCCACCTCATTTGTGTCTTTCATGATTATCGACTGAGCTGGCTACACCGATCAACCAACTATGACCGAGGCCTCACGAGTCAGAGTGAGTCCACTCATTAGCCGCGAATCATGCTGATTTCACCTAATCGAAGACCGCTGAGAAACTGAAGTTCTTCAAGGCACCAGCACTATTCCGACTTATAAAGAGGAAAGACACAACGCGAGAGGCGGAAAATTACGGGTCGTTTTTTCCGACTATTACCACAAAGAACACTGTTTGGAGGACCAACCGGCGTAAGAAAACATTGTTCGCAGTTGAACCTGACCCAGTCAATGGTAGGAGTCTTCGGGAGCCCGTGCGCGGCAAGTGCTTGAAGCTATAGAAGAAGTGATCGGAAGCTCGCGACAAGTGGCTACGGCTTTGTCAGAGTAGTCAGGACCGGGTGAAAAATGCTCGAATTCTCCAAAAACGTGAAAGGTGGCGTAAAACACAAGACTGACTTACTCAGTCGCTATTTCTTTCTAAACTGGATCGTTTTACCTGAACAGCAAGAGCGCTCTGCGCGTCAAGAATTCTGAAAGATTCTGACACGACCTGCCCGCTGTATGTACTTTTATCACTCGCTGTGTTTTTTTTCAAATGTTTGACGATTTGCTCTGGCAATGTATCTACTGAAAGCGATGAGTAGTACATGATCTCGGTTTCAAAACATTTTGCTCTGTTATTATCATGTTTATTTGGTGCTAGTAATAGGTGTAATAAATTGTCATCTTGCAGTATCTCAGGCGTAGACAGGCTAAACTTTTACCTCACCCCCGTTCTCCACGAGGCAGCTGGTCGTCTCATAATAGAAGAACGTGGCGCTGGGGCGGAGTCCAACCCTTTCGATGACGTGTGGGAGAACCCCTTAGCGGTCGAAAATCGTCAAGAAAATGGCTCATAGTCACCTTCCAGGAGCGGCTCCGGAAGGCCGACTGCGCTCTCTATGGGATAGGGTCCCTTTTATACGTGCTGTGCGGCCAATATACGCCTGATCAAATGTGGATCAATTGATCAACGTGTTCAATCATGGGCATCGTGGCTAGTTCCTCGTCTAAACTGCATCGCAGTCGAATCGAAAGCATGTCGTGGCTGAATAGGCCACGTGGCTCACGGAAAGTAGGCGACCGTATCGTCGTCACACCGCTTTGTAGTAGAATCAAAAGCCTATCGTGGTCGAATCGGACCCCCGGTTGTCTGAAGGCTCATTCATAGCAGTTCGCTTCGACTAATCGCGGCACTGCCAACAGTTACAAAACCCATCGCGCCAACAGATCTTGTACTGAGCCGCGACGGTCTGGAACAGTTTGCAGTTTCAGTCACGATCGCCGAGCGACTAGGGTATTTCATAGCTGGTCGAAGCGACCTGCTTGATTTTGTAAGGTCGCTTCGACTAATCGCGTCGCTTCCATGATGGAAGCGATTCGTCTAGTCGAAGCGACTAGTCCGCAATCTTTCGTCACAACCTTGCGTATGTCACAGTTCACTGGCATAAAATACGGCATGTGAAAAGATAAAACGTGTATATATTTATGACACATTTAGGATGATAGAGACGAGAAAATATAATAAGGATAACGAGAAATCACATTTCATGCAGAGCTTCTAGCAATTAGTAACTTTGAGGCCTCGGCATAGTGGAAAATCTGGGAGCGAGCGAGAAAAGATGAAGGGTGGGGAGCACTACGCAGTTTGACCGCGCACGCGACCGCACCGCATAGGCTGCGACGGAGAGGGGTGCGCAGTGTCTTTCCCGTCGCGGAAATCGCAAACTCAATCGCTCGCTGCGAAATGCGCGAGACGATTGTGATTTTCATGCGATTTTGCGAGTTACTAGCGATTAGCAGTTTCTTTGCTAATCTTTGCGATCAATTCACGATACTAATCAATCCTCATAGTATTCAACATTTCAACTCTGCCAGCACCATCATTTTAACTTTTGAGATCTATTCTGTTTATTTTGCTTGCACTTTTCCAACTATTCGTCATTTCCTGCGTCTGTTTTTATACAAGAACACTAGTGTCAAGCCGTTAATGATGCATTTAATTTTCCTGTCATTAGGTTGAAATGAACAAATATGCACAACAAAGATGGTTTGTGTCATACCCGGTTACGTCCAGGGAATAGAGAATTAGAAAAGCCAACAGACAAATAGTGGAAGCAGCAGATTCCGAATCAAATCTCAGCAAAGTAATGAAACGAAAGTCTCTAAATTGCATCTGCGCTCTAATCGAAATCACACTCTGCGGGGATGCCTGCGAATCCGCCGCAAAATTTTCAAGGCGACGCCCCCATTCGCTCGCTCGCTCTCTCGCTCGCAGACTTTCCACTATGCCGACGCCTTTAGTCGTAGTTTTAAGTTTTTGCTCAAGCAAATTCCAGCCCATCGTTTTTTGGAACCATTATTTGTTTGAAAAGTATGCAAAACTCTTTTATTTAGAAGGTAAGGTCAACAATGTCACAAAAAATAAGTAGAAATGCCGAGAAAATGCTTTTTTTATTTCTGCGGCGTGGTCCGCAATTGTCCGTCTATTTCACGAGAAATTACGCCCGCCTGAGCGATTTGAAATCAGAGGACGGAGCGATTTCAAATCGCTTCGTCCAGCGATTTCAGATCGCGGCAGTATTTTTGGTCGCTTCGACTTGAAGTCGAAGTGACCAGCTATGAATGGCGCTATGAGATAGTAAGATAGTATGGTTTTGATTTGTGTGTGTTTCAAGACTTTCAACTGCAAAGCCTTATGCGCCGCGTTCAGCGAAGTTATGAGATATGGAAAAGCAATAAGATCCGTATAAGATCAAAAAAATTTTCAACAATGTCACTCTGAAACTCATTGTGGATTGAATGATACATATGCAACATAACAAGTGCAGTGCGAAGAAAATTTTAGAGTCAGATTAATAGTCATATTTCTGTCTTTTTCTGGAATTTATTTTGTTTCTTTCTTCTCATGCACATTACACCCTACATGTTTACTATTTGAAATTCTTTTCCATGGCTAAAAGAAGCAAGATTGCGAAGGGTTTATCCGTTGCGAATACGTAAAAAGAAGGGCACAGAGCAGAGGGAGATGAGCAAGGATACAAGTCGTTGACAGTTGATTGTCACATTTCTTCCATTCAACCCATTTTCTCACAAGTCGAATATTTGTTCCGCGGTGCGCGAGAAAATTTCGTTCAATCGACACGCATAGCAATCCTACAGTCATACCGTAATGATGAAGGTGAGCTGAGCATTTGGGTTGAACGAGAAAAAGCCAATATATGATGGCATCCTCTTCATAGGTGCAACATGCTACCTGGCTCATAATGTTAAAGGCAGTGTTCACGATGAAAAAGTTGCCCGTTTTTTGGCTAAAATGTAAGCTTTAAGTCCCTCTAGGAAGACTAAGAACGAAAGTGCGACGAAAAACGGTCGGTGAAAATCTCGTGGGCCAGCCGACCCATTGGGCCACCCCGCCCACGTCCTATAACAGTTGTCCTGAATTCGTGTTACTGTAGCGACAGACACCGAATTTTCGAATATTCTCCATCGCGAAATGCTCTAACAACCCAGCATGTACATTGACCCCTCTTATTTTTTAAGGAATTTTTGGTGCAAAAAACAGAAAGCAAAGCCACCTATGTACCTGAGAATTTTGAAGCGCGAAACCATTTTCCCGACGTCATGTTCGATGCGTTGTGCGCAATCTCCCTGCGTACAACGCATCGAACCTGACGTCGTAGAGATACACAAACATTCACAATTATTTTCTCAGGTATTTCTTTGATCAGTTTTTCTCCTTTATTTGATTGTTCTGTGGTGTTTTTTCCTAATAACCTCTTCTTAGCGGACTTACCTACCCAAAAACATCGAAAAGTATAATACGCTTTTTTATCGTGAGCACTGCCTTTAAAGGCAGCACACACGCTCACAAACATGGTCGAGATTTTAGTATAAATAAGTCCGTACGGTACCCAACATGGCTTCAACGACGTTTGAAGAAACGAATACCACCCTGAATGACTGTATTTGAGCATCCTTGTCTCACACGCCCGTATTTTTCCACCCCTTCGAGTAACAGAATGAAAAGTTAAACATGAGAAAACATGTGATGAATGAGAGCAATAGCACTGTCACATGGGAGTCTACGAGAGAAACAGCTCGATTCACCTGAGTATAGCATGTTAGATCAACCATAAAATCCTCCATTTTAGTAAACCAGCCGGAGTTGAGCGGCATTTTCGAACTTGGATGGGAATTAATGGGAGTATGGACATGTTATTATCAGGTCAATTAGACTGTTTCTCTCGTGCACTCCGTTTTGATAGCGCTATCATTCTAACTTGTATAATGTTTTCTCCCGTTTAACTGTTAATTCTGTTGTTGTTGAATAAGAATCCAAGGCGCTTAACTGTACTCTTTACTGGTGAGCTCTCGCCAATAATGGCATCATCAGACCTTGAAAAATAATACAATATGCTCAACCTAGGTGTGCAAAACATCAAAGCTTAAAGGCATCGTACGCGCAGAAAATCGTGTATTATTTTTTCATGTTTTTGTGTAACTTGGCCTCTCTAGTAAACGAAAATGTCGAAGAGGCCTATGAAAAACCTTCATTTGTGAAGAAAAGTCAATCGGAACACATTGTAAATATGAATTTGAATTTCGCGCCAAAATTGTTTTTGACGTTTTTCTTCCTTCGGAGGCCTCGTCATTATAATTTTCGATGTTTTTCTGCATGTGGAGTTTGTGCCGTAACTGTTTTTCATGTTGCTGGACAGCCGCATCAACATTCTATGAAAAAGTGCTAGACGACTGGTGAGAACTGGTGGCGGATACTCATCTTTAACCCCTTTCAACTCATAACCCTACGTTTCTGACGCGCCGAAGCTCACCGGTGTGGTCTACCGGACTCATTCATGAAATTGAGCCGGAAAAATGAAAATTGATTTTCAGCGTGAACGATGCCTTTAAGTACATACATACCGGCTACAGACACTGAAACGGCCGGAGGCTGGTTTGAGGGAGCTAAACACAGTTGCAATAGTGTTGAAATAGAGGATGAGTGTGAAAAGGAGAAACCCACCCCTTTTGCGAGCAAGTGTGCTTAAAACTAACCCCCGGTATGGAAAGGGCCATTAGCGAGCGCGCGCTATCACAGTATCAATCTCAGCAGCAGGTCATTCAGTTCTTCCTTTGCGTTGATTTCTGGTTGAACACGTTGGATTTCTCTCGCCTCCATTATTTTTCTCTCCAGCGGCCGTATCAGGTGTTTATGGAGAACAGTCACTTCGAAAGGAGGAGCATCTTCGTCCAAGTGTCTGCTCGTACGGTGCCTTGAGAAACTACCGCTGGGGTAGGCGGCGCGGTTGGAGAGTGCCTCATCGTCTCGCCCACATAACATTCTCCGCATCCTCGACATCGTACCAGGTATACTGTACCTCGGAGTTCACAAATTTGTTCTGAGAGACAGTATCGGCATGAATGCGCCTGGCACTTTCTTTCATATATTCTTTCTTGTTAATTCTGTTATTCAAAGGGGTGGAAAAATACAGGAGTGCGAGACAGGGATTCTCAAATTCTGTCATCCTGGATGGTTTTCACCGCTCCAAACGTTGTTGACGACAGTGTAGAAGCCATGCGCCCTTATTTGTGCAGTTATCTCGATCATGGGGTTGTGTATACTAGTCTGTTGGTACCTGCTCGTTTGTGCCCCTGCTTCTACTGAACCCAGCAGACGTTTGAGTGTACACAGAGAACGTTCGAGCGATATAGCGTGCACAACTATATCGAGAAAGTATCCCGCACATTGCATAAAGGTGTCGCCGTCCGGCACACCAAGGCCTGTGGTCCATAACACCTTAGGATCCGTACCTAAGGAGTTAATGGAGTCTTTGGTCACAAGCCACAGTTTCGCCACCCTGAACTGTCGATCGCTGTCGAGTGATATCCAAAAAACTGCGCTATCCAGACTTCTGAGCTATTTCCATGCACCGTTTGCTGCTTTGCAGGAAACCCGCCTCAAGGATAGACCCGAAATCAGCGTCGGAGAGTACACCATCTACTGCGGTAACGCTGACGATAGGAGAGTGGGAGGCTGTGCGATAGCTGTAAGGAAGGATTTCAATGGTATGGTCAAGGAGTTTCGCTCAACGTCGTGCCGGAATGCATTCGTACGACTGCGGGATCACAGAGGATTCAATCTGTGAATAGTGAGTGCTCATGCGCCCACTGAAACCGCCGAAGACAATTCAAAGGATGCGTTTTATGAGGAACTCAATACGTTGCTGGCCAGGATACCTTGTCAACATGCTATTGTCGTGGGGATTGACGCAAATGCGAAGATGGGACTTGATCAGGAATCCGAAGTACTCGGTAAACGGTTCTTCCCAGTGGAGCAAACATCGGACAATGGCTTCCGCCTTGTCGACTTTTGTGAACGCAGTGGCCTGATTATTGCATCGACATTCAAGAGGAATCATCGCCGCCATCAGCTTACGTGACTGGGACCAACTCAGCTATCTCCAGAAGAGCAGCGGAAGCGGAAGATGACAACTTTGAAACTACAGCTTGACTATGTCTTGACGAGGAATATTCCAGTATCGGACATTCGAAGATGTAGAGCTGCGTGGGATGTCGCATTCGATTCGGATCACCGTCCTGTTCTGTTGAACTTCACTGCGAGGATTCATAGGAGGAAGCGAGGGGCTCAGCCTCTCCAGAGGATTGACATGAAAAGTCTCAGAGATGAAGAGTGCAGAAGGAATTTTCGACAACGCTTTTCTATTCACATCGGAGTACGGACGGAGAAGAAACTTCGCGACGCGGATTCATTTGTCAAGTGCATCTAGGACGCTTCGAAAGAGGCACTTCCGGTTGTACAGCCTAAGAAAAAGTTCACCTACGTCTCAGAAGAAACAACATCTACCTACAACAGAGTATGTGCTCTCCGAACTGCAGGAAACTTCGTGGAGGAGAAGCGTCTGAGGAGGAAGTTGCATCGGCAGTTTCAAAGTGACCACGAACGAGAGTGGACGTGTAGAGCTAAGGAGTTTTGGAAGGCTAGGGAGGAGAAGAATCCGAGGGAAGCCTACACGTTGCTGCGACAGTATAGCGGGAAGATGAAGAGATGTTCTCCTGTCTTGAACACTACCAATGGAGTTGCAGTTGGTGATGCGACGCTGCCAATATGGAAGGATTTTTCAGTTCACTACGGAACAGTCCAGCGCCATCAGTACCTGAGCTCCCGCATGTTCAGAGAGCACATTACGATGTCAGTGAGGTACCGCCGACTGAGTCTGAAGTTTTGGATTGTGTCCGGAAAGTCAAGAATGGAAAGGCTGGTGGAGATGAGAGCATCACTGCTGGAATGCTGAAAGCTCTTCCTTCGTCTGGGATTCGTGAAATGACCAACACCATCCGTGCCATATGGATGAGCGAAAGGATACCCAATTCGTGGAGGCATGCGATCATCGTACCTCTTCACAAGAAGTTATCCGTCACGGAGCCCAAGAACTATAGGGGGATCTCTCTACTGCGTGTCATGTAAAAGGTTTCGGAACCTATCATTTTCGAGAGACTCATCAAACATCGTGTGGGAACGACCAGAGAGGAGCAAGCCGGTTTTCGACATGGAAGATCGACCATCGACCAAGTGTTCGTTGTGAGAAGAGTAATATAATCGTGGCAGCGGTATTCGAAGCCATCACAGCTTGCTTTTTCGGAATTTGAAGCCGCATTCGACTCTCCTCATCGTGATCGATTGCTCATCGCTCTGCGAGCCGATGGAGTCCCGGAAAGGTATGTTCGACTAATCGAGGACATGAACATAGGAAAAACAGCAGCAGTTCGTACGCCTGTCGGGTTTACGTCAGCTTTCGAGGTGAGAACAGGAGTAAGGCAAGGAGCTGTAGCAGGACCATTTCTATTCAACTTCGCCGTAGATGACATCATGCGTAGAGTTGCAGAACAGTTTCCTGCGGATGTGATCCTAACACCATCAGGACGCTCCCTTGTCGACCTGGAGTACGCCGACGACATCGTGTTATTCGCTGAAAACAACGCAAAACTGCAAAGGATTGTGAACCTTGTTTTGAAGTATGCCGCAGCCTATGGACATCTTCTTCGTTCGGACAAATGCAAGCAGATGTGGGTCTCAGAGGTCTTCAGAAGGAGTTTGTGTGGACGGACAACGTATCGAACTTGTGGACGATTTCTGTTATTTAGGCTGTTTGCTGAAGAACGATGGTAGTTATGCAGCGGATATTCAACAACGATGTGCGAAAGCTACGTCTGCATTCAATTCTCTAACCAAGGGTTTGTTGTCTACCCCGTCGCAAACGAAGTTAGGTTGAGCGTCTACTTATCCGATATTCGCCCTATCATGATGTACGGATCGGAGACGTAGGCAGCACCGAAGACGCAGATGGAAAGGTTGGAGAGGTTGGATTGCACGGAGAGGAAGCTGTTTAGACGTTTGCTCGGATATTTCTGGCCGCGGATGTGCCACAACGAGGATCTCTACGACGAGATTGACGCCTTACATCAACGTTTGACACGAGGGAGGTGCCAGCATCTCCCAATGCCATCTCAAGCGGCAAAGGAAGGTCGTCTTCGTCTGTTGGGGCATATTTTAAGAAGACCGCCAGATTGTCTTGTTCAACACGCTCCAAGGATGCTTCCAAGTCCTGTCTGGAAACGGCTGCCTGGACGTAGGCGACAGTTTTGGGCGGATATGGTGAAGGAGGATTTGAAATCACTCGGCATTGAAAGGCAATTCAGGCGCGATGTTTTACTTCGCAGGAAGTGGAATAGCGACCAATGGATGGATTGTGTTCAAGTTGTGGCTGAGAACCGTGACAAATGGACACGGCTGACTACTAGGACGGCACACCTCGGTGAAGATGCGGAATGACCGCGTCAGGCAAAAGCCAATCGTTCAAGAAGTAAGAAGATCTCGAACATGTTTGCAAGCGTGTACGCTGCCTCTAAGGGCGGGCTCCGGGCAGAATTTTGATTTCAAGACTTCCCGCTGATTCAGAACGTATTCTACAGCTAGTCTCAAAGATAGATCGAAAACTGCATAAAAAAACTATATTTTCCGAGTTATTCCACCCAATTTCATCAACCACCCTGTCAGAGAAGTGTGTCCATCGTCCATGTTTTAGCTATCGTCCTGGCATTCTCAAAAACTGCCGTGTCCTTCGTAGAAACTGTTGAAGGTTGGCGCAAACTCGGCGCACCTCTCCTATAGCATATGGCACCGAGTTTGCGCCAACCCTCAAGAGTGAACGCGAAGTTAGACTTTGGTTCATTTCAAATGAGCTTATGTTTTCGACTATCACAGCGCGGAGCAGTGGCTTTCTTTTTCCGGGGTCGTATTCGCCAATAACCCGCCGGGTACCCGCCGGGTAGTCGAAGGGTAAATGAGGTGAAATTTCAGTACAAAACGCGCGCTCCACGGCCACCTCTCGCCTCCCTTGGCTTCCCTCGCGACCGCCGGAATTTTTCGAATAGCATAGCTGAAGATTGGCCGCTTCGCGATGGAATCTTTATCTTTTTGCAGTGATATCGATACGTAACACAGTTTGCATTTCCATCTTACACTGTGTAAGATGGGTTGATCTGCTCTTCTGCCGCGCGCGGTATCATCCCTTCCGCTTTCATTCGACTACCCTCGGCGGGTTGTTGGCGAATACGACCCCAGAACCTTCTTATCACTAGTTCTATTTCACCGAGGCCCACCGCTCCGCTGCTGGTGATAATCGAAAGCCACAGGTTCTTTAGGGGTTTTCTAGAGTCGAAGTGTTAAGGGCATCGCCCGCGCTGAAAACCAATTTTCATTTTCGAGCTTGATCTCATTAATGAGCCTGGTACACCACACCGGTGAGCTTCGGCACCGGTGTGGTGTACCGGGCTCATTAAAAAAAACGTAGGGTAATGAGGTTAGAAGGGGTTCGAGATGAGGATCCGCCACCAGTTCTCACAAGTCATCTAGCAGTTTTTAATAAAATGTTGTTGCGACCGTCAAACCACATGAAAAATAGTTGAGGCACAAGCCCCACATGCAGAAAAACTCTGAAGACGACTGTGAAAAGGCCTCCAAACTCGGAAAAACTTGAAAAACGATTCTGGCGAAAAAAACAAATTCTTATTTACAATGTCTTCCGATTGACTTCTCTTCACAAATGAAAGCTTTTTATAGGCCCCTTCGACAATCTGCACAAAATCGTGGAAAAATATTGTGCGGATCTCTGCGCATACGATGCCTTTAGGTATCGGTCATTCTGTCCATGATATCAGGCAAACCATCGCTCCGAGCGGTACCGGAGAGCTACTCGAGCGGCGCTGCCTCTCCGCTCCGAGCGAATATTAGCCATCTACTCGGGCCACAGCAGTATCGCTCGGAGCGATCTTCGGTCCCAACTGGCACTGCGGTCTCTGTTCGGGCGATTTTCAAAAATTCCCTAATTGCTATTTTTTCTTTATTTCCGCCTCTTCTGAAAAGGATTAAGCCTGTTAAGAGGATAAGGTACCTGTTACAGCCTGTGGGTCAGAAGGTTAATCCTGCCACAGGCCGCAACAAGGATACCATCCCAGCATGGTCCGCCATGAGGAAGCCTTCCCCACCGCGGGCCATGGGGGATCCCCTCGGCCGCCAAAAATTGACATCCTGAGAGTGATCCGAGGTCACCTCTCAAGAGTGGCCTCGAAAGGCCAACTACCCGTCTACACGAGGCGAGCCGCCTTTTATACCCGCAGGATTGGTTGTTCTTTGAGTGATAACGTGGCTCGCACGTTATCACTCAAAGAACAACCAATCCCGCGTCTCTCTATCTCTGACAATGGCACCACTGTGGCTCCGAGAGCGACCGGAGAGCGACTGAGGAGTGAACTGGCACCGGACAGGGACCGCGGTGCCAGTTGGCCCCTCGGCCGCTGTCCGGGCGATGACGTCATAATTGGGAGGAGCCGGTCCCGCTCGGAGCGATGGTTTGCCTGAGCATGTATAGCAATCGTTTGGCTTCTTCAAACAAAGGACTGGATTGGCCTGCCTTCCCCCATTAACCCCGTGTAGCAATCGACTGGCTTCATCAATCAATACACCGGCTTTCTTCCATCAAGAACGTGTACTATTCGTTTGGCTTCGACAAACGAAGGACTGCCTTTGTCGACCTCCCCTTATTGAAAATGTGGAGCATTCTTTGGGCTTCGATAAGCAATACATCGGCTTCACCGGCTTTCCTCCATCAAGAGCGCGTAGTATTCGCTTGGCTTCGTCAAACGAAGGACTGTGTTTGCCGACCTCCCCCCAGAAAAAGTGTGGAGCATTCGTTTTTCATCGCCAATCAATACACCGGCTTCAACGGCTTTCCTCCATCAAAAACGTGCAGTATTCGTTTGGCTTCGTCAACGTGCAGTATTCGTTTGGCTTCGTCAAACGATAGACGGACTTTTCCGTCAGCTTGCCCATATACCATGTGTTGCGATCGCTTCAAACGAAGGAGGGAGAAGGTGCCAGTCCTTTTCTTGGCGAAGCCAAACGAAAGACTGCATTTGCCGACCTCCCCCATCGACCTCGTGTAGCATTTGTTCGGCTTGGCCGAACGATGGACTGGCTTTCCCAATAGTTCTTTCGCCTAAGGCGAACTAGAACGAGAGGTGAACAGTGTAAAGCTTCCACAGCTCGAGCGCGAACTAACATAGCAGCTCATGCTTTTGCTATTAGAGCCGCTACTGTTTACGGCTAGTTGATGCAGAACACTGCACATATCGAAACATTTTTGAGTTTTAAGCGTTTTGCTGAATGGAGGTTGCTCAGCAGTTAGTGTTACGTCGCTCACAGGTTTCTCAGAAAGCAAATAATTGACAATGGATTTTTTTCACTCAGCATTTCAGTAATGCATATCGCGTGATCCTTTTGTGGTTGCTTAGTATTATTGTGATTTTGTTTTCTTTTTTTCACGACGTCTTATATGTCGTAATAAATCTATTATAATCTGAAAAAAAAACGACGAAAACTGCATGCGAATACAGGAATAACGGCTGTTTTTGTTATGAGGTAAAATTGAACGAGTTATTCCCGAACGGTTGAAAAAGCTAATATTAACGACAAAACGATTGGGATAGCGAAGCCGATCGACTCCTACAGTCTGTACTAGAACGCTCACCTCGTTGGAAGCTTGAAAATCCAGCCGAAGTGACCGTATTCGTATATTGAGCGGGCGGGGTTGAAAGCTCATGGGCGTGTTTTTTCGATTTTTTTGTGTGCTGCTTTTAAAACGTGCCGCTGGAATGTAGGTTTGAAGGGCGCAATATACAGCACAACAACACCCGAAGAATCTTAAGCCCTGCCCACCTCCTCAAAGTAGTGTGTGGATGTCGCTGAGCCCTGCACACGTCGAACGCGTGGATCTCAAGAGTCCCGCGAGCATCCGGTGTTGTTTTTCGCGATGACTTCGAAGCTACGCACACTTCCTTAAAGTACTGCCTTGTTACCCATGTGCCTGCACACGTTCTGCGCCTCGATTTCGGAGTCCTGCGCACTTTCCTTGTCATATTACGTGATCAACCCGAAGCCCCTCCCACTTTCACAAAGTACTGTTTGGTTGTCCTTGTGCACGAAGCTATTTCAAAGGACCCAATAAGCAACAGCTGCGATGGTCCCACCACGATCCCAAACGAACAGAGTTTAGAGGACGCAATATGGAACTGGTAGGGTAGTCTAACTACGATCCGTAACAAAGCTTTAAAGAACTTAATATACAACAGGTAGGGTGGTCTAACCACGATTTACAACGGTAAAAGTTTATTGGACTGAAAATGCAACATGGATCGTGGTGGTCCCACCACGATCCATAAAGATGAGAATTCAAAGTACTCAATACGCATCATGTAGGATGATCCCACCGCGATTCGTGACGGTGAAAGTTTAAAGAACTCAAATTGCAGCAGGTAGGGTGGTTCCACCACGATCCACAACGATGGGAGTTCAAAGGACTCAATACGCAACAGGTAGGGTGGTTCCACCACGATCCAGAACTATGAAAGTTCAAAGGACTCAATACGCAACAGGTAGGGTTGTCCCACCACGATCCGTGACTGTGAAAGTTTAAAAGACTTGAACTGCAACAGGTAGGGTGGTCCCACCACGATTCATAAAGATATAAGTTTAAAGGACTCAATATGCAACAGGTATGGTAGTCCCACAACGATAAATGACGGGGAAAGTTTAAAGGGATTAAGTTGAATCAGGTAGGGTGGCACCACCACGATCTATGACGGTGAAAGTTTAAAGGACCTAAACTGCATCAGGTAGGGTGGTCCCACCACGATTCACAACGGCGAAAGCTTAGGGGACTGAATATGCAACATGTAGGGTGGTCCCACCATGATCGTAATGCTGTGCGCGTCTCTAAACCTATCTCACTTTCGGCGAGCTTCTCTGCGTATTGTGTGAAACAATAACGCGCGCTGACTGATGGTATCAAAAGTTGCGGGAAATTCAAACTCCCGGTCAGACAGACGGTCGGACGTGCCAGACACGTGGTCAGACACACCGCCACGCCGCTTATTATGTGTACTCTCATAAACTCGGGGGGTGAATAGCAGGTGGGCGAGGTCTGTTTTGACACTTCTTCAGTCGGGGGACCACTTTCCGTCTATCCCGACATCGCAGTCAATACTATGCAACACGTTGAACTCCCTGCGAGCAGCACCACTCCTCCTTAGAAGTGATAATCCCTACACTACAGCACCGCTTATTGTATACAATACTGCTGTTTGAAAAACTCAAATTTTGACTCCTCAACACTCATCGCTATGTTGAGCTAGTAATCTATGATAGGAGAACAAAAGGAAAAAATTGAGAAGGGTCAAAATAAGACTAATAGGCTAAAAAAAGGTCCTGGCCGGGATCGAACCGGCGACCTTCTGCGTGTGAAGCAGACGTGATAACCACTACACCACAGGACCACATCTTGCGCTGCCGACTGCCGATTGAATGACTCCGTCTATCCCAACATCACACTCAATACTATGCAACGGTTAAAACTCCTTGCAAGTAGTTATTAAGAAACAGAAGGTTCGGAATCGTCGAAGTCTTGTGTTCGATGGCTATGCGGCATTCACTACATCACAGCACCACTCCTCCTTAGAAGTGATAATCCCTACACTACAGCACCGCTTATTGTATACAATACTGCTGTTTGAAAAACTCAAATTTTGACTCCTCAACACTCATCGCTATGTTGAGCTAGTAATCTATGATAGGAGAACAAAAGGAAAAAATTGAGAAGGGTCAAAATAAGACTAATAGGCCCAAAAAAGGTCCTGGCCGGGATCGAACCGGCGACCTTCTGCGTGTGAAGCAGACGTGATAACCACTACACCACAGGACCACATCTTGCGCTGCCGACTGCCGATTGAATGACTCCGTCTATCCCAACATCACACTCAATACTATGAAACACGTAGAACTCCTTGCAAGTAGTTATTAAGAAACAGAAGGTTCGGAATCGTCGACGTCTTGTGTTCGATGGCTATGCGGCATTCACTACATCACAGCACCACTCCTCCTCAGAGGTGATAATCACTACACTACAGCACCGCTTATTGTATACAATACTGCTGTTTGAAAAACTCAAATTTTGACTCCTCAACACTCATCGCTATGTTGAGCTAGTAATCTATGATAGGAGAACAAAAGGAAAAAATTGAGAAAGGTCAAAATAAGACTATAAGGCAAATTAATGGTCCTGGCCGGGATCGAACCGGCGACCTTCTGCGTGTGAAGCAGACGTGATAACCACTACACCACAGGACCACATCTTGCGCTGCCGACTGCCGATTGAATGACTCCGTCTATCCCAACATCACACTCAATACTATGCAACACGTAGAACTCCTTGCAAGTAGTTATTAAAAAACAGAAGGTTCGGAATCGTCGACGTCTTGTGTTCGATGGCTATGCGACATTCACTACATCACAGCACCACTCCTCCTCAGAAGTGATAATCACTACACTACAGCACCGCTTATTGTATACAGTACTGCTGTTTTAAAAACTCAAATTTTGACTCCTCAACACTCATCGCTATGTTGAGCTAGTAATCTATGAGAGGAGAACAAAAGGAAAAAATTGAGAAAGGTCAAAATAAGACTAATAGGCTAAAAAAAGGTCCTGGCCGGGATCGAACCGGCGACCTTCTGCGTGTGAAGCAGACGTGATAACCACTACACCACAGGACCACATCTTGCGCTGCCGACTGCCGATTGAATGACTCCGTCTATCCCAACATCACACTCAATACTATGCAACACGTAGAACTCCTTGCAAGTAGTTATTAAAAAAACAGAAGGTTCGGAATCGTCGACGTCTTGTGTTCGATGGCTATGCGACATTCACTACATCACAGCACCACTCCTCCTCAGAAGTGATAATCACTACACTACAGCACCGCTTATTGTATACAATACTGCTGTTTGAAAAACTCAAATTTTGACTCCTCAACACTCATCGCTATGTTGAGCTAGTAATCTATGAGAGGAGAACAAAAGGAAAAAATTGAGAAAGGTCAAAATAAGACTAATAGGCCCAAAAAAGGTCCTGGCCGGGATCGAACCGGCGACCTTCTGCGTGTGAAGCAGACGTGATAACCACTACACCACAGGACCACATCTTGCGCTGCCGACTGCCGATTGAATGACTCCGTCTATCCCAACATCACACTCAATACTATGCAACACGTAGAACTCCTTGCAAGTAGTTATTAAAAAACAGAAGGTTCGGAATCGTCGACGTCTTGTGTTCGATGGCTATGCGACATTCACTACATCACAGCACCACTCCTCCTCAGAAGTGATAATCACTACACTACAGCACCGCTTATTGTATACAATACTGCTGTTTGAAAAACTCAAATTTTGACTCCTCAACACTCATCGCTATGTTGAGCTAGTAATCTATGAGAGGAGAACAAAAGGAAAAAATTGAGAAAGGTCAAAATAAGACTAATAGGCCCAAAAAAGGTCCTGGCCGGGATCGAACCGGCGACCTTCTGCGTGTGAAGCAGACGTGATAACCACTACACCACAGGACCACATCTTGCGCTGCCGACTGCCGATTGAATGACTCCGTCTATCCCAACATCACACTCAATACTATGCAACACGTAGAACTCCTTGCAAGTAGTTATTAAAAAACAGAAGGTTCGGAATCGTCGACGTCTTGTGTTCGATGGCTATGCGACATTCACTACATCACAGCACCACTATTCCTCAGAAGTGATAATCACTACACTACAGCACCGCTTATTGTATACAATACTGCTGTTTTAAAAACTCAAATTTTGACTCCTCAACACTCATCGCTATGTTGAGCTAGTAATCTATGAGAGGAGAACAAAAGGAAAAAATTGAGAAAGGTCAAAATAAGACTAACAGGCCCAAAGAAGGTCCTGGCCGGGATCGAACCGGCGACCTTCTGCGTGTGAAGCAGACGTGATAACCACTACACCACAGGACCACATCTTGCGCTGCCGACTGCCGATTGAATGACTCCGTCTATCCCAACATCACACTCAATACTATGCAACACGTAGAACTCCTTGCAAGTAGTTATTAAAAAACAGAAGGTTCGGAATCGTCGACGTCTTGTGTTCGATGGCTATGCGACATTCACTACATCACAGCACCACTCCTCCTCAGAAGTGATAATCACTACACTACAGCACCGCTTATTGTATACAATACTGCTGTTTGAAAAACTCAAATTTTGACTCCTCAACACTCATCGCTATGTTGAGCTAGTAATCTATGAGAGGAGAACAAAAGGAAAAAATTGAGAAAGGTCAAAATAAGACTATTGGGCCCAAAACCAGGTCCTGGCCGGGATCGAACCGGCGACCTTCTGCGTGTGAAGCAGACGTGATAACCACTACACCACAGGACCACATCTTGCGCTGCCGACTGCCGATTGAATGACTCCGTCTATCCCAACATCACACTCAATACTATGCAACACGTAGAACTCCTTGCAAGTAGTTATTAAAAAAAAACAGAAGGTTCGGAATCGTCGACGTCTTGTGTTCGATGGCTATGCGACATTCACTACATCACAGCACCACTCCTCCTCAGAAGTGATAATCACTACACTACAGCACCGCTTATTGTATACAATACTGCTGTTTGAAAAACTCAAATTTTGACTCCTCAACACTCATCGCTATGTTGAGCTAGTAATCTATGAGAGGAGAACAAAAGGAAAAAATTGAGAAAGGTCAAAATAAGACTAATAGGCCCAAAAAAGGTCCTGGCCGGGATCGAACCGGCGACCTTCTGCGTGTGAAGCAGACGTGATAACCACTACACCACAGGACCACATCTTGCGCTGCCGACTGCCGATTGAATGACTCCGTCTATCCCAACATCACACTCAATACTATGCAACACGTAGAACTCCTTGCAAGTAGTTATTAAAAAACAGAAGGTTCGGAATCGTCGACGTCTTGTGTTCGATGGCTATGCGACATTCACTACATCACAGCACCACTCCTCCTCAGAAGTGATAATCACTACACTACAGCACCGCTTATTGTATACAATACTGCTGTTTGAAAAACTCAAATTTTGACTCCTCAACACTCATCGCTATGTTGAGCTAGTAATCTATGAGAGGAGAACAAAAGGAAAAAATTGAGAAAGGTCAAAATAAGACTAATAGGCCCAAAAGGTCCTGGCCGGGATCGAACCGGCGACCTTCTGCGTGTGAAGCAGACGTGATAACCACTACACCACAGGACCACATCTTGCGCTGCCGACTGCCGATTGAATGACTCCGTCTATCCCAACATCACACTCAATACTATGCAACACGTAGAACTCCTTGCAAGTAGTTATTAAAAAACAGAAGGTTCGGAATCGTCGACGTCTTGTGTTCGATGGCTATGCGACATTCACTACATCACAGCACCACTCCTCCTCAGAAGTGATAATCACTACACTACAGCACCGCTTATTGTATACAATACTGCTGTTTGAAAAACTCAAATTTTGACTCCTCAACACTCATCGCTATGTTGAGCTAGTAATCTATGAGAGGAGAACAAAAGGAAAAAATTGAGAAAGGTCAAAATAAGACTAATAGGCCCAAAAAGGTCCTGGCCGGGATCGAACCGGCGACCTTCTGCGTGTGAAGCAGACGTGATAACCACTACACCACAGGACCACATCTTGCGCTGCCGACTGCCGATTGAATGACTCCGTCTATCCCAACATCACACTCAATACTATGCAACACGTAGAACTCCTTGCAAGTAGTTATTAAAAACAGAAGGTTCGGAATCGTCGACGTCTTGTGTTCGATGGCTATGCGACATTCACTACATCACAGCACCACTCCTCCTCAGAAGTGATAATCACTACACTACAGCACCGCTTATTGTATACAATACTGCTGTTTGAAAAACTCAAATTTTGACTCCTCAACACTCATCGCTATGTTGAGCTAGTAATCTATGAGAGGAGAACAAAAGGAAAAAATTGAGAAAGGTCAAAATAAGACTAATAGGCCCAAAAAAGGTCCTGGCCGGGATCGAACCGGCGACCTTCTGCGTGTGAAGCAGACGTGATAACCACTACACCACAGGACCACATCTTGCGCTGCCGACTGCCGATTGAATGACTCCGTCTATCCCAACATCACACTCAATACTATGCAACACGTAGAACTCCTTGCAAGTAGTTATTAAAAAACAGAAGGTTCGGAATCGTCGACGTCTTGTGTTCGATGGCTATGCGACATTCACTACATCACAGCACCACTCCTCCTCAGAAGTGATAATCACTACACTACAGCACCGCTTATTGTATACAGTACTGCTGTTTTAAAAACTCAAATTTTGACTCCTCAACACTCATCGCTATGTTGAGCTAGTAATCTATGAGAGGAGAACAAAAGGAAAAAATTGAGAAAGGTCAAAATAAGACTAATAGGCTAAAAAAAGGTCCTGGCCGGGATCGAACCGGCGACCTTCTGCGTGTGAAGCAGACGTGATAACCACTACACCACAGGACCACATCTTGCGCTGCCGACTGCCGATTGAATGACTCCGTCTATCCCAACATCACACTCAATACTATGCAACACGTAGAACTCCTTGCAAGTAGTTATTAAAAACAGAAGGTTCGGAATCGTCGACGTCTTGTGTTCGATGGCTATGCGACATTCACTACATCACAGCACCACTCCTCCTCAGAAGTGATAATCACTACACTACAGCACCGCTTATTGTATACAGTACTGCTGTTTTAAAAACTCAAATTTTGACTCCTCAACACTCATCGCTATGTTGAGCTAGTAATCTATGAGAGGAGAACAAAAGGAAAAAATTGAGAAAGGTCAAAATAAGACTAATAGGCCCAAAAGGTCCTGGCCGGGATCGAACCGGCGACCTTCTGCGTGTGAAGCAGACGTGATAACCACTACACCACAGGACCACATCTTGCGCTGCCGACTGCCGATTGAATGACTCCGTCTATCCCAACATCACACTCAATACTATGCAACACGTAGAACTCCTTGCAAGTAGTTATTAAAAAACAGAAGGTTCGGAATCGTCGACGTCTTGTGTTCGATGGCTATGCGACATTCACTACATCACAGCACCACTCCTCCTCAGAAGTGATAATCACTACACTACAGCACCGCTTATTGTATACAATACTGCTGTTTGAAAAACTCAAATTTTGACTCCTCAACACTCATCGCTATGTTGAGCTAGTAATCTATGAGAGGAGAACAAAAGGAAAAAATTGAGAAAGGTCAAAATAAGACTAATAGGCCCAAAGGTCCTGGCCGGGATCGAACCGGCGACCTTCTGCGTGTGAAGCAGACGTGATAACCACTACACCACAGGACCACATCTTGCGCTGCCGACTGCCGATTGAATGACTCCGTCTATCCCAACATCACACTCAATACTATGCAACACGTAGAACTCCTTGCAAGTAGTTATTAAAAAAACAGAAGGTTCGGAATCGTCGACGTCTTGTGTTCGATGGCTATGCGACATTCACTACATCACAGCACCACTCCTCCTCAGAAGTGATAATCACTACACTACAGCACCGCTTATTGTATACAATACTGCTGTTTGAAAAACTCAAATTTTGACTCCTCAACACTCATCGCTATGTTGAGCTAGTAATCTATGAGAGGAGAACAATAGGAAAAAATTGAGAAGGGTCAAAATAAGACTAATAGGCCCAAAAAAGGTCCTGGCCGGGATCGAACCGGCGACCTTCTGCGTGTGAAGCAGACGTGATAACCACTACACCACAGGACCACATCTTGCGCTGCCGACTGCCGATTGAATGACTCCGCCTATCCCAACATCACACTCAATACTATGCAACACGTAGAACTCCTTGCAAGTAGTTATTAAGAAACAGAAGGTTCGGAATCGTCGACGTCTTGTGTTCGATGGCTATGCGACATTCACTACATCACAGCACCACTCCTCCTCAGAAGTGATAATCACTACACTACAGCACCGCTTATTGTATACAGTACTGCTGTTTGAAAAACTCAAATTTTGACTCCTCAACACTCATCGCTATGTTGAGCTAGTAATCTATGAGAGGAGAACAAAAGGAAAAAATTGAGAAAGGTCAAAATAAGACTAATAGGCCCAAAAAGGTCCTGGCCGGAATCGAACCGGCGACCTTCTGCGTGTGAAGCAGACGTGATAACCACTACACCACAGGACCACATCTTGCGCTGCCGACTGCCGATTGAATGACTCCGTCTATCCCAACATCACACTCAATACTATGCAACACGTAGAACTCCTTGCAAGTAGTTAATAACGAACCAGAAGGTTCGGAATCGTCGACGTCTTGTGTTCGATGGCTATGCGACATTCACTACATCACAGCACCACTCCTCCTCAGAAGTGATAATCACTACACTACAGCACCGCTTATTGTATACAATACTGCTGTTTGAAAAACTCAAATTTTGACTCCTCAACACTCATCGCTATGTTGAGCTAGTAATCTATGAGAGGAGAACAAAAGGAAAAAATTGAGAAGGGTCAAAATAAGACTAATAGGCCCAAAAAAGGTCCTGGCCGGGATCGAACCGGCGACCTTCTGCGTGTGAAGCAGACGTGATAACCACTACACCACAGGACCACATCTTGCGCTGCCGACTGCCGATTGAATGACTCCGTCTATCCCAACATCACACTCAATACTATGCAACACGTAGAACTCCTTGCAAGTAGTTATTAAGAAGCAGAAGGTTCGGAATCGTCGACGTCCTGTGTTCGATGGCTATGCGACATTCACTACATCACAGCACCACTCCTCCTCAGAAGTGATAATCACTACACTACAGCACCGCTTATTGTATACAATACTGCTGTTTGAAAAACTCAAATTTTGACTCCTCAACACTCATCGCTATGTTGAGCTAGTAATCTATGAGAGGAGAACAAAAGGAAAAAATTGAGAAAGGTCAAAATAAGACTATTAGGTCCAAAAAAAGGTCCTGGTCGGGATCGAACCGGCGACCTTCTGCGTGTGAAGCAGACGTGATAATCACTACACCACAGGACCACATCTTGCGCTGCCGACTGCCGATTGAATGACTCCGTCTATCCCAACATCACACTCAATACTATGCAACACGTAGAACTCCTTGCAAGTAGTTATTAAAAAACAGAAGGTTCAGAATCGTCGACGTCTTGTGTTCGATGGCTATGCGACATTCACTACATCACAGCACCACTCCTCCTCAGAAGTGATAATCACTACACTACAGCACCGCTTATTGTATACAGTACTGCTGTTTGAAAAACTCAAATTTTGACTCCTCAACACTCATCGCTATGTTGAGCAAGTAATCTATGAGAGGAGAACAAAAGGAAAAAATTGAGAAAGGTCAAAATAAGACTAATAGGCCCACAAATGTCCTGGCCGGGATCGAACCGGCGACCTTCTGCGTGCGAAGCAGACGTGATAAACACTACACCACAGGACCACATCTTGCGCTGCCGACTGCCGATTGAATGACTCCTTCTATCCCAACATCACACTCAATACTATGCAACACGTAGAACTCCTTGCAAGTAGTTATTAAAAAAACAGAAGGTTCGGAATCGTCGACGTCTTGTGTTCGATGGCTATGCGACATTCACTACATCACAGCACCACTCCTCCTCAGAAGTGATAATCACTACACTACAGCACCGCTTATTGTATACAGTACTGCTGTTTTAAAAACTCAAATTTTGACTCCTCAACACTCATCGCTATGTTGAGCTAGTAATCTATGAGAGGAGAACAAAAGGAAAAAATTGAGAAAGGTCAAAATAAGACTAATAGGCTAAAAAAAGGTCCTGGCCGGGATCGAACCGGCGACCTTCTGCGTGTGAAGCAGACGTGATAACCACTACACCACAGGACCACATCTTGCGCTGCCGACTGCCGATTGAATGACTCCGTCTATCCCAACATCACACTCAATACTATGCAACACGTAGAACTCCTTGCAAGTAGTTATTAAAAAACAGAAGGTTCGGAATCGTCGACGTCTTGTGTTCGATGGCTATGCGACATTCACTACATCACAGCACCACTCCTCCTCAGAAGTGATAATCACTACACTACAGCACCGCTTATTGTATACAATACTGCTGTTTGAAAAACTCAAATTTTGACTCCTCAACACTCATCGCTATGTTGAGCTAGTAATCTATGAGAGGAGAACAAAAGGAAAAAATTGAGAAAGGTCAAAATAAGACTAATAGGCTAAAAAAAGGTCCTGGCCGGGATCGAACCGGCGACCTTCTGCGTGTGAAGCAGACGTGATAACCACTACACCACAGGACCACATCTTGCGCTGCCGACTGCCGATTGAATGACTCCGTCTATCCCAACATCACACTCAATACTATGCAACACGTAGAACTCCTTGCAAGTAGTTATTAAAAAAACAGAAGGTTCAGAATCGTCGACGTCTTGTGTTCGATGGCTATGCGACATTCACTACATCACAGCACCACTCCTCCTCAGAAGTGATAATCACTACACTACAGCACCGCTTATTGTATACAGTACTGCTGTTTGAAAAACTCAAATTTTGACTCCTCAACACTCATCGCTATGTTGAGCAAGTAATCTATGAGAGGAGAACAAAAGGAAAAAATTGAGAAAGGTCAAAATAAGACTAATAGGCCCAAAAAGGTCCTGGCCGGAATCGAACCGGCGACCTTCTGCGTGTGAAGCAGACGTGATAACCACTACACCGCAGGACCACATCTTGCGCTGCCGACTGCCGATTGAGTGACTCCGTCTATCCCAACATCACACTCAATACTATGCAACACGTAGAACTCCTTGCAAGTAGTTATTAAAAAAACAGAAGGTTCAGAATCGTCGACGTCTTGTGTTCGATGGCTATGCGACATTCACTACATCACAGCACCACTCCTCCTCAGAAGTGATAATCACTACACTACAGCACCGCTTATTGTATACAATACTGCTGTTTGAAAAACTCAAATTTTGACTCCTCAACACTCATCGCTATGTTGAGCTAGTAATCTATGAGAGGAGAACAAAAGGAAAAAATTGAGAAAGGTCAAAATAAGACTAATAGGCTAAAAAGGTCCTGGCCGGGATCGAACCGGCGACCTTCTGCGTGTGAAGCAGACGTGATAACCACTACACCACAGGACCACATCTTGCGCTGCCGACTGCCGATTGAATGACTCCGTCTATCCCAACATCACACTCAATACTATGCAACACGTAGAACTCCTTGCAAGTAGTTATTAAAAAACAGAAGGTTCGGAATCGTCGACGTCTTGTGTTCGATGGCTATGCGACATTCACTACATCACAGCACCACTCCTCCTCAGAAGTGATAATCACTACACTACAGCACCGCTTATTGTATACAATACTGCTGTTTGAAAAACTCAAATTTTGACTCCTCAACACTCATCGCTATGTTGAGCTAGTAATCTATGAGAGGAGAACAATAGGAAAAAATTGAGAAGGGTCAAAATAAGACTAATAGGCCCAAAAAAGGTCCTGGCCGGGATCGAACCGGCGACCTTCTGCGTGTGAAGCAGACGTGATAACCACTACACCACAGGACCACATCTTGCGCTGCCGACTGCCGATTGAATGACTCCGTCTATCCCAACATCACACTCAATACTATGAAACACGTAGAACTCCTTGCAAGTAGTTATTAAGAAACAGAAGGTTCGGAATCGTCGACGTCTTGTGTTCGATGGCTATGCGGCATTCACTACATCACAGCACCACTCCTCCTCAGAAGTGATAATCACTACACTACAGCACCGCTTATTGTATACAATACTGCTGTTTGAAAAACTCAAATTTTGACTCCTCAACACTCATCGCTATGTTGAGCTAGTAATCTATGATAGGAGAACAAAAGGAAAAAATTGAGAAGGGTCAAAATAAGACTAATAGGCCCAAAAAAGGTCCTGGCCGGGATCGAACCGGCGACCTTCTGCGTGTGAAGCAGACGTGATAACCACTACACCACAGGACCACATCTTGCGCTGCCGACTGCCGATTGAATGACTCCGTCTATCCCAACATCACACTCAATACTATGCAACACGTAGAACTCCTTGCAAGTAGTTATTAAAAACAGAAGGTTCGGAATCGTCGACGTCTTGTGTTCGATGGCTATGCGACATTCACTACATCACAGCACCACTCCTCCTCAGAAGTGATAATCACTACACTACAGCACCGCTTATTGTATACAGTACTGCTGTTTTAAAAACTCAAATTTTGACTCCTCAACACTCATCGCTATGTTGAGCTAGTAATCTATGAGAGGAGAACAAAAGGAAAAAATTGAGAAAGGTCAAAATAAGACTAATAGGCTAAAAAAAGGTCCTGGCCGGGATCGAACCGGCGACCTTCTGCGTGTGAAGCAGACGTGATAACCACTACACCACAGGACCACATCTTGCGCTGCCGACTGCCGATTGAATGACTCCGTCTATCCCAACATCACACTCAATACTATGCAACACGTAGAACTCCTTGCAAGCAGATATAAAAAAAAACAGAAGGTTCGGAATCGTCGACGTCTTGTGTTCGATGGCTATGCGACATTCACTACATCACAGCACCACTCCTCCTCAGAAGTGATAATCACTACACTACAGCACCGCTTATTGTATACAGTACTGCTGTTTTAAAAACTCAAATTTTGACTCCTCAACACTCATCGCTATGTTGAGCTAGTAATCTATGAGAGGAGAACAAAAGGAAAAAATTGAGAAAGGTCAAAATAAGACTAATAGGCCCAAGAGGTCCTGGCCGGGATCGAACCGGCGACCTTCTGCGTGTGAAGCAGACGTGATAACCACTACACCACAGGACCACATCTTGCGCTGCCGACTGCCGATTGAATGACTCCGTCTATCCCAACATCACACTCAATACTATGCAACACGTAGAACTCCTTGCAAGTAGTTATTAAAAAAAACAGAAGGTTCGGAATCGTCGACGTCTTGTGTTCGATGGCTATGCGACATTCACTACATCACAGCACCACTCCTCCTCAGAAGTGATAATCACTACACTACAGCACCGCTTATTGTATACAATACTGCTGTTTGAAAAACTCAAATTTTGACTCCTCAACACTCATCGCTATGTTGAGCTAGTAATCTATGATAGGAGAACAAAAGGAAAAAATTGAGAAGGGTCAAAATAAGACTAATAGGCCCAAAAAAGGTCCTGGCCGGGATCGAACCGGCGACCTTCTGCGTGTGAAGCAGACGTGATAACCACTACACCACAGGACCACATCTTGCGCTGCCGACTGCCGATTGAATGACTCCGTCTATCCCAACATCACACTCAATACTATGCAACACGTAGAACTCCTTGCAAGTAGTTATTAAAAACAGAAGGTTCGGAATCGTCGACGTCTTGTGTTCGATGGCTATGCGACATTCACTACATCACAGCACCACTCCTCCTCAGAAGTGATAATCACTACACTACAGCACCGCTTATTGTATACAATACTGCTGTTTGAAAAACTCAAATTTTGACTCCTCAACACTCATCGCTATGTTGAGCTAGTAATCTATGAGAGGAGAACAAAAGGAAAAAATTGAGAAAGGTCAAAATAAGACTAATAGGCCCAAAAGGTCCTGGCCGGGATCGAACCGGCGACCTTCTGCGTGTGAAGCAGACGTGATAACCACTACACCACAGGACCACATCTTGCGCTGCCGACTGCCGATTGAATGACTCCGTCTATCCCAACATCACACTCAATACTATGCAACACGTAGAACTCCTTGCAAGTAGTTATTAAAAAACAGAAGGTTCGGAATCGTCGACGTCTTGTGTTCGATGGCTATGCGACATTCACTACATCACAGCACCACTCCTCCTCAGAAGTGATAATCACTACACTACAGCACCGCTTATTGTATACAATACTGCTGTTTGAAAAACTCAAATTTTGACTCCTCAACACTCATCGCTATGTTGAGCTAGTAATCTATGAGAGGAGAACAAAAGGAAAAAATTGAGAAAGGTCAAAATAAGACTAATAGGCCCAAAGGCCCTGGCCGGGATCGAACCGGCGACCTTCTGCGTGTGAAGCAGACGAGATAACCACTACACCACAGGACCACATCTTGCGCTGCCGACTGCCGATTGAATGACTCCGTCTATCCCGACATCACACTCAATACTATGCAACACGTAGAACTCCTTGCAAGTAGTTATTAAAAAACAGAAGGTTCGGAATCGTCGACGTCTTGTGTTCGATGGCTATGCGACATTCACTACATCACAGCACCACTCCTCCTCAGAAGTGATAATCACTACACTACAGCACCGCTTATTGTATACAATACTGCTGTTTGAAAAACTCAAATTTTGACTCCTCAACACTCATCGCTATGTTGAGCTAGTAATCTATGAGAGGAGAACAAAAGGAAAAAATTGAGAAGGGTCAAAAAAAGACTAATAGGCCCAAAAAGGTCCTGGCCGGGATCGAACCGGCGACCTTCTGCGTGTGAAGCAGACGTGATAACCACTACACCACAGGACCACATCTTGCGCTGCCGACTGCCGATTGAATGACTCCGTCTATCCCAACATCACACTCAATACTATGCAACACGTAGAACTCCTTGCAAGTAGTTATTAAAAAACAGAAGGTTCGGAATCGTCGACGTCTTGTGTTCGATGGCTATGCGACATTCACTACATCACAGCACCACTCCTCCTCAGAAGTGATAATCACTACACTACAGCACCGCTTATTGTATACAATACTGCTGTTTGAAAAACTCAAATTTTGACTCCTCAACACTCATCGCTATGTTGAGCTAGTAATCTATGAGAGGAGAACAAAAGGAAAAAATTGAGAAGGGTCAAAATAAGACTAATAGGCCCAGAAAGGTCCTGGCCGGGATCGAACCGGCGACCTTCTGCGTGTGAAGCAGACGTGATAACCACTACACCACAGGACCACATCTTGCGCTGCCGACTGCCGATTGAATGACTCCGTCTATCCCAACATCACACTCAATACTATGCAACACGTAGAACTCCTTGCAAGTAGTTAAAAAAAACAGAAGGTTCGGAATCGTCGACGTCTTGTGTTCGATGGCTATGCGACATTCACTACATCACAGCACCACTCCTCCTCAGAAGTGATAATCACTACACTACAGCACCGCTTATTGTATACAATACTGCTGTTTGAAAAACTCAAATTTTGACTCCTCAACACTCATCGCTATGTTGAGCTAGTAATCTATGAGAGGAGAACAATAGGAAAAAATTGAGAAGGGTCAAAATAAGACTAATAGGCCCAAAAAAGGTCCTGGCCGGGATCGAACCGGCGACCTTCTGCGTGTGAAGCAGACGTGATAACCACTACACCACAGGACCACATCTTGCGCTGCCGACTGCCGATTGAATGACTCCGTCTATCCCAACATCACACTCAATACTATGCAACACGTAGAACTCCTTGCAAGTAGTTATTAAAAAAACAGAAGGTTCGGAATCGTCGACGTCTTGTGTTCGATGGCTATGCGACATTCACTACATCACAGCACCACTCCTCCTCAGAAGTGATAATCACTACACTACAGCACCGCTTATTGTATACAATACTGCTGTTTGAAAAACTCAAATTTTGACTCCTCAACACTCATCGCTATGTTGAGCTAGTAATCTATGAGAGGAGAACAAAAGGAAAAAATTGAGAAAGGTCAAAATAAGACTAATAGGCCGACAAATGTCCTGGCCGGGATCGAACCGGCGACCTTCTGCGTGTGAAGCAGACGTGATAACCACTACACCACAGGACCACATCTTGCGCTGCCGACTGCCGATTGAATGACTCCGTCTATCCCAACATCACACTCAATACTATGCAACACGTAGAACTCCTTGCAAGTAGTTATTAAAAACAGAAGGTTCGGAATCGTCGACGTCTTGTGTTCGATGGCTATGCGACATTCACTACATCACAGCACCACTATTCCTCAGAAGTGATAATCACTACACTACAGCACCGCTTATTGTATACAGTACTGCTGTTTTAAAAACTCAAATTTTGACTCCTCAACACTCATCGCTATGTTGAGCTAGTAATCTATGAGAGGAGAACAAAAGGAAAAAATTGAGAAAGGTCAAAATAAGACTAATAGGCTAAAAAAAGGTCCTGGCCGGGATCGAACCGGCGACCTTCTGCGTGTGAAGCAGACGTGATAACCACTACACCACAGGACCACATCTTGCGCTGCCGACTGCCGATTGAATGACTCCGTCTATCCCAACATCACACTCAATACTATGCAACACGTAGAACTCCTTGCAAGCAGTTATTAAAAAAACAGAAGGTTCGGAATCATTGACGTCTTGTGTTCGATGCATATGCGACATTCACTACATCACAGCACCACTATTCCTCAGAAGTGATAATCACTACACTACAGCACCGCTTATTGTATACAGTACTGCTGTTTTAAAAACTCAAATTTTGACTCCTCAACACTCATCGCTATGTTGAGCTAGTAATCTATGAGAGGAGAACAAAAGGAAAAAATTGAGAAAGGTCAAAATAAGACTAATAGGCTGAAAAAAGGTCCTGGCCGGGATCGAACCGGCGACCTTCTGCGTGTGAAGCAGACGTGATAACCACTACACCACAGGACCACATCTTGCGCTGCCGACTGCCGATTGAATGACTCCGTCTATCCCAACATCACACTCAATACTATGCAACACGTAGAACTCCTTGCAAGTAGTTATTAAAAAACAGAAGGTTCGGAATCGTCGACGTCTTGTGTTCGATGGCTATGCGACATTCACTACATCACAGCACCACTCCTCCTCAGAAGTGATAATCACTACACTACAGCACCGCTTATTGTATACAATACTGCTGTTTGAAAAACTCAAATTTTGACTCCTCAACACTCATCGCTATGTTGAGCTAGTAATCTATGAGAGGAGAACAAAAGGAAAAAATTGAGAAAGGTCAAAATAAGACTAATAGGCCCAAAAAAGGTCCTGGCCGGGATCGAACCGGCGACCTTCTGCGTGTGAAGCAGACGTGATAACCACTACACCACAGGACCACATCTTGCGCTGCCGACTGCCGATTGAATGACTCCGTCTATCCCAACATCACACTCAATACTATGCAACACGTAGAACTCCTTGCAAGTAGTTATTAAAAAACAGAAGGTTCAGAATCGTCGACGTCTTGTGTTTGATGGCTATGCGACATTCACTACATCACAGCACCACTCCTCCTCAGAAGTGATAATCACTACACTACAGCACCGCTTATTGTATACAATACTGCTGTTTGAAAAACTCAAATTTTGACTCCTCAACACTCATCGCTATGTTGAGCTAGTAATCTATGAGAGGAGAACAAAAGGAAAAAATTGAGAAAGGTCAAAATAAGACTAATAGGCCCAAAAAAGGTCCTGGCCGGGATCGAACCGGCGACCTTCTGCGTGTGAAGCAGACGTGATAACCACTACACCACAGGACCACATCTTGCGCTGCCGACTGCCGATTGAATGACTCCGTCTATCCCAACATCACACTCAATACTATGCAACACGTAGAACTCCTTGCAAGTAGTTATTAAAAAACAGAAGGTTCGGAATCGTCGACGTCTTGTGTTCGATGGCTATGCGACATTCACTACATCACAGCACCACTCCTCCTCAGAAGTGATAATCACTACACTACAGCACCGCTTATTGTATACAATACTGCTGTTTGAAAAACTCAAATTTTGACTCCTCAACACTCATCGCTATGTTGAGCTAGTAATCTATGAGAGGAGAACAAAAGGAAAAAATTGAGAAAGGTCAAAATAAGACTAATAGGCTAAAAAAAGGTCCTGGCCGGGATCGAACCGGCGACCTTCTGCGTGTGAAGCAGACGTGATAACCACTACACCACAGGACCACATCTTGCGCTGCCGACTGCCGATTGAATGACTCCGTCTATCCCAACATCACACTCAATACTATGCAACACGTAGAACTCCTTGCAAGTAGTTATTAAAAAAACAGAAGGTTCAGAATCGTCGACGTCTTGTGTTCGATGGCTATGCGACATTCACTACATCACAGCACCACTCCTCCTCAGAAGTGATAATCACTACACTACAGCACCGCTTATTGTATACAATACTGCTGTTTGAAAAACTCAAATTTTGACTCCTCAACACTCATCGCTATGTTGAGCTAGTAATCTATGAGAGGAGAACAAAAGGAAAAAAATTGAGAAAGGTCAAAATAAGACTAACAGGCCCAAAAAAGGTCCTGGCCGGGATCGAACCGGCGACCTTCTGCGTGTGAAGCAGACGTGATAACCACTACACCACAGGACCACATCTTGCGCTGCCGACTGCCGATTGAATGACTCCGTCTATCCCAACATCACACTCAATACTATGCAACACGTAGAACTCCTTGCAAGTAGTTATTAAAAAAACAGAAGGTTCGGAATCGTCGACGTCTTGTGTTCGATGGCTATGCGACATTCACTACATCACAGCACCACTCCTCCTCAGAAGTGATAATCACTACACTACAGCACCGCTTATTGTATACAGTACTGCTGTTTTAAAAACTCAAATTTTGACTCCTCAACACTCATCGCTATGTTGAGCTAGTAATCTATGAGAGGAGAACAAAAGGAAAAAATTGAGAAAGGTCAAAATAAGACTAATAGGCCCAAAAAAGGTCCTGGCCGGGATCGAACCGGCGACCTTCTGCGTGTGAAGCAGACGTGATAACCACTACACCACAGGACCACATCTTGCGCTGCCGACTGCCGATTGAATGACTCCGTCTATCCCAACATCACACTCAATACTATGCAACACGTAGAACTCCTTGCAAGTAGTTATTAAGAAACAGAAGGTTCGGAATCGTCGACGTCTTGTGTTCGATGGCTATGCGACATTCACTACATCACAGCACCACTCCTCCTCAGAAGTGATAATCACTACACTACAGCACCGCTTATTGTATACAATACTGCTGTTTGAAAAACTCAAATTTTGACTCCTCAACACTCATCGCTATGTTGAGCTAGTAATCTATGAGAGGAGAACAAAAGGAAAAAATTGAGAAAGGTCAAAATAAGACTAATAGGCCCAAAAAAGGTCCTGGCCGGGATCGAACCGGCGACCTTCTGCGTGTGAAGCAGACGTGATAACCACTACACCACAGGACCACATCTTGCGCTGCCGACTGCCGATTGAATGACTCCGTCTATCCCAACATCACACTCAATACTATGCAACACGTAGAACTCCTTGCAAGTAGTTATTAAAAAAACAGAAGGTTCGGAATCGTCGACGTCTTGTGTTCGATGGCTATGCGGCATTCACTACATCACAGCACCACTCCTCCTCAGAAGTGATAATCACTACACTACATCACCGCTTATTGTATACAATACTGCTGTTTGAAAAACTCAAATTTTGACTCCTCAACACTCATCGCTATGTTGAGCTAGTAATCTATGAGAGGAGAACAAAAGGAAAAAATTGAGAAGGGTCAAAATAAGACTAATAGGCCCAAAAAAGGTCCTGGCCGGGATCGAACCGGCGACCTTCTGCGTGTGAAGCAGACGTGATAACCACTACACCACAGGACCACATCTTGCGCTGCCGACTGCCGATTGAATGACTCCGTCTATCCCAACATCACACTCAATACTATGCAACACGTAGAACTCCTTGCAAGTAGTTATTAAGAAACAGAAGGTTCGGAATCGTCGACGTCTTGTGTTCGATGGCTATGCGACATTCACTACATCACAGCACCACTCCTCCTCAGAAGTGATAATCACTACACTACAGCACCGCTTATTGTATACAATACTGCTGTTTGAAAAACTCAAATTTTGACTCCTCAACACTCATCGCTATGTTGAGCTAGTAATCTATGAGAGGAGAACAATAGGAAAAAATTGAGAAGGGTCAAAATAAGACTAATAGGCCCAAAAAAGGTCCTGGCCGGGATCGAACCGGCGACCTTCTGCGTGTGAAGCAGACGTGATAACCACTACACCACAGGACCACATCTTGCGCTGCCGACTGCCGATTGAATGACTCCGTCTATCCCGACATCACACTCAATACTATGCAACACGTAGAACTCCTTGCAAGTAGTTATTAAAAAACAGAAGGTTCGGAATCGTCGACGTCTTGTGTTCGATGGCTATGCGACATTCACTACATCACAGCACCACTCCTCCTCAGAAGTGATAATCACTACACTACAGCACCGCTTATTGTATACAATACTGCTGTTTGAAAAACTCAAATTTTGACTCCTCAACACTCATCGCTATGTTGAGCTAGTAATCTATGAGAGGAGAACAAAAGGAAAAAATTGAGAAAGGTCAAAATAAGACTAATAGGCTAAAAAAAGGTCCTGGCCGGGATCGAACCGGCGACCTTCTGCGTGTGAAGCAGACGTGATAACCACTACACCACAGGACCACATCTTGCGCTGCCGACTGCCGATTGAATGACTCCGTCTATCCCGACATCACACTCAATACTATGCAACACGTAGAACTCCTTGCAAGTAGTTATTAAAAAAACAGAAGGTTCGGAATCGTCGACGTCTTGTGTTCGATGGCTATGCGACATTCACTACATCACAGCACCACTCCTCCTCAGAAGTGATAATCACTACACTACAGCACCGCTTATTGTATACAGTACTGCTGTTTGAAAAACTCAAATTTGGCTCCTCAACACTCATCGCTATGTTGAGCTAGTAATCTATGAGAGGAGAACAAAAGGAAAAAATTGAGAAAGGTCAAAATAAGACTAATAGGCTAAAAAAAGGTCCTGGCCGGGATCGAACCGGCGACCTTCTGCGTGTGAAGCAGACGTGATAACCACTACACCACAGGACCACATCTTGCGCTGCCGACTGCCGATTGAATGACTCCGTCTATCCCAACATCACACTCAATACTATGCAACACGTAGAACTCCTTGCAAGTAGTTATTAAAAAAACAGAAGGTTCAGAATCGTCGACGTCTTGTGTTCGATGGCTATGCGACATTCACTACATCACAGCACCACTCCTCCTCAGAAGTGATAATCACTACACTACAGCACCGCTTATTGTATACAATACTGCTGTTCCAAAGACTCGATTTATGTTTCCTCAACACTCATCGCTATGTTGAGCTAGTAATCTATGAGAGGAGAACAAAAGGAAAAAATTGAGAAAGGTCAAAAGAAGACTAATAGGCCCAAAAGGTCCTGGCCGGGATCGAACCGGCGACCTTCTGCGTGTAAAGCAGACGTGATAACCACTACACCACAGGACCACACCTTGCGCTGCCGACTACCGATTCAATGACTCCGTCTATCCCGACATCACACTCAATACTATGCAACACGTTGAACTCCTTGCAAGTAGTTATTAAAAAACAGAAGGTTCGGAATCGTCGACGTCTTGTGTCTCGATGGCTATGCGGCATTCACTACATCACAGCACCACTCCTCCTCAGAAGTGATAATCACTACACTACAGCACCGCTTATTGTATACAATACTGCTGTTCCAAAGACTCGATTTATGTTTCCTCAACACTCATCGCTATGTTGAGCTAGTAATCTATGAGAGGAGAACAATAGGAAAAAATTGAGAAATGTCAAAAGAAGACTAATAGGCTCAAAAAAGGTCCTGACCGGGATCGAACCGGCGACCTTCTGCGTGTAAAGCAGACGTGATAACCACTACACCACAGGACCACACCTTGCGCTGCCGACTACCGATTCAATGACTCGGTCTATCCCGACATCGCAGTCAATACTATGCAACACGTTGAACTCCTTGCAAGTAGTTATTAAAAAACAGAAGGTTCGGAATCGTCGACGTCTTGTGTTCGATGGCTATGCGACATTCGCTACATCACAGCACCACTCCTCCTCAGAAGTGATAATCACTACACTACTGCACCGCTTATTGTATACAATACTGCTGTTCCAAAGACTCGATTTATGTTTCCACAACACTCATCGCTATGTTGAGCTAGTAATCTTTGAGAGGAGAACAATAGGAAAAAATTGAGAAGGGTCAAAAAAAGACTAATAGGCCCAAAAAAGGTCCTGGCTGGGATCGAACCGGCGACCTTCTGCGTGTAAAGCAGACGTGATAACCACTACACCACAGGACCACACCTTGCGCTGCCGACTACCGATTCAATGACTCCGTCTATCCCGACATCGCAGTCAATACTATGCAACACGTTGAACTCCTTGCAAGTAGTTATTAAAAAAACAGAAGGTTCGGAATCGTCGACGTCTTGTGTTCGATGGCTATGCGACATTCACTACATCACAGCACTACTCCTCCTCAGAAGTGATAATCACTACACTACAGCACCGCTTATTGTATACAATACTGCTGTTCCAAAGACTTGATTTATGTTTTCACAACACTCATGGTTACGTTGAGCTAGTAATTTATGAGAGGAGAAATAGAAAAAAACTGAGAACTTTCAAAAGAAGACTAATAGGCCCAAAAAGGTCCTGGCCGGGATCGAATCGGCGACCTTCTGCGTGTAAAGCAGACGTGAAAACCACTTCACCACAGGACCAAACCTTGCGCTGCCGACTACCGATTCAATGACTCCGTCTATCCCGACATCGCAGTCAATACTATGCAACACGTTGAGCTCCCTGCAAGTAGTTATTAAAAACAGAAGGTTCGGAATCGTCGACGTCTTGTGTTCGATGGCTATGCGACATTCACTACATCACAGCATTACTCCTCCTCAGAAGTGATAATCACTATACTACAGCACCGCTTATTGTATACAATACTGCTGTTCCAAAGACTCGATTTATGTTTCCACAACACTCATCGTTACGTTCAGCTAGTAATCTATGAGAGAAGAAATAGAAAAATCTGAGAACTTTCAAAAGAAGACTAATAGGCCCAAAAAGGTCCTGGCCGGGATCGAACCGGCGACCTTCCGCGTGTAAAGCAGACTTGATAACCACTGCACCACAGGACCACACCTTGCGCTGCCGACTACCGTTTCAATGACTCCGTCTATCCCGACATCGCAGTCAATACTATGCAACACGTTGAACTCCCTGCAAGTAGTTATTAAAAACAGAAGGTTCGGAATCGTCGACGTCTTGTGTTCGATGGCTATGCGACATTCACTACATCACAGCACCACTCCTCCTCAGAAGTGATAATCACTACACTACAGCACCGCTTATTGTATACAATACTGCTGTTCCAAAGACTCGATTTATGTTTCCACAACACTCATCGTTACGTTGAGCTAGTAATCTATGAGAGGAGAACAATAGGAAAAAATTGAGAAATGTCAAAAGAAGACTAATAGGCCCACAAAGGTCCTGGCCGGGATCGAACCGGCGACCTTCTGCGCGAAAAGCAGACGTGATAACCACTACACCACAGGACCACACCTTGCGCTGCCGACTACCGATTCAATGACTCCGTCTATCCCGACATCACACTCAATACTATGCAACACGTAGAACTCCTTGCAAGTAGTTATTAAAAAAAACAGAAGGTTCGGAATCGTCGACGTCTTGTGTTCGATGGCTATGCGACATTCGCTACATCACAGCACCACTCCTCCTCAGAAGTGATAATCACTACACTACAGCACCGCTTATTGTATACAATACTGCTGTTCCAAAGACTTGATTTATGTTTCCACAACACTCATCGTTACGTTGAGCTAGTAATCTATGAGAGAAGAAATAGAAAAATCTGAGAACTTTCAAAAGAAGACTAATAGGCCCAAAAAGGTCCTGGCCGGGATCGAACCGGCGACCTTCTGCGTGTAAAGCAGACGTGATAACCACTACACCACAGGACCACACCTTGCGCTGCCGACTACCGATTCAATGACTCCGTCTATCCCGACATCGCAGTCAATACTATGCAACACGTTGAACTCCCTGCAAGTAGTTATTAAAAAACAGAAGGTTCGGAATCGTCGACGTCTTGTGTTCGATGGCTATGCGACATTCACTACATCACAGCTCCACTCCTCCTTGGAAGTGATAATCACTACACTACAGCACCGTTTTATTGTATACAATACTGCTGTTCCAAAGACTCGATTTATGTTTCCACAACACTCATCGTTACGTTCAGCTAGTAATCTATGAAAGGAGAACAATAGAAAAAACTGAGAACGGTCAAAAAAAGACTAATAGGCTCAAAAAAGGTCCTGACCGGGATCGAACCGGCGACCTTCTGCGTGTAAAGCAGACGTGATAAACACTACACCACAGGACCACACCTTGCGCTGCCGACTACCGATTCAATGACTCGGTCTATCCCGACATCGCAGTCAATACTATGCAACACGTTGAACTCCCTGCAAGTAGTTATTAAAAAAACAGAAGGTTCGGAATCGTCGACGTCTTGTGTTCGATGGCTATGCGGACATTCACTACATCACAGCACCACTCCTCCTTGGAAGTGATAATCACTACACTACAGCACCGCTTATTGTATACAATACTGCTGTTCCAAAGACACGATTTATGTTTCCACAACACTCATCGTTACGTTCAGCTAGTAATCTATGAAAGAAGAACAATAGAAAAAACTGAGAACGGTCAAAAAAAGACTAATAGGCTCAAAAAAGGTCCTGACCGGGATCGAACCGGCGACCTTCTGCGTGTAAAGCAGACGTGATAACCACTACACCACAGGACCACACCTTGCGCTGCCGACTACCGATTGAATGACTCCGTCTATCCCGACATCGCAGTCAATACCATGCAACACGTTGAACTCCTTGCAAGTAGTTATTAAAAAACAGAAGGTTCAGAATCGTCGACGTCTTGTGTTCGATGGCTATGCGACATTCACTACATCACAGCACTACTCCTCCTCAGAAGTGATAATCACAACACTACAGCACCGCTTATTGTATACAAAACTGCTGTTCCAAAGACTCGATTTATGTTTCCACAACACTCATCGTTACGTTGAGCTAGTAATCTATGAGAGGAGAACAATAGAAAAAAACTGAGAAAATGTCAAAAGAAGACTAATAGGCCCAAAAAAGGTTCTGACCGGGATCGAACCGGCGACCTTCTGCGTGTAAAGCAGACGTGATAACCACTACACCACAGGACCACACCTTGCGCTGCCGACTACCGATTCAATGACTCCTTCTATCCCGACATCGCAGTCAATACTATGCAACACGTAGAACTCCTTGCAAGTAGTTACTAAAAAAACAGAAGGTTCGGAATCGTAGACGTCTTGTGTTCGATGGCTATGCGACATTCACTACATCACAGCACTACTCCTCCTCAGAAGTGATAATCACTACACTACAGCACCGCTTATTGTATACAATACTGCTGTTCCAAAGACTCGATTTATGTTTCCACAACACTCATCGTTACGTTGAGCTAGTAATCTATGAGAGGAGAACAATAGAAAAAACTGAGAACGGTCAAAAGAAGACTAATAGGCCCAAAAAAGGTTCTGACCGGGATCGAACCGGCGACCTTCTGCGTGTAAAGCAGACGTGATAACCACTACACCACAGGACCACACCTTGCGCTGCCGACTACCGATTCAATGACTCCGTCTATCCCGACATCGCAGTCAATACTATGCAACACGTTGAACTCCCTGCAAGTAGTTATTAAAAAAACAGAAGGTTCGGAATCGTCGACGTCTTGTGTTCGATGGCTATGCGACATTCACTACATCACAGCACCACTCCTCCTCAGAAATGATAATCACTACACTACAGCACCGCTTATTGTATACAATACTGCTGTTCCAAAGACTCGATTTATGTTTCCACAACACGCATCGCTATGTTGAGCTAGAAATCTATGAGAGGAGAAATAAAAAAATTGAGAAAATGTCAAAAGGAGAATAATAGGCCCAAAAAGGTCCTGGCCGGGATCGAACCGGCGACCTTCTGCGTGTAAAGCAGACGTGATAACCACTACACCACAGAACCACACCTTGCGCTGCCGACTACCGATTCAATGACTCCGTCTATCCCGACATCGCAGTCAATACTATGCAACACGTTGAACTCCTTGCAAGTAGTTATTAAAAAAACAGAAGGTTCGGAATCGTCGACGTCTTGTGTTCGATGGCTATGCGACATTCAGTACATCACAGCACCACTCCTCCTCAGAAGTGATAATCACTACACTACAGCACCGCTTATTGTATACAATACTGCTGTTCCAAAGACTCGATTTATGTTTCCACAACACGCATCGCTATGTTGAGCTAGAAATCTATGAGAGGAGAAATAGAAAAAATTGAGAAAATGTCAAAAGAAGACTAATAGGCCCAAAGGTTCTGACCGGGATCGAACCATCGACCTTCTGCGTGTAAAGCAGACGTGATAACCACTACACCACAGGACCACACCTTGCGCTGCCGACTACCGATTCAATGACTCCGTCTATCCCGACATCACACTCAATACTATGCAACACGTAGAACTCCTTGCAAGTAGTTATTAAAAAACAGAAGGTTCAGAATCGTCGACGTCTTGTGTTCGATGCATATGCGACTATCACTACATCACAGCACCACTATTCCTCAGAAGTGATAATCACTACACTACAGCACCGCTTATTGTATACAATACTGCTGTTCCAAAGACTCGATTTATGTTTCCACAACACTCATCGCTATGTTGAGCTAGTAATCTATGAGAGGAGAAGAATTGAAAAAACTGAGAACGGTCAAACGAAGACTAATAGGCCCAAAAAAGGTCCTGACCGGGATCGAACCGGCGACCTTCTGCGTGTAAAGCAGACGTGATAACCACTACACCACGGGACCACACCTTGCGCTGCCGACTACCGATTCAATGACTCCGTCTATCCCGACATCGCAGTCAATACTATGCAACACGTTGAACTCCTTGCAAGTAGTTATTAAAAAACAGAAGGTTCAGAATCGTCGACGTCTTGTGTTCGATGGCTATGCGACATTCACTACATCACAGCACTACTCCTCCTCAGAAGTGATAATCACTACACTACAGCACCGCTTATTGTATACAATACTGCTGTTCCAAAGACTCGATTTATGTTTCCACAACACTCATCGTTACGTTGAGCTAGTAATCTATGAGAGGAGAAGAATTGAAAAAACTGAGAACGGTCAAAAGAAGACTAATAGGCCCAAAGGTCCTGACCGGGATCGAACCGGCGACCTTCTGCGTGTAAAGCAGACGTGATAACCACTACACCACAGGACCACACCTTGCGCTGCCGACTACCGATTCAATGACTCCGTCTATCCCGACATCGCAGTCAATACTATGCAACACGTTGAACTCCCTGCAAGTAGTTATTAAAAAACAGAAGGTTCGGAATCGTCGACGTCTTGTGTTCGATGGCTATGCGACATTCGCTACATCACAGCTCCACTCCTCCTTGGAAGTGATAATCACTACACTACAGCACCGCTTATTGTATACAATACTGCTGTTCCAAAGACTCGATTTATGTTTCCACAACACTCATCGTTACGTTGAGCTAGTAATCTATGAGAGGAGAAGAATTGAAAAAACTGAGAACGGTCAAAAGAAGACTAATAGGCCCAAAAAGGTCCTGACCGGGATCGAACCGGCGACCTTCTGCGTGTAAAGCAGACGTGATAACCACTACACCACAGGACCACACCTTGCGCTGCCGACTACCGATTCAATGACTCCGTCTATCCCGACATCGCAGTCAATACTATGCAACACGTTGAACTCCCTGCAAGTAGTTATTAAAAAAACAGAAGGTTCGGAATCGTCGACGTCTTGTGTTCGATGGCTATGCGACATTCAGTACATCACAGCTCCACTCCTCCTTGGAAGTGATAATCACTACACTACAGCACCGCTTATTGTATACAATACTGCTGTTCCAAAGACTCGATTTATGTTTCCACAACACTCATCGTTACGTTGAGCTAGTAATCTATGAGAGGAGAAGAATTGAAAAAACTGAGTACGGTCAAAAGAAGACTAATAGGCCCAAAAAGGTCCTGGCCGGGATCGAACCGGCGACCTTCTGCGTGTAAAGCAGACGTGATAACCACTACACCACAGGACCACACCTTGCGCTGCCGACTACCGATTCAATGACTCCGTCTATCCCGACATCGCAGTCAATACTATGCAACACGTTGAACTCCCTGCGAGCAGCACTACTCCTCCTCAGAAGTGATAATCACTACACTACAGCACCGCTTATTGTATACAATACTGCTGTTCCAAAGACTCGATTTATGTTTCCAAAACGCGCATCGCTATGTTGAGCTAGTAATCTATGAGAGAAGAAATAGAAAAATCTGAGAACTTTCAAAAGAAGACTAATAGGCCCAAAAAGGTCCTGGCCGGGATCGAACCGGCGACCTTCTGCGTGTAAAGCAGACGTGATAACCACTACACCACAGGACCACACCTTGCGCTGCCGACTACCGATTCAATGACTCCGTCTATCCCGACATCGCAGTCAATACTATGCAACACGTTGAACTCCCTGCGAGCAGCACTACTCCTCCTCAGAAGTGATAATCACTACACTACAGCACCGCTTATTGTATACAATACTGCTGTTCCAAAGACTCGATTTATGTTTCCACAACACTCATCGTTACGTTGAGCTAGTAATCTATGAGAGGAGAACAATAGAAAAAACTGAGAACGGTCAAAAGAAGACTAATAGGCCCAAAAAGGTCCTGGCCGGGATCGAACCGGCGACCTTCTGCGTGTAAAGCAGACGTGATAACCACTACACCACAGGACCACACCTTGCGCTGCCGACTACCGATTCAATGACTCCGTCTATCCCGACATCGCAGTCAATACTATGCAACACGTTGAACTCCCTGCAAGTAGTTATTAAAAAAACAGAAGGTTCGGAATCGTCGACGTCTTGTGTTCGATAGCTATGCGACATTCACTACATCACAGCACCACTCCTCCTCAGAAGTGATAATCACTACACTACAGCACCGCTTATTGTATACAATACTGCTGTTCCAAAGACTCGATTTATGTTTCCACAACACTCATCGCTATTTTGAGCTAGTAATCTATGAGAGGAGAAATAGAAAAAACTGAGAAAATGTCAAAAGGAGAATAATAGGCCCAAAAAGGTCCTGGCCGGGATCGAACCGGCGACCTTCTGCGTGTAAAGCAGACGTGATAACCACTACACCACAGGACCACACCTTGCGCTGCCGACTACCGATTCAATGACTCCGTCTATCCCGACATCGCAGTCAATACTATGCAACACGTTGAACTCCCTGCAAGTAGTTATTAAAAAACACAAGGTTCGGAATCGTCGACGTCCTGTGTTCGATGCATATGCGACATTCACTACATCACAGCACCACTCCTCCTCAGAAGTGATAATCACTACACTACAGCACCGCTTATTGTATACAATACTGCTGTTCCAAAGACTCGATTTATGTTTCCACAACACTCATCGTTACGTTGAGCTAGTAATCTATGAGAGGAGAAATAGAAAAAACTGAGAAAATGTCAAAAGGAGAATAATAGGCCCAAAAAGGTCCTGGCCGGGATCGAACCGGCGACCTTCTGCGTGTAAAGCAGACGTGATAACCACTACACCACAGAACCACACCTTGCGCTGCCGACTACCGATTCAATGACTCCGTCTATCCCGACATCGCAGTCAATACTATGCAACACGTTGAACTCCCTGCAAGTAGTTATTAAAAAACAGAAGGTTCGGAATCGTCGACGTCTTGTGTTCGATGGCTATGCGACATTCACTACATCACAGCACCACTCCTCCTCAGAAATGATAATCACTACACTACAGCACCGCTTATTGTATACAATACTGCTGTTCCAAAGACTCGATTTATGTTTCCACAACACGCATCGCTATGTTGAGCTAGAAATCTATGAGAGGAGAAATAAAAAAATTGAGAAAATGTCAAAAGGAGAATAATAGGCCCAAAAAGGTCCTGGCCGGGATCGAACCGGCGACCTTCTGCGTGTAAAGCAGACGTGATAACCACTACACCACAGGACCACACCTTGCGCTGCCGACTACCGATTCAATGACTCCGTCTATCCCGACATCGCAGTCAATACTATGCAACACGTTGAACTCCTTGCAAGCAGTTATTAAAAAAAAACAGAAGGTTCGGAATCGTTGACGTCTTGTGTTCGATGGCTATGCGACATTCACTACATCACAGCACTACTCCTCCTCAGAAGTGATAATCACTACACTACAGCACCGCTTATTGTATACAATACTGCTGTTCCAAAGACTCGATTTATGTTTCCACAACACTCATCGTTACGTTCAGCTAGTAATCTATGAGAGAAGAAATAGAAAAATCTGAGAACTTTCAAAAGAAGACTAATAGGCCCAAAAAGGTCCTGGCCGGGATCGAACCGGCGACCTTCTGCGTGTAAAGCAGACGTGATAACCACTACACCACAGGACCACACCTTGCGCTGCCGACTACCGATTCAATGACTCCGTCTATCCCGACATCGCAGTCAATACTATGCAACACGTTGAACTCCTTGCAAGTAGTTATTAAAAAAACAGAAGGTTCGGAATCGTCGACGTCTTGTGTTCGATGGCTATGCGACATTCACAACATCACAGCTCCACTCCTCCTTGGAAGTGATAATCACTACACTACAGCACCGCTTATTGTATACAATACTGCTGTTCCAAAGACTCGATTTATGTTTCCACAACACTCATCGTTACGTTGAGCTAGTAATCTATGAGAGGAGAACAATAGAAAAAACTGAGAACGGTCAAAAGAAGACTAATAGGCCCAAAAAAGGTCCTGACCGGGATCGAACCGGCGACCTTCTGCGTGTAAAGCAGACGTGATAACCACTACACCACAGGACCACACCTTGCGCTGCCGACTACCGATTCAATGACTCCGTCTATCCCGACATCGCAGTCAATACTATGCAACACGTTGAACTCCCTGCGAGCAGCACTACTCCTCCTCAGAAGTGATAATCACTACACTACAGCACCGCTTATTGTATACAATACTGCTGTTCCAAAGACTCGATTTATGTTTCCACAACACTCATCGTTACGTTGAGCTAGTAATCTATGAGAGGAGAAATAGAAAAAAACTGAGAAAATGTCAAAAGGAGAATAATAGGCCCAAAAAGGTCCTGGCCGGGATCGAACCGGCGACCTTCTGCGTGTAAAGCAGACGTGATAACCACTACACCACAGGACCACACCTTGCGCTGCCGACTACCGATTCAATGACTCCGTCTATCCCGACATCGCAGTCAATACTATGCAACACGTTGAACTCCCTGCGAGTAGTTATTAAAAACCAGAAGGTTCGGAATCGTCGACGTCTTGTGTTCGATGGCTATGCGACATTCGCTACATCACAGCACCACTCCTCCTCAGAAGTGATAATCACTACACTACAGCACCGCTTATTGTATACAATACTGCTGTTCCAAAGACTTGATTTATGTTTCCACAACACTCATCGTTACGTTGAGCTAGTAATCTATGAGAGGAGAAATAGAAAAATCTGAGAAAATTTCAAAAGAAGACTAATAGGCCCAAAGGTCCTGGCCGGGATCGAACCGGCGACCTTCTGCGTGTAAAGCAGACGTGATAACCACTACACCACAGGACCACACCTTGCGCTGCCGACTACCGATTCAATGACTCCGTCTATCCCGACATCGCAGTCAATACTATGCAACACGTTGAACTCCTTGCAAGTAGTTATTAAGAAACAGAAGGTTCAGAATCGTCGACGTCTTGTGTTCGATGGCTATGCGACATTCACTACATCACAGCACCACTCCTCCTCAGAAGTGATAATCACTATACTACAGCACCGCTTATTGTATACAATACTGCTGTTCCAAAGACTCGATTTATGTTTCCACAACACTCATCGTTACGTTCAGCTAGTAATCTATGAGAGAAGAAATAGAAAAATCTGAGAACTTTCAAAAGAAGACTAATAGGCCCAACATGGTCCTGGCCGGGATCGAACCGGCGACCTACTGCGTGTAAAGCAGACGTGATAACCACTACACCACAGGACCACACCTTGCGATGCCGACTACCGATTCAATGACTCCGTCTATCCCGACATCACACTCAACACTATGCAACACGTAGAACTCCTTGCAAGTAGTTATTAAAAAACAGAAGGTTCGGAATCGTCGACGTCTTGTGTTCGATGGCTATGCGACATTCGCTACATCACAGCACCACTCCTCCTCAGAGGTGATAATCACTACACTACAGCACCGCTTATTGTATACAATACTGCTGTTCCAAAGACTCGATTTATGTTTCCACAACACTCATCGTTACGTTGAGCTAGTAATCTATGAGAGAAGAAATAGAAAAATCTGAGAACTTTCAAAAGAAGACTAATAGGCCCAAAAAGGTCCTGGCCGGGATCGAACCGGCGACCTTCCGCGTGTAAAGCAGACTTGATAACCACTGCACCACAGGACCACACCTTGCGCTGCCGACTACCGATTCAATGACTCCGTCTATCCCGACATCGCAGTCAATACTATGCAACACGTTGAACTCCCTGCAAGTAGTTATAAAAAAACCGAAGCTTCGGAATCGTCGACGTCTTGTGTTCGATGGCAATGCGACATTCGCTACATCGCAGCACCACTCCTCCTCAGAAGTGATAATCACTACACTACAGCACCGCTTATTGTATACAATACTGCTGTTCCAAAGACTCGATTTATGTTTCCACAACACTCATCGTTACGTTCAGCTAGTAATCTATGAGAGAAGAAATAGAAAAATCTGAGAACTTTCAAAAGAAGACTAATAGGCCCAAAAAGGTCCTGGCCGGGATCGAACCGGCGACCTTCTGCGTGTAAAGCAGACGTGATAACCACTACACCACAGGACCACACCTTGCGCTGCCGACTACCGATTCAATGACTCCGTCTATCCCGACATCGCAGTCAATACTATGCAACACGTTGAACTCCTTGCAAGTAGTTATTAAAAAACAGAAGGTTCAGAATCGTCGACGTCTTGTGTTCGATGGCTATGCGACATTCACTACATCACAGCACTACTCCTCCTCAGAAGTGATAATCACTACACTACAGCACCGCTTATTGTATACAATACTGCTGTTCCAAAGACTCGATTTATGTTTCCACAACACTCATCGTTACGTTCAGCTAGTAATCTATGAGAGAAGAAATAGAAAAATCTGAGAACTTTCAAAAGAAGACTAATAGGCCCAAAAAGGTCCTGGCCGGGATCGAACCGGCGACCTTCTGCGTGTAAAGCAGACGTGATAACCACTACACCACAGGACCACACCTTGCGCTGCCGACTACCGATTCAATGACTCCGTCTATCCCGACATCGCAGTCAATACTATGCAACACGTTGAACTCCTTGCAAGTAGTTATTAAAAAACAGAAGGTTCGGAATCGTCGACGTCTTGTGTTCGATGGCTATGCGACATTCACTACATCACAGCACTACTCCTCCTCAGAAGTGATAATCACTACACTACAGCACCGCTTATTGTATACAATACTGCTGTTCCAAAGACTCGATTTATGTTTCCACAACACTCATCGTTACGTTGAGCTAGTAATCTATGAGAGGAGAAATAGAAAAAACTGAGAAAATGTCAAAAGGAGAATAATAGGCCCAAAAAGGTCCTGGCCGGGATCGAACCGGCGACCTTCTGCGTGTAAAGCAGACGTGATAACCACTACACCACAGGACCACACCTTGCGCTGCCGACTACCGATTCAATGACTCCGTCTATCCCGACATCGCAGTCAATACTATGCAACACGTTGAACTCCCTGCAAGTAGTTATTAAAAACAGAAGGTTCAGAATCGTCGACGTCTTGTGTTCGATGGCTATGCGACATTCACTACATCACAGCACTACTCCTCCTCAGAAGTGATAATCACTACACTACAGCACCGCTTATTGTATACAATACTGCTGTTCCAAAGACTCGATTTATGTTTCCACAACACTCATCGTTACGTTGAGCTAGTAATCTATGAGAGGAGAAATAGAAAAAACTGAGAAAATGTCAAAAGGAGAATAATAGGCCCAAAAAGGTCCTGGCCGGGATCGAACCGGCGACCTTCTGCGTGTAAAGCAGACGTGATAACCACTACACCACAGGACCACACCTTGCGCTGCCGACTACCGATTCAATGACTCCGTCTATCCCGACATCGCAGTCAATACTATGCAACACGTAGAACTCCTTGCAAGTAGTTATTAAAAAAACAGAAGGTTCAGAATCGTCGACGTCTTGTGTTCGATGGCTATGCGACATTCACTACACCACAGCTCCACTCCTCCTTGGAAGTGATAATCACTACACTACAGCACCGCTTATTGTATACAATACTGCTGTTCCAAAGACTCGATTTATGTTTCCACAACACTCATCGTTACGTTGAGCTAGTAATCTATGAGAGGAGAAATAGAAAAAACTGAGAAAATGTCAAAAGGAGAATAATAGGCCCAAAAAGGTCCTGGCCGGGATCGAACCGGCGACCTTCTGCGTGTAAAGCAGACGTGATAACCACTACACCACAGGACCACACCTTGCGCTGCCGACTACCGATTCAATGACTCCGTCTATCCCGACATCGCAGTCAATACTATGCAACACGTTGAACTCCCTGCGAGCAGCACTACTCCTCCTCAGAAGTGATAATCACTACACTACAGCACCGCTTATTGTATACAATACTGCTGTTCCAAAGACTCGATTTATGTTTCCACAACACGCATCGCTATGTTGAGCTAGAAATCTATGAGAGGAGAAATAAAAAAATTGAGAAAATGTCAAAAGGAGAATAATAGGCCCAAAAAGGTCCTGGCCGGGATCGAACCGGCGACCTTCTGCGTGTAAAGCAGACGTGATAACCACTACACCACAGAACCACACCTTGCGCTGCCGACTACCGATTCAATGACTCCGTCTATCCCGACATCGCAGTCAATACTATGCAACACGTTGAACTCCCTGCGAGTAGTTATTAAAAACAGAAGGTTCAGAATCGTCGACGTCTTGTGTTCGATGGCTATGCGACATTCACTACATAACAGCACCACTCCTCCTCAGAAGTGATAATCACTACACTACAGCACCGCTTATTGTATACAATACTGCTGTTCCAAAGACTCGATTTATGTTTCCACAACACTCATCGTTACGTTCAGCTAGTAATCTATGAGAGAAGAAATAGAAAAATCTGAGAACTTTCAAAAGAAGACTAATAGGCCCAAAAAGGTCCTGGCCGGGATCGAACCGGCGACCTTCTGCGTGTAAAGCAGACGTGATAACCACTACACCACAGGACCACACCTTGCGCTGCCGACTACCGATTCAATGACTCCGTCTATCCCGACATCGCAGTCAATACTATGCAACACGTTGAACTCCCTGCAAGTAGTTATTAAAAACAGAAGGTTCAGAATCGTCGACGTCTTGTGTTCGATGGCTATGCGACATTCACTACATAACAGCACCACTCCTCCTCAGAAGTGATAATCACTACACTACAGCACCGCTTATTGTATACAATACTGCTGTTCCAAAGACTCGATTTATGTTTCCACAACACTCATCGTTACGTTCAGCTAGTAATCTATGAGAGAAGAAATAGAAAAATCTGAGAACTTTCAAAAGAAGACTAATAGGCCCAAAGGTCCTGGCCGGGATCGAACCGGCGACCTTCTGCGTGTAAAGCAGACGTGATAACCACTACACCACAGGACCACACCTTGCGCTGCCGACTACCGATTCAATGACTCCGTCTATCCCGACATCGCAGTCAATACTATGCAACACGTAGAACTCCTTGCAAGTAGTTATTAAAAAACAGAAGGTTCAGAATCGTCGACGTCTTGTGTTTGATGGCTCTGCGACATTCACTACATCACAGCACCACTCCTCCTCAGAAGTGATAATCACTACACTACAGCACCGCTTATTGTATACAATACTGCTGTTCCAAAGACTCGATTTATGTTTCCACAACACTCATCGTTACGTTCAGCTAGTAATCTATGAGAGAAGAAATAGAAAAATCTGAGAACTTTCAAAAGAAGACTAATAGGCCCAAAAAGGTCCTGGCCGGGATCGAACCGGCGACCTTCTGCGTGTAAAGCAGACGTGATAACCACTACACCACAGGACCACACCTTGCGCTGCCGACTACCGATTCAATGACTCCGTCTATCCCGACATCGCAGTCAATACTATGCAACACGTTGAACTCCCTGCAAGTAGTTATTAAAAAACAGAAGGCTCAGAATCGTCGACGTCTTGTGTTCGATGGCTATGCGACATTCACTACATAACAGCACTACTCCTCCTCAGAAGTGATAATCACTACACTACAGCACCGCTTATTGTATACAATACTGCTGTTCCAAAGACTCGATTTATGTTTCCACAACACTCATCGTTACGTTGAGCTAGTAATCTATGAGAGAAGAAATAGAAAAATCTGAGAACTTTCAAAAGAAGACTAATAGGCCCAAAAAGGTCCTGGCCGGGATCGAACCGGCGACCTTCTGCGTGTAAAGCAGACGTGATAACCACTACACCACAGGACCACACCTTGCGCTGCCGACTACCGATTCAATGACTCCGTCTATCCCGACATCGCAGTCAATACTATGCAACACGTTGAACTCCCTGCGAGCAGCACTACTCCTCCTCAGAAGTGATAATCACTACACTACAGCACCGCTTATTGTATACAATACTGCTGTTCCAAAGACTCGATTTATGTTTCCACAACACTCATCGTTACGTTGAGCTAGTAATCTATGAGAGGAGAAGAATTGAAAAAACTGAGAACGGTCAAAAGAAGACTAATAGGCCCAAAAAAGGTCCTGACCGGGATCGAACCGGCGACCTTCTGCGTGTAAAGCAGACGTGATAACCACTACACCACAGGACCACACCTTGCGCTGCCGACTACCGATTCAATGACTCCGTCTATCCCGACATCGCAGTCAATACTATGCAACACGTTGAACTCCCTGCAAGTAGTTATTAAAAACAGAAGGTTCGGAATCGTCGACGTCTTGTGTTCGATGGCTATGCGACATTCACTACATCACAGCTCCACTCCTCCTTGGAAGTGATAATCACTACACTACAGCACCGCTTATTGTATACAATACTGCTGTTCCAAAGACTCGATTTATGTTTCCACAACACTCATCGTTACGTTGAGCTAGTAATCTATGAGAGGAGAAGAATTGAAAAAACTGAGAAAATGTCAAAAGGAGAATAATAGGCCCAAAAAGGTCCTGGCCGGGATCGAACCGGCGACCTTCTGCGTGTAAAGCAGACGTGATAACCACTACACCACAGGACCACACCTTGCGCTGCCGACTACCGATTCAATGACTCCGTCTATCCCGACATCGCAGTCAATACTATGCAACACGTTGAACTCCCTGCGAGTAGTTATTAAAAACAGAAGGTTCAGAATCGTCGACGTCTTGTGTTCGATGGCTATGCGACATTCACTACATCACAGCACTACTCCTCCTCAGAAGTGATAATCACTACACTACAGCACCGCTTATTGTATACAATACTGCTGTTCCAAAGACTCGATTTATGTTTCCAAAACGCGCATCGCTATGTTGAGCTAGTAATCTATGAGAGGAGAAATAGAAAAAAACTGAGAAAATGTCAAAAGGAGAATAATAGGCCCAAAAAGGTCCTGGCCGGGATCGAACCGGCGACCTTCTGCGTGTAAAGCAGACGTGATAACCACTACACCACAGGACCACACCTTGCGCTGCCGAATACCGATTCAATGACTCCGTCTATCCCGACATCGCAGTCAATACTATGCAACACGTTGAACTCCCTGCGAGTAGTTATTAAAAAAACAGAAGGTTCAGAATCGTCGACGTCTTGTGTTCGATGGCTATGCGACATTCACTACATCACAGCACTACTCCTCCTCAGAAGTGATAATCACTACACTACAGCACCGCTTATTGTATACAATACTGCTGTTCCAAAGACTCGATTTATGTTTCCACAACACTCATCGTTACGTTGAGCTAGTAATCTATGAGAGGAGAAGAATTGAAAAAACTGAGAAAATGTCAAAAGAAGACTAATAGGCCCAAAAAAGGTCCTGACCGGGATCGAACCGGCGACCTTCTGCGTGTAAAGCAGACGTGATAACCACTACACCACAGGATCACCCCTTGCGCTGCCGACTACCGATTCAATGACTCCGTCTATCCCGACATCGTAGTGAATACTATGCAACACGTTGAACTCCTTGCAAGTAGTTATTAAAAAACAGAAGGTTCAGAATCGTCGACGTCTTGTGTTCGATGGCTATGCGACATTCACTACATCACAGCTCCACTCCTCCTTGGAAGTGATAATCACTACACTACAGCACCGCTTATTGTATACAATACTGCTGTTCCAAAGACTCGATTTATGTTTCCACAACACTCATCGTTACGTTGAGCTAGTAATCTATGAGAGGAGAATTGAAAAAACTGAGTACGGTCAAAAGAAGACTAATAGGCTCAAAAAGGTCCTGGCCGGGATCGAACCGGCGACCTTCTGCGTGTAAAGCAGACGTGATAACCACTACACCACAGGACCACACCATGCGCTGCCGACTACCGATTCAATGACTCCGTCTATCCCAACATCACACTCAATACTATGCAACACGTAGAACTCCTTGCAAGCAGTTATTAAAAAAACAGAAGGTTCGGAATCATTGACGTCTTGTGTTCGATGCATATGCGACTATCACTACATCACAGCACCACTATTCCTCAGAAGTGATAATCACTACACTACAGCACCGCTTATTGTATACAATACTGCTGTTCCAAAGACTCGATTTATGTTTCCACAACACTCATCGTTACGTTGAGCTAGTAATCTATGAGAGGAGAAGAATTGAAAAAACTGAGAACGGTCAAAAGAAGACTAATAGGCCCAAAAAAGGTCCTGACCGGGATCGAACCGGCGACCTTCTGCGTGTAAAGCAGACGTGATAACCACTACACCACAGGACCACACCTTGCGCTGCCGACTACCGATTCAATGACTCCGTCTATCCCGACATCGCAGTCAATACTATGCAACACGTTGAACTCCCTGCGAGTAGTTATTAAAAAAACAGAAGGTTCAGAATCGTCGACGTCTTGTGTTCGATGGCTATGCGACATTCACTACATCACAGCACCACTCCTCCTTGGAAGTGATAATCACTACACTACAGCACCGCTTATTGTATACAATACTGCTGTTCCAAAGACTCGATTTATGTTTCCACAACACTCATCGTTACGTTGAGCTAGTAATCTATGAGAGGAGAAATAGAAAAAACTGAGAAAATGTCAAAAGGAGAATAATAGGCCCAAAAAGGTCCTGGCCGGGATCGAACCGGCGACCTTCTGCGTGTAAAGCAGACGTGATAACCACTACACCACAGGACCACACCTTGCGCTGCCGACTACCGATTCAATGACTCCGTCTATCCCGACATCGCAGTCAATACTATGCAACACGTTGAACTCCTTGCAAGTAGTTATTAAAAAAACAGAAGGTTCGGAATCGTCGTCGTCTTGTGTTCGATGGCTATGCGACATTCACTACATCACAGCACTACTCCTCCTCAGAAGTGATAATCACTACACTACAGCACCGCTTATTGTATACAATACTGCTGTTCCAAAGACTCGATTTATGTTTCCAAAACGCGCATCGCTATGTTGAGCTAGTAATCTATGAGAGGAGAAATAGAAAAAAACTGAGAAAATGTCAAAAGGAGAATAATAGGCCCAAAAAGGTCCTGGCCGGGATCGAACCGGCGACCTTCTGCGTGTAAAGCAGACGTGATAACCACTACACCACAGGACCACACCTTGCGCTGCCGACTACCGATTCAATGACTCCGTCTATCCCGACATCGCAGTCAATACTATGCAACACGTTGAACTCCCTGCGAGCAGCACTACTCCTCCTCAGAAGTGATAATCACTACACTACAGCACCGCTTATTGTATACAATACTGCTGTTCCAAAGACTCGATTTATGTTTCCAAAACGCGCATCGCTATGTTGAGCTAGTAATCTATGAGAGGAGAAGAATTGAAAAAACTGAGTACGGTCAAAAGAAGACTAATAGGCCCAAAAAGGTCCTGGCCGGGATCGAACCGGCGACCTTCTGCGTGTAAAGCAGACGTGATGACCACTACACCACAGGACCACACCATGCGCTGCCGACTACCGATTCAATGACTCCGTCTATCCCGACATCGCAGTCAATACTATGCAACACGTTGAACTCCCTGCGAGTAGTTATTAAAAACAGAAGGTTCGGAATCGTCGACGTCTTGTGTTCGATGGCTATGCGACATTCACTACATCACAGCACTACTCCTCCTCAGAAGTGATAATCACTACACTACAGCACCGCTTATTGTATACAATACTGCTGTTCCAAAGACTCGATTTATGTTTCCAAAACGCGCATCGCTATGTTGAGCTAGTAATCTATGAGAGGAGAAATAGAAAAAAAACTGAGAAAATGTCAAAAGGAGAATAATAGGCCCAAAAAGGTCCTGGCCGGGATCGAACCGGCGACCTTCTGCGTGTAAAGCAGACGTGATAACCACTACACCACAGGACCACACCTTGCGCTGCCGACTACCGATTCAATGACTCCGTCTATCCCGACATCGCA
>JAPDOI010001441.1:0-180046 GCA_029168955.1 Aplectana chamaeleonis
GAGACAGTGGCAGAGACGCAGAGCTGCACATCGCAGAGAAGAAGTGAACAGGAGAGGTGCCATATTTTGTCGCATCATTTATCGATCTGGGTCAGGGTTCTGAACCGGGATACGGGCATCTCGCCCTCTCCAACCCGTAGAACCTGATCTCGACGCAAGATTTTAAAACGTGTATGGCTGGTTGCTCCCCTGCCTCTCGCCTGGCAGCCGGCCAACCAGCCATTCACATCGCAACGCGTTTGACAAGCTCATCTGAAAGAACAGTGACGTACTCAAGCGCGTAACTGCATTTTTACTTAGAACTCTTGAATGCAATATACAAATAACGAGACATGTGTAAGAAGTGGTACATCACTAATACTAATTGAAGTTACGAGTCCTTGTTTACAGTTCAAGGGTATTTAGTGATCCCTAACTGTTCTCAGAGGAAGTTTACGTATGCTTGAAATTTTTTTGAATAGTTTCAAAATTTTGCATGTGTTCAATCCAAGATCCTCGGACTCGGACAAATGTTAGGACTGACCGCGCGCAACTTTTCCCCTTTAGTACTGACCGCGCGCAGGAACCGTTCCGATCGCGCGCAAGATAACGTTTTAGGACCGAACGCGCGCAACGCTCGCTTGGTCGGAACGATCACAAAAAGATGCCCGGCGTTTCGACCACGTTTGCGCGCTTTGCGGCCGCCATCACAATAGCTGCTCGGACCGACAGCAACACCGAAAAAGCGCGCAGAAACCGCCGCACTTTAGGACCGACCGCGCGCATCTTATTCATTCTTCAGTGCCAGTGCGGAGAAAATTGTATGGTGTGTAATGGACACTCTCGCATTTAGCTCCACGCGTGAATAATTTTTTTGCTGCGGTTGCTCGTACTATCTTGCTTTCTTTGATGCTTCTTCGTTTCTCTCTCTGATCCCATTCTGTGATTCTATTGTGTCTCACGTAATTGGACTCTATGATGTGTTCAAACCGTCATTATGATTGCATGTGCATAGTTTACAGCAGTTAGTTAACAATAGATAACTGATTGATGAATATTGAAAACGGCCTAAAAGGTGTAGGGTTTTTTAGATAAAAAGCACAGATCGTGAAAGGTGTAAAGGGATTCTAGTACGTAAAAAAATTAGCGTTTGTGAAAAGTGGGCGGGGCTTCAGAAGGAGTGCACGCACAACATCGGCCTAAAGTGCGTAGGGATTCGAAAGAAAAGAAACGTAGAGGCGAGAAAAACAGCTTTTGGGAGAGGAGCTATTATGGTTTCTCCAAAACAGTAAGGATGTTTTTGGAAAGAGGGCAGGGAAAAGCTTCAGAAGGAGTGCGCACACCATCGGCTAATCATGGGGAGGATTCTGGAAAAATTGTGAGCAACCAGCTTTTTTGCTGGGGGGACGTCATTATGGTTCCATCAAAACAATAGCCTGAAACCATGTTTTTGGAAAGTGGGCGGGGGAACTTCAGAATGAGTGCAACGCAATATCTACTGAAGGGCGTAGGGATTTCAAAACAAGAGGTGATCGTTGTGGGGGAAGTGTATTATAATTTCTCAAAACATAATACCATAAAGTCTTGGAAAGTGGGCGGGGGCTTATGAAGGAAGTGCGCACAACAACAGAAAGCCTTTAAAGTGCGTAGGAATTGAAAAAACGTGAGAGGTTAGTTGTTGAGGACGTATTATGGTTCTTGAAGCAATATTTGATAAGATTTCGGAAAGTGGCCGAAGCTTCAGGAAGGAGTGCGCACCACACTATCATGAAAGGGTGTGGAGATTCAAAAAACGAAAGGTGATCGTTGCTGGGGGTGTAAAACCTGGACGTTGAAGTTTCACTGAGTTTCGTGAAGTTTAACCCGAGATAATCGAGAAAAAAGCTACAAATGCTAGCTTGATATCTTTCACCCAATGACCCATTACTACATATAGCGCCAATATTTTCAGAAATATGAGTATTACTATATAAGGCCAATATTTTCAGAAATATAGCCTCGAACTGTGAATGGATATTTGTTGATGCCAACTACTGAGTATCCTCCTAGAGCTGGCCTAAATCATCTGAACAAGACATAAAATCTCTTGTTCCGAGGGGATATTAATCATTGTGAGTTTTAATTTCTCTTAGAAGACAGCATACACGCTTGCAAACATACTCAGAGATAAGCAGGCAGAACTAAATTCGCATTGTCCCTATCGTATGTGTTTGTTTATCGAAGTTTGAAGCTTACTAGGAAACCATCGACGATGACAACATTTCCAGATTTTCTGTCTCAAAAGGCCTGCGTTTTCCCATCTCTACGAGTAACAGAATGAGAAGTGAAACTTGAGAAAAGATGTTTGACACATTTCGGTCGATAGCACTGTCAAATGTCAGCCTACGATATAAATGGCAGCTCCACTGACTAGAATATAGTCTGCCGTCTGCCTTACCGGCAAAACGCTTCATTCCAAAAGCCAGCCTAGTAGGAGCCGAGTTCTCTTTGAAAATGGGGTGCGAATTAATCCAGGTTTGTAGACATTTGTGCTGCATTTAGTTAAATCGAGCTGATTCTCTCGTAGAGAATCCGAATGGCTTTATGCGAGCGTGTATGCCGTTCTTAGCAAATGCTGATTACTGTGGTAGTGCAAAATGTATTGTTCTTTATTTAGCTCAGGAATGAATCGCTGAAATCGTCGTACCATCATTTCATATTGCAAAGGCAGTTTCGCGTCTTTCATAAGCTCTCACCGCAGGCGCAGCACGCGCGGGTCGAGCGTTGGACTAGGAAACTCCTTTCCCTCGAGGAAGTTACTCTAAAATCTCCGGCGGCTTTCAGCTACTGGCGATGCGTGGAATAAGTTGGGCTACCAGCCGTGACATGCATTGTATGTTCCTAGTCTAAATAGTTTAAATATACAGAGTAGGATAATCCCGGAATTCATCTATGTTGGAGTGAGCTTGATAACCGACGGCGGGTGCGATTCGAGACAAGTGAAACTGCCTTAGCGGTTTTGGGGCGGTTTACGCCGTCATGGTAGCATGCATAATGGGCTGAATGTATTACGCGTGCCGCGCAGAGATAGGTTACTTCATAGTCCATCGCACGTCCCGCGCGTGCACAGCCTTGAGGTGAGGATTATGAAATATGCTTTTTTGCTTCTGATTGCATTCTTTTGCTGTAATTTGCATCTCTTCCTAATGCATGCCTCAGCTGGGACTCATTTCTTCTCTCCTGAAAATGGAAGCCTCAGGCCCAATCTAGGGGTTCGGCGTGGGTATGGTAATACAGGGGTGGGGTCTGAGCTCCGGAGGGGTGGAAGTGGGGGGTCTGGTCTTTGGACGAAGAACTAATTAAACCAACGTAATAGAGCAAACACTTAAGTCATAAGCAGTTTTCACGTAAATTTCAAGTATAGATTACGATTCAACTAAAAGGCTGATCTCAACTGATTAACGAGATCATGGAGTTCAAATAGGAAGTTTAAGGTGGAAGTTAAGGTCTTCCCAGAGATAAGACCCAAGATATATGAATCCAGCATCAAATGAAGCCCCAAAGCAGTTTTGACTGACTGAACATTGGAATTATTTACTGCAACATTTCCATGAGTCACGAGAGTTCATATTTGGACAGTTTGAATTAAATGAATCCACCTTAATACTCACTTTCAACATCTCGGATGAACGCTGAAGACCCTACAGCATGTTTTTCTCAGGTAACCGCTGAAAGTCGTCAATATTGAGAACTAGGAGTTATGAGAGTAGGATATTTTGAACCCAGTGTGGTCGATTTAATCATAGTTACAAACCTTCAAACACTTCATCTCCAGAGTGAACGCCGAAAATCTGGCCAAGTCCACAAACATAAAGTTTGGTTTCCTTTAAAACTGCAGTAACTTAAATGCTAAACAAGTTATTTGAGGAAAATCCTAGCTTTTTTAGAAAACCTCGCTTTGAATCTACCGTTTAAGGAACCACCCGCAACCCCGGAGAAGGAGCCTTTGAAGAAGATTTTCCTGGTGTGAGTTCTGCAACATTTTCCGCGTTTTCTTTCAGTACTTATGTAGCAGGCCCAGTTGTGTGACCTCAGTGCATTTTTGTAGAAGAACCCACACCTAGTAAATTTTCTTCAAAGGCTTTCTCCAGGGTAGAGAGGAGAGTTTCAAACGATAGAATATAAAATCTAGTTTCTTAAAGCCAGGATTTTTTCCAAAATAACTTGTTCAGCACTTAACTGTTACAATGTCCCAAAACCCTAACTTTTCTAAAGACACAGTCCAACCTCGAAAACGATTTTTTCGTTTTTCTGCCTAGCTTGGAGAAAATTCTATGCTGATCACAATGGTGTCTCTATAATCGCTCCAGAACTCACTTCATGAACGGAGTGACGGCTCTTCAAAATTCTCTCAATTATGAACGGCTAAAGCTCGCGGACGAGTTGTCTCAAGCCTGTATTTTCTCGTTATTCGCAGCCATCTCGTTCTGAAGCAGGCCACAATATAAAGCCAGACCAAACGCAAGTCGAAGAACATAGGTTTTGAATAAAATCATTCGCGTGTCTCTTCCCTACTGGAGGTCGGAAACCTGGCAGTGGGCGTTACCCATTTTTTCTTTTCAAGGGGCGTGGCCGACTTTTTTTCCGGGCTTTTTCTCGCTTATTTGAGCGGATTGAGATTTCGCGCTTGGCAGGGTTGCTGTAGGCGGCAACTGGAACCATAATATCAAAAATTACCTTGAGGTTGGACTGCGCCTTTGAGGACTTCGCCGATTTTTTTTCATCGTCTCCCGCTATTTATGTAGCGGTCTTCGGCGTTCATCTGAGATGGTCAAAACAAGTCCTGTAAGTAAATCTGACCACGCTGGACTCAAATATCCCACTCTGGTGACACCTAAGTTTCAAAAAAGGCCCCTTTTTGAAGGGACCACGCATACAGAAAAGTGTGCGGCCTCATACTGTAGCGGTGTTCAGCATCCATGTTGGACGCTGAAAGTAGAGTGTACCGAGTAAAATCCAACTACGCTGGATTCAAATATCCTACTCTCGTGACTCGTAAAGAATATGGACTTCCGGCGCGTGCCAATCCCTCCTCAAAATTCTCATTTTATTACACAGCACAAGCTGTTACCAGTTACATTCACTTTGCCTGCCTTTTCAGCTCCTCTCTACATAAATGCAAGAAGCGCAGTTCTGGCCTCTCTTCTTCTCAAACATCCTAATTTAGTGGCAAAGCACCGGCTCCAAGTTGTCAATTTTGGTTTTTTACCATTTGACATTTTTATACTTACCATTTAAATACGACAAGAGAAATTTTACTGCAGTGAAACCATTTAGGTGGTATGTAAACCTGCTAGATAAAATGCTTGAACACACTTGAGCTCTTGGTGGGGAGTGGGAGAAAACGGTCAAAGAAATTGACCTACTAACGTTCCTGGGGTCTGAGCAAAACTGGCCGGCCCATGGCCTCGTGCAGTACCCTAGTTCCAATACCTCTGAAATGTACTGCTCCGTTGTCAATTTTCAGTTTATATTATACATGTACTTCGCCACATTTTTCAAAGCATGGTTGACAATATTTAAGGTCAGAACCTATTAAAAATATGAAAAAGTCCTTTTCAAGGTCATAACATACGAAAATACAGTTCGGGAAAAGGCGTGGTGCGATTGGCGATCAACACACTAGGATCCATATTATATCCCACGACAGAAAATCTTGGAGGGAATCCAGAGCTCGCAACTCGCCAGGTTAAAGGGGTGTGGGTCTACTTCCCATTTACGTGGAAATCTCGGATTTCGCTCCTGAGTTAAGACTGTGCCTTTAAGCCCCTTTCTCAGCTATTTTGCCTTCCGACATCGAACAGTTCTATCTGACGTCGCGCGCGACGCTACGCAGGCCTGTGATAGATAACGGCCGATAAATATCGCCGCCTTTTCCCCGTTTGTGGTGGACTGTATTTGATAATCAGATGAAAATATAGTTTTCTTGATGTTCGAATATATGAATCAGAGAGTTGATTTCCAGTAAATTGAAAAACAACGTTCGTTGTTTGAGCGTACAACCTTTTCTAGATAGCTAAGTTTATATACATGCACTTTCACGTATGAAAAAATAAACTAATCTCGACATGAACTATTCTTATGTGATGGCATGGGAAATATAGTACTTCCATCTTTCTCTTAGGTAATTTTAAGCTTTCAGTCATATTTCGGAAAATATGAAGTCGTAAATTCACTGCAAGAGTTGTCGCATAATTCTGTATGTAGCTAGTTCCACTAATGTGTGAGGGAAGAATTTGTTGTACTATTATCGTTTCAGTATTTGCTCATGTATTATCCAGTGGTTACTTTATAAGAGAAATAAATTTGTAAAGTCTGAACGTTGCATTATCTTCTGCAACACGCCAGCATGGTATGCCCAAATTAGGATCTCCACTGCAGGCTGTTAGAGAGTATAACAGCCAGTAGTGGGCGTCACAACTGGAGGGTTCTCTGCTGGCGTATTGCGCTGTTCTATAGCGCCGCCCACTGGGCAGGGCCCGTGGTTTCATGCTTGCCCGCGGTCCAAACGCAAAGTGCCGTGATGCAGAGTTGCGTTTGCGGAACGCGCGCACACTTCCCGTACTGACCGCGCCGGTATACCGGTTGGAACGCGCGCAATGGTGCGGTCGGAACGTCGCCGATCCCGAAGTCGGGCCTATTGTTGCGCGCGCTCGGTCCTCATATTCGTCTGAGGAGACAGGTGACCGAGCCGCCGGAAAGTGGCCCCTTGTGAATCCACAATTCGATGCCAAATTGGGTCTCACGATTCAACTTACGCCGCTCACACTTCCCCGTGCCTCGATACGGTGAATCGATAAGTGAGGCGGCATGCTGGCTAGCTCTCGGTTTGCTCCTCTTCATCTCTGCGCTCTGCATCTCTACCCCTGTTTCTACCGCAAGACGAGAAGGGCCGCCATGTCGAACTGAGGATGATAATTGAAACACCACGGTTGAGGGGCGTTGGTAAGCGTCCATTCAGTGCCGTTCGGGAGCGAGGGCGCTCGATCTCTCGACGAAACACTGTCTCAGTGCCTCGACTGACTATAGCCGGTCTCGAAAATAGGGTTTTAAAGGCAGCATACACGCTCAAAAATGATATCAATTTTATGCAATGAATCGAAGGTCTGAAGCTGTTAATATTCAGAGATAACGAAAAAACCGGAAAAAAATCGACTGAAATGAAGATATAACGGTTCGTTCTATATTGGCCCAAAAGTGGACGAGTTGTACCGCATTTGCTGAAATAGCGGAGCTAGCGACAAATTTGTTGGGATAACGACGCTAGTATACTCGTACGGCCCTTTCTGGAACTCTTACGACCTTAGAAGCGTAAAAAATGAGCCAAAATGACCGTAATCGAACATTGAACATTTGTATTGAGGGGCGGAGCCCGTATCGATGGGCGGGGAAAGGATGATTTTGTGACTCAATACGGCTCAAATACGGTCATTATAACTCAATTTCAACTCTTCCAACTCCGTGAGGGCTCTTCTAGGGCCCGTACAACCCCACTAATGTAGTTATCTCAACAACTTTTGCGAGCGTGTTTGCTGCCTTTAATATGGGTCTTATGATAATCGAGAAAAAATACGGGGGCATCTTACACTAGAAATTTGATTCTTGATTTGCGTGGAGCTCTGAGATCCGAGCAAGTTTCCAAAAATAGGTATTTTAAGAAGCATTTTTGCAAAAACAAAATTCCTGATGTGTTTCCAGAAACAAGTAATCAGTTGAAAACAGTGGCCAGAAAAACTTGGAGTTCTGGTCTCTATGCCACCTGTTTGATCGCACCGCTTCGCAGTGCCGGGTTCCAAAATCGAAAAAAAAATCAAGTTTGGGATGAGGGCGGTTTTAGTCGAGAAACGGATAAGGCTTTGCCAAGAGCCCGTACGGATCGACATGATTTGAGGTCGTTTCAGCCAAAACCGCCCGGGGTGCCGCTAGGCGGGAAATGCATCCAGCCCGATAGTTTTTGTTTCAAAGAAATCTATCCTGAGCGCAGTTGTGATCGCGGGCATTCTGAGCCCGAGCGAAGGACGATGACTGTTGCTGTCGGTGCGCCATACAGGCGAAAAAAACGCTGGTTCAGCACATTCCCAAAAGGCGAAAAATCTAAATTTCCGGATTGGGCTGCCGCAGTGCTTATTCGGAAGAAGATCAAAAAGTAAAGTAGAAGGCCGAGTCTAGGGTCGATTGGTCCAGTTCGAGCCGAGAACGGAAAGTCAGTGGCTCCGCTTGAAGCGAAAATGGACTTGGTACATGTGAGAGTGTCGAAAATTCGACCTTTCCGGATTGGGCTGACGCAGTTCTTATTTGAAGGAAGATCAAAAGAAGTAATGTCGTGGGAGGCCGGAGTCTCTCAGGTCGATTGGTGTTCCCACATTTGGAGCCGAGAACGGGACGTTGGTGATCGAGGGGTCGTTTTTCAAAGCCAAAATCACCGGGATGGCGCTAGGCGAAGATGACTCCTAGAACCAAGGTTGAACCTGTTCTAAAAGAGTCCTTATATTGAGGCGTGGATTTGTGATAGCGTGCATTTTGAGCCCGAGCGAAGGACGATGACTGTGTCTGCCGGTACGTCAGAAACGGCTAAAAGTCATTGACGCGCTATTTTTCACTCTCTCGCCACCTCCATAAAATTGGTCTGTCATACTTGTGTGCAACGCTTGCTTGACCTGCACGTTTGATATGAAGTCAAATATTTACCCCAATTCTAATATCTAGCTTCAGTTTTCGTACACTCGATTGATTCTTATTAATAACCCTATATGCCTTGTTTGTACCCAATTGAGGGTAAAGACATGTGTGAGCTCAAAATTAAGAGCTCTCGATGCTGATTCTAAATATGCCTCTGACAACCCAAACGGACCACTTCGAACGAAGCTATGAGGAAGCGGCGCTTTGCGGCGGAAAAAAAGTGGCGAAAACGCCGTTTTTCCCAATGTCGCGGGCGGTATTGTAGTGAGAGCCGCTTTGCTCTACATATATTGCCTAGCTCCGTCATTTTGAGCCGGTCGAGCTAAAGCTTATCGGGTTTATTATGTCAAAGTCTCCTTATCACTGAAATATTTCGCCATGTACGACCGCTCCACTGCTTACTCCGCCCGGACTCATCCAAGCAAGCTAGGCTTTACGTCGTTATCTCAATCATGTTGATGATATTGCATGCTGACCTGCCGCGGGCACCTCTTTCGCGTTACCTTAGGGGCCAAATGTAGTCCTGCCGCTGAAAGAGGGGCAGCATGCTATGGAGGGGAATCGATCGAGCGGCGGCGCATGATCGATACTTGTCCACTGCTAGCTGCCGCGCCTTTCAGCGGCGGGACTCTAACAAGCCCATTAGGCGTCGTTTATACTTCCGCCGCCGAGCGGCGCGGCGAAGTGCAATCCCACAGTATCGATCGTGCCGCGCCGCATGATCAATATTACAGAAATGCACTGTGCCGCGCCGCTCGGCGGCGAGAGTATAAACGACCCCTTGAAGGCAGCATACACGCTCGTAAAAGTGGTTGGGATAACAATGTGAATCGAACCGTGTGGCTTACAACACAATGCCTACGCATTTTGAAGTGTCAAAAATGACCCACGACGCCGCTACATGAGTTAGAAGTTGGCCCCGCCCTGTATTTTCACGCCCCCTGTATTTGCCATTTTCCTCCAACGGAGGGTTGCTGGGCCATCTTCGCCGTCAGTGACGTGTGTGGTTCACTTGATAGGCAAGCTACCAACGGTACAAACGGCTAGTATGACGCAGCAACCTTTCGTTGCAGGAAAAGGGCAATTTTAGGGGGCGTGAAAATACAGGGCGAGGCCAACTTCTAACTCATGTTGCGGAATTGTGGGTCGTTTTTGACACTTCAAAATGCGTAGGCGTTGTAATCTGGGCCATACCATTCTATTTCCGTAGTTATCTCAATCACGTTTACGAGCGTGTATGCTGTCTTTAAACGCGGTATTCACGATGATTTTCCTTCACGAGTTTTGCACTCAAAACAATACGCTGGCCACTAAGTGTTACCAAAGTTACGAAGAAACGGCTTGAAACGCATTAAAACGTCTAATTTTAGTGACATTATTCTCTGACTTGGTCTAGTTGTCCGACTGAATTTCACATGTTCACGGTGGTTGTCACCTGTGAAAAATGGGGTTAATCAGAAATGGAAGAATATTTTAGGCAAAACAGTATTAGTTAGGGTCCGAAAGAAAAAATAGAGCAACAGAGAGTTGCAAAAGACGGGTCCTTCAAAGATTCCATTGTCACCACGAACAGTTCCAGTGAGAGTAAGAAGGTGGGGTGAGAGTAAAGGATTTGGTGGCCTTCCGGGGCGTTTTTCTCGATTTCTTCGTCAGTTCAGTTCTACACGGTGGCCAAACAATCGATTTAGCCTCAAAATCTTGAAATCAATTCCAAAATTCTCTAATTAATCTCAAAATCGAAGATTATCGTGAAGACTGCTTAATGCATGTTTTGACTGCATCGCTGCTGTTTTTTATCGCAGCGATTTTGCACCCGCTGCAGCAGCGATGTAGCAGCGGCAGCGATTTCGTTCATAGTGGATAGCCTCATAGATGATCAAAAAATTTTAATCAATCAGTGAAATTAACGGCTGGTAGTCATCAATAACACGTTTCGACTCGTAAACGCTGATCTTCTCCTGCGAAAGGGTCAATATTCATGAGACGAAACGTGTCATTCGCTGGCACTCGCTAAATCGCCGCCATGATGGCAGCTATGGAGCGATGATCAGCGACCTTGAAGATCGCTCCTCCGGCTGCTGAGTATACATTGGATCCGAATCAAAAAATTTCGGATACTCGGATTTCGGATAACTCAAAAATCAAAAGTCTTGGATATCCGACTCAAATGGATAGATTCAAAATAACAACATCGGATAATCCGAGTCATTCGGATAGAGAGGATAAACGGATATTCGGATCAATCCGAAAATAACGTTTTTTCGGTGATTCGGAATTTGGATCATTCGGATTTTGACCTTTTTTCGGTGAGTCGGAATCCGAATATCCGAGTCGGATATCCGGTCGGATACAAGTGGGTATAATGCACTCTGGCGAAGATTTCAAAAAAAGGTCTTCTACCGTACCATGATTGAACAGTTCATTGATAATCATCTTTGTATCGAACTATTTGCAGACCAATTCTATTTTAGAAACTTTATTCATCAATTTTGTTAACACCCGTGAATTCCTGCCTGAACCTCTTCGAACAGGGTTTCCCGTTCGATCAATACACATGGTTTTTTGGGAAACAATCGTACCCTCAATGCGCCATACTCGCAATAACAAATCAAACGAAGAGGATCAATGCCTTATATGCGCAGAGTCTATGCAGATGATGCGGAGAAATGCGCCGGAAATTGCACATTGTGCGCCGATTGTATGTCTGTAGTGTCTCATGCAAGCTGGGGCGTCGACAACAGTTTGATCCGCCCACCATGAGCCACCGCTGGCCAACGCGCCGATATTTGGCAGGGACGTGGCCGCTGTTATGGTCTGGTCGAGCTGTTGTACAGCTAGCGTTTCCGCGCTCTAGATAAAAGGAAAATATACAACGCTTTTTGAGGTATGCTTCAAATGATAAGATGCAGGGCAGCCGGTTTAATTACTCGGGTTTGGGGTATAGGCCCCGCCCTGCATCTGGAGGCCCTGCCCATCCGATGGTGGCCCCAGTGGGGGCTGGGCGACACAGCCGCGACGCGTGTCAGTGTGCCGACCGCGACGCGTGATGGTGTGCTGACTGCGACGCGTGTCGGTATAGAGTAGTTTCTGAGCTAGATGAAACAGTCCCGCAGGATGTGAACTGCAGCTAAACAGCAGGGGCAACGGGCAGGTCTCCGGCTGACGACGTGCGCGATTTGAATTTTTAGTCAACAACTCAAAGGGCTACAGTAGAAAGAAACCCGCAAGGCTACGGCAGAATAAAATTTCGAGTCGTGACACCAGATACACTTTGTCGCGAACGCGATGGGATTTATGGTCACCTAGCACGATGTGAACGCGTCGTGCATGGACCCACCCACAGGTATGACAACCCTGGATAGCGGTGTGGCCAACACCTAGAAGGATCTCACTAGATCCCTGGTTTCCCGGCCCACTATCGCGACGCGTCGCTGGCTACTATGCATTCGTCTGCTCGCCCCGTTACCGCAAGGTTATCTCGCAACCTGCTCCCCTAAAGCAGGCGAAGTCCTCGCGTTCACTGGGGATCACCTTGTCCACTAACCTGGGACAGCCGCACTAGCAAACCACGTAACCCAACCAACATGTATGGGGGGGCCATGGGGGGATAATTCCGCGTAGTACCAGGTTAATAGCACTACAACACAAGCCAACCATATTGTAAGTTATAACCCTTTATCCTTAAGGCACTAACACCTAAAGGCATCTACTGGGTTCGCCTTACAGTTAACGGTTCAATTGGCTCATATCCCACAGCGCGTAGTAGATAGCGTAGTCTACCACGGCGTAATATAGATTGCGTAGTACGTGGTGGCGTAGTATCACGCCTCTCCCACTAGCCAACCGCACATCCCTAGCGGTGACTAATGCCAGAAGCCGTTGGGCCTCCGCCAACCTCCTGGGGTGTGTTCCAAGAACGTTCCCACGATACTGTGGGAGGAAAAGCAACCTCCCTATGAACAAAATTGCTTTCCCTCAGACATAATCGACGACCATCCCGTTGACGGTCGCGTTCCCGATGGAGTGCTCACACAGCCGGACCATTAACGATAGAGTGAACGGGCTGGTCGCCTCACAGGGAACGGGATGGTCAGCCTATCATGCAGCGCCATCACCAACGCTAAGGGAAACGGGATGGTCGCCGCACGGGGAACGGGATGAATAGCCGTCCACGCAACGCCATCGTCTACGCTAAGGGAAACGGGATGGTCGCCACATGGGGAACGGGATGAATGGCTTCCATGCAACGCCATCGTCAACGTTTGGGGGAACGGGATGGTCGCAGCACGCGGAACGGGATGGCTGTTTCATAACACTGAGAAGCTAGTATCGAGTCCACCGATCGACCTCGGTTCCGACTTACTCATTCTCCGCTTCAGTCATTACTAATGGTAACACAGGTTACACACATATATATATTTTTATGTAATATATCCATCTATAACAATAAAACAAGACCGGTACTAGAACATGATCTACAACCATGGAACCTAACAAGAGATCTTCGTAGGAACACAGAAATAGTTTTCATAACAGGAGATTCAAAGTACAATAATCTTTGCTATATATTTTCTAGTAATTCTCAAATAGCGCCATCAGCGTAAAGCGCCTTTCACAGTCTGCCGGAAGTTGCCGTCCGATACGTTATAAGAGTGCCGCAGTGCGAGGGAAGCTGCGGTGAACAACCGTCCGTTCCGTCTCTCCAGTACAAAATATGAGGCGAAACCAACACGTTTCGACCCGTGATAACTTGCTCCGACGTCGTGTCAATGATTTCACCGCAGTGCGACGTCGATTGGCCTACGAAAATGTCGACTCATCAAATAGTTCTAATCAAATTTCTTGAACCGTTCTTGGTTTTTTTTTGATTATGCTAAGAGGAGCGCTCCCACAAGTGATGAGATAATTCCGTTCATTCGTCGCACCCAAAATGCAATTTATTGAGCATTTCCGAATATTCGATTCTACGTCGCATAAGTTCGTCATCTCATCGATGACGTGAACTTCCTCGCTAGCATAATTAATCGAACCCAGAACGGTTAAAACAATTCCATAAAGAAGCAAAAATTAAAACTATTGGATGAGTCGACATAGATCGTTTCGTATGCTCAAGCACCAATCATATAAACCGGTGTCGAATAGCGGCGACCCGAACAGCTCATGGCTCTATGGAGGCATCCTCGCCATCTTCTTCAGGTTCTGCCCTGCGCGCCCGCTTTGTGCGATTCTGCAAGAGGAGTAATTTTTATCAATAATCAAAAAAGGAAGCGCTATTGAAACTGCTTAGTATGCCGCCCCGAGCTGCTAATTAAAATAAGTTATGAGCTCAAGAAGTTCTTTTTTGTACCTTTCAAAACCCACAATGAACTTTCCAAAAACTGAAAACAGACGTCCTAATCGTTCTTAGCGCCGAAATAACACCTCTTGACAATATTCAAGTGGGATAACACATTTTTCGAGCTTTGAATAGCAATAGCGCTTTCGACTTGGACGGTTGTTGGCTGAGCCTTTACTTCTACCAATCAGGTGACTCTGAAAGCGTTTGAGAAAAAGTTCCAGATTTGATCCTAATGCTCGAAGGAGGGGGTTATTTGATAGACTGATCACCAATCTGACGTTTTTAATAGCTCACGATAGAATACGGTGGTTGAATCAAAGTCTCAGAATTGACTCTTAATTTCTCTGCGGGGTTGATACGAGATGCTGAATACGAATTTAATGTTCATTCGTCGAGCTGCGAAGAACTGAGGTAGGTTTTGCCGTCCAAATGGCATTGTACCTACCATAATCTACAGCAAACCTCAGGATCTGAACAAATTCGTTTTCAACACCCTGGTAGTTAACCTCAACAATCTTTTAATCCAAATCCAAAAACTTTCAAACATTCCAAAAATGTCTCTTGGGTACCTCTACCTTCACTAACTTTGGAAGACGCTTATAAACTCTTTGGAACCAGCAGCTCAGAGTGGGAAACAACACAGGTTTACTACAGAAGGGGTCGCAGCCGCGATGAAAAATCGCCACAAGGGCGTGCTCAACCCTGTTCATAGCTTACCCACATAAAGACGGCATGTGAAAGGGAAAAGGAGTATTTTTTACACATTTACGATTATAAGTGGATTATAAGTGGACCAGCGAGTCCTTCCTAGTCAATCGGAGACTATCGTCAAACGGCGCAATTTACCCAATAATACCCCCTTCTGGGAAGGTCCACTTGGTGCTCCGGTGGAGCTCAGACCTTTCTTCCCCTCCGCGTCTCAGAAAGTTCCTATACAGCTCCACACCCCGCGCCGAACCCTAAAACGGTCAGACATAGAAATACGAACGAGTCATACTTACGTCAAATGGAATCCGGCAGCCCTCGTAATCGAAGGATCGTACATCCTACCTGAAATTAAGCATTTTCTATGAGAGTGGGCCAACGGTGGAATGGGAATGGATGGTTTAGAAAAAACTTACAACGCCTTCTGAATCGATTTGAAGAGCTGGGTGCGCCAGGCGATTCTCTCGCTTGAGAGACAGTCGAGCACCATCAGGCGTTGAGCATCTGACGACCCCAGCGACAGGAAAAACTGAAAGATATCTATAACGGGGCGGTTCGTTATGTTTCAATCTGAAGATCAGGAGTACCTTGACGGCGTATATCCCTCAGGATTGCCAGCCTTGAGCTCTTCATATCCACTCTTTGTGACGATATCATCAGACTGCAAGGAAAGCAAATGGATTTCCTTTCACACACATTAATCTTCTAGCACGAGATGGATCAACCGAAAACAGCGGCCGGTCATTTTTAACGCGATGCATCAGCGAATAAAGGCGTCGGCAGAGGGGAAAATCTGCGAGCGAGCGAGGGGGGAATGATGGAGGGGGGGGGGCACTACGCAGTTTGACCGCGCACGCGACCGCACCGCATAGGCTGCGACGGAGGGTCGCAGAGTGTCTTGCCCGTCGCGGAAATCGTTGCGAGACGATTGTGATTTTCAAGCGATTTTGCGAGTTGTTGCCAATTTCCGAGCTCCATTGCTAATACTTGTGCTCCATTACCATCCTCTATTCAAATGTCCACGATTTCGACCCCTTTCCCTCTCCCTTGTTCTCATTCCTTCTTTCTGCTATATTTTCAGAGTGCTAAACTATTTTGGGGGTAGGCACTCAGGATTAAAGGAGAAATGTATGATACTGATCTCTGAAATCGATCTAATTTCATTATTTTTTCTTAGGAAATTACGAATGACAACGCTATCAAATATCTAATGACGAAAGAATTTTTCATTTTCATGGATTAATCTTTTCATTTCCATGTCTCGATCCTAAGTGCCCCCCCAGCTAGTTTTGCACCTAGTTTCAGCTTCCGTTTCTTTTCTGGGGTGCGTTCCAAGATTTTATACCAATCATAGTAATTAATAATGGTATATGAGGCCTCGTGAAATGGATATAGATAAATTTCAGTCTATCGTTTGTTAAATATCCCGTTAGCAGGCATCTCAGTGGAGCTTAATTGTTCATCAGATCTCATTTCATTGTCTTGCGTTTGATTTTCACTCATATTTCCCTCCCATCCTGCGAAATAACGAGACGAAAATAGATCATTGACTTCCGCGCTCCAATCGATCAACATTCGCGCTCTAATCCAAATCACACTCTGCAGGGATGCCTGCGACTCCGCCGCAGAATTTTCAAAGCCACGCCCACATTCGCTCGCTCGCAGACTTTCCACTATGCCGACGCCTTAATGCGCTGTCCGCATTCCTTTCGTATTATCGAAGCAGAGAATTCTACTGCCCTCCTGGTCAAGTGCAGTTTATGGTTACTAGTTATATGTGTCTCACAATTCGTTACACTACGAATAGCTTTAGTAAAACCCGAGATCTGCAGTGAAAGATCATTAGCTAACATGGGGAAAATGACCACAAGAATAATGGGAACTTAGCCAAATAATAGGGGTGAGAGGTTAGCTTGGCACCTACGTCGAGACTTTGTCCACCACGCGATCACAACCAGTTGGGGATGAGTATGGAACGTTTTTCACCCACGTCAGAATTTCTGGAAATCCCAGGCTTTTCGGGATTTCAAGTAAAATATGACATTTCAATAGGGCCTTTCAGAGTAGCGTCGCTGCGAAATTCGCGGCATCGCTCCTCAGAGCGAGTGAAAAAAGGCGTGGCCTATCGATTGCCGCCGCGTCATATTTCTTTCTCAGCGTCTCTTATTTCTTCGCTGCCCTTTAAGTTTGATCAGAGCGCATAAACATATTGGCGTGCCATCCCTCGCGTGTTCTGCAATCTCGGACATTCTGGAATCGATCAACAAATACAACTTATAGGTTTCGAATAATATACCAGGAGACACTACCACCAGTAGAATCACCTTCAACTGAAAAGATTTGCATAACAATAATGGTGTCCTCAACAAAAAATTATTAAACGCCATGACGAAATAAATCCTGGATGACCAATTAAGTACCATGAAGAAATAAATTCTGGATGACAAATCAAGTGACATGAAGAGATAAATCCTGGATAAACAATTAAATACCATGACGAAATTTATCCTGGATGGCAAATATCTAGTAAAATAGGCATAAAAAATGATTCTACAGAGAGTTAAAGGGCAGATATGTAGTAACGAAGCAACACAAACTAATATGAAGAAACTACAGCGACAAATAGCGACAGCGACAAAAATGATCGAGACCATTTGCCTCGCAAAACGTCGCAACACGTCGCAGAACGTCGCTCCCAGCTCGCGCCGTCGCTCCCACTCTGAAAGCGCGACGTTCGCTCCCGTCGCGCGGCACGGTTTGCGCTGCGTAGCACCCCCCATCTCTCACCACGTCGCCGCGACAGCGAATTTTTCTGCGACGCCACTCTGAAAGGCCCTAATGCAAATCGCATTCTTCGAAGCTCGCTCAGGAGCAGAAAGAACCTTCACGGTAACGAAAAAGTCTCTAAGATCGCGAAAAACTGCATAGATATGAGAAGAACAGGCACAAAATAAGCAAGAAAAACAAGCATACTTCTGAATGAAGTGAGCTTTAGAGAAAGGCAGCCAAAAAGGACGCCGGCGGAAATACACAAGTTTAAAGGACGCCGGCGGAAATTCACAAGTTGTGCAATTGCAGAGACACCGAACGCTCCGCCTCGTTTTTGGTTAACGCGGTCATCAGAATCGAGTCATGTCCACTATTCCCCGTGTTTCACCACCAACTTACACATCAATGCACCCAAACTTTAACGGGATGCTAAACGCAGTTTTGTCTGAGCCATGGATGCGAAATATAACTGAAAAATGCTACCACGTGGCCGTGGCTACTATTCCTTGGACGCGTTCTGCCATGGGAATGTTCTTGGAACGCACCCCAGGCCGCTCGGTCTAGGCCGAGCTGGCGCCCGGATGCCGGCTTCCTCAGCAGCCAAGGCGGCTGGGGACGGAGCCCACGGTTCCGGGGTCACCCGGTAGGTCATCACTGCCGAAGCAGTGCAGTACCAATGGGTACTGTAGGCCAACGCCATTCGGCGCCGGGCAGACCACTGAACCGAGGACAGCCGCCTTATATACGCAGCGCGGAGGAAGGGGGCGGGGCACTGCGACTGGCGCGGACATGCCCCGCCTCCAAGCGGCTGGCGGAGTAGGAAATAAGCCGGGGCCTCACGGTGCGCCCCCAGCCACCGTCGCATCCGCGGCACACTTTTTTGAGTAACGGCATATCAGCCGAATCTACCGATATCCGGCTCATTATCCGATGCGAATCATGATATATTTAGGATAATCGGTATCCGAATCATTATCCGACTCATAGCACATTTCGATGATTCAGATTTTGGATCAAACGGATTTTGAGGTTTTTTTGGTGATTCGGATTTTGGATCACTCGGATTTTGACGTTTTTTCGGTGAATCGGATTTTGAGTCATAAAAATTTCGGTTCATTCGGATGGATATCCGAAAATGAGTGAGTCGGATCCAATGCATACTGCGGAGCAGTAAAACATCGGATTTCGTCGCCGCGACCTAGCGTTGTAGGACGTTTGCCACAAAGCGATCACAATTGGAGCGCCTTTGCATTATGCGAGATGAAAAAGGAACAGTTGTCCCTCGCATGGCGGCAGCGACCTCCTGCAGTCAAAACATGGCTTTGATATATTTAGGGCCGTAAACAAGAACTTGACGTCTGTTTATCGATTAACGAAATATTAAGGTAGACTACTCCAGCTAAATGATATTATGTTCACCATAACGTAGGTAATTCTCAGAATATCGACGAACGGACATTCTTGTTCTGTATGAGTCAACCCACTTAATCAGATTTTTTCTCGATCGGGATAAACAAGCTTGCTCATGCTCGAACGGTGCGACACAGTGCATTTTTGTAATATTGGTCACGCGGCGCTGCGCGATCGATTTTCTAGAATTGCACTTCGCCGCAGTGCTCGACGGCGGATGTATGACTCCTAAAGGTGCGAGTAGAGTTCACCCGCTGGACGGCGCGGCAGCGTGCTACGAAGGAGATTCGATCGGGCGGTGTAGCATGATCGGTACTCCCTTCTTGCATGTTGCCGCAGGGGCGAAACTCTAATCGGACCCTAAGGGCCTAATTATGCTTTGGCGTTTCGCTGTCGCTTGCATCCGCTGCTGGTCTGCAAGTGATCGATTTCAAAATCTCACCGATTGCGGACGTGCCGCGGAAGCCAGTGGCAGCGGAACGCCGAGGTTCATACAATTAGGCCCTGAGGGATTTTTCTCTTCACACAGTCGAGTAGAATGATAGCAAGGTGTGCGCTATCTTATCTCTCACCTTTGTACGGAAATTATTGGCTATGTATAATGCATATCCTTGTAAGTGATCCTTTGCCGGCTGGACTGGGTGACTCTATTATGGATCAAGTCTATACACCGAGCAATAAACACGTATTTTATTGTGAAATTCTCTATTCTCTATCCAAATGTTACTGCTATTTACTCGTATGTCGTATTTGAAAATCTCTTACAATTGACGGGATTTCAGCAGTGGCTCTTTGAGTCAGAAACACACGTTTTTCTCGACACAGCGGGCCAAGATCATCACTTCGGATGAGATGATGAAGGGCGCACCGTTTTTCCTCTCTCGAAGCTACGTATGCTCTGGACACGCTGCGTTTACAGCCGCTGCGAACTACAAACGTGGCCTAGGGAATAGTTCTGTCAATGACCCTGAGCAGTTGAAATGAAGAGACTGCCATGTGCTGGTTACACCCGCACTCCTTGCTGGAATTGACGAAGATCATCGAGATGAACGGAACAGTTGAGGCTTGCCCTAGCCATAATGAGACCGCTCATGCCGTTTCGAGCTACCTAAAAAGGGAGGTTTTCGTAGCATAGCTTATGATGCATGTTGTGTTCAGCGCGTCCTACCTGGAGTCTGTCAGTTGAGGGTTTCGGCTGCGGTGAGTAGGGGAATAACTTCTCCGTCTCCTTTTCAGATTCACAATACTTTTTCTGCAGACGTACCACACGCCGCATACCAGGGCAACGAATGCAGACGCGGATGTAGATATCTCGAACTTGATTGATCACCTGGAATATTCAATTGCTTCAGTGTAGAAATGGCTCAGGTGGGTTATTTTGGACGCTGAACACTGATACGAGATCCAACTTCAGTTTTCCGAATATTACGATAGGTTAGAGTGGACAAATGACATTTTACCCATCGTTACCTGAGAGACTGAAAACGAATATCATATTCGTGTTCAGCGCCCCAAATAGCCAGGGCAAAATTTAGACTGGAACTACATATTTCTATTTCTGAAATTCGGGAAAAAAGACTTTTGTTTGTTTTTCATCAACCTAGGGGCATTGAGGAAAATTGGGAACCTCAAAATTGCTTCTTTCTATCTTCCCTACAATCCTGAAGACACAAATTTTCTCAAACTCCGCTTTGTGCTGGAATTGGTCCATAGTTAGAAAGTCTTTGGAAGAATTTTTTGAGCAGTACACCAAGATAGCATAGATTTTATTCGGCTAACGTTTCGGCGCTCTCGCCTTCGTCGGAGCCTTTAGTAGGCAGACTACAGTCTGCTGGGCACCCTCAGTTGGACTCAGCTGGCGGGTAAATGAAAATCTATGCTATCTTGGTGTATTGCTCAAGAAATTCTTTCAACGACTATCCACAATGCCAAGATTTATTGAAAGTCGAACGTGGAATAGTTAGAAAGGTTCCAATTTCAATTTCTGCGGTTGCTGGCATGACAGGGAAATAATTCCGTTTATCCTCCGAATACGGTAAATTGATATCAGAATTATCTGGAAGGATAAGAATACTGGATCAGTCATTGGTTGACTCCCGCACGTCACTGTAAAAACCCAAGACACATTCGAAAGCCCAACAAAGGATATAATAAATTGCGAATACAATGGAGTCAAGTCATAGTTATACCGAGATTATGGAACACTCTATACTGATTTTGGACAGGAAGCAGAATTTAACATTCGTCACGTGGATGCAGATCTGAACACGAAGCCCTATATCTCTGAAAGTTTTGATCGCGAAATAGCCGGGAATCAGCCCACCAGGCTCCGCAACGGCTCCTGGTGGGCTATTTCCCGGCTATTTCGCGACTATTTCTCGGCTTCTCGCGGAACGGACAAGAAGTACCCGTGATATAGCCGAGACATAACCGAGAAATATTCAGAAGTAAACAAAATTAAGCACTGAATTCGTTTTACCGTAAGAACAGGCACCAAATTTTCGAATCTTTTTTTATCGCGAAAGGTTCTAACATCCCAGCATTTGGATTGTTCACTCCTATTTTTAAACAACTTTTGGCGTAGGAAACAGAAAACAAATACACATACCTAAAAATTTGGGTGATGGTCGTAGTGTATTCCTAAGCGGGGAAACGGGGGATGAGAGCCGCTCGTGATTGGACGAACGGGGAAGGAACGAAGCCTGCGACTGGAAGTGCGAGTTTTTCCCTACTCTCTTGCGGCTGAAATACACTACGGCCATCATCCGAGAATTTTGAAGCGCGAAGCCATTTCCCCGACGTCAGGTTCGATGCGTTGTCCGCAGTCTTCCTGCGGACAACGCACCGAAAATGGTGCGTTTTTCTTGATTTCTACGTCATTTTAGTTCTACATACCAGGGGACCATTTAATCAATATAGCGAATAATCTCAAAATTGAAGATTATCACGAACACTGCTTTCAATTTGATTTCCCTATACCACACCAAGGAGCCAATCATTTAGGGAATAGGCGTTTAATGGACGATTACCCTTGGATACCCACCGAAAATGATGCAAATTTTATGTACATCTATAGAAAAATTTGCTCATAATTCTCGATTCCGCAGTTATCACTATTTTTCTTGTCATCTGACTAGGTGCTGACATATCAGGTTTGAGTGCTTGCACAATCGCGGCGCGAAGAAGTCCTCATGCAATTCCATGACCCGACACTCGTGCAGAGTAATGGTAGTGCACTTATTCCCCTGCAATATGCTATCCAAATACTTTTTTTGGGGACAGAATTCCAGGAATGTCCGCCATGCTTCGGCTATGCCTGAAGGGACGGCCTGTTGTCACCTATTCATAAGGAATATACCAGTAGCAGGAAATGTTTTTCCGTTTTCTGAGTGTCTCGAAGGGGTAGATGAAAGACTAACTTGATTGCCCTTTCATCATCATACATGCGATCGCAGAATATAATTAGTTGAACCTAGTTACGATGCCCGCCCATGATCACAAGCTTCTTAAATATTTTACTGTGCCGATTAGGTAATATAATCAAGTTCCCAGATGATTTGGGAATTTTCGAAATTGCTTATTTCTATCTACGGGAACGTTTCGTTGTAGAATTGAAACCTCCTGTTCTAATTTTCGATAACAGAAAAAATGTTAAAAGGACATGGTGCGGTTGCGGACTCGTGCTAACATACGGTAGTCTGATTGTGTTATCATTCATTTTTTTTCGAAATAGCTGGGGTTGGTCGGTGAGTTTCTGTTTCCACTCTTAAATTTTCACAAGTTTTCATTGGTACCACAGAATGTAGCCGTATCGGTGAAAACACAGACTCACCAAATTATCACAGCTGCCTCGAAAAAATGAGTAATACTATAAACAGACTACCGTATGTTAGCACGAGTCCGCAGCCGCACCATGCCCTTTTAATATTGCGCCTATATGTTTGCCCCCATGCCGAGCACACGCTGCCTCTCCAAGTTATGGGGAAGCCTCTCGTACGAATTTGAAGCTATATTCGGACCGCGCACCGCTATCGAGCTGCAGTTGACACCAAATTGTACTTTTTCCAATCAGGAGATGCGTCTCGAGAATACATCCGCGGAGGTACACACAGGAAAAGCATGAAGGTTTCATTATCCACTCTTGTACAATTTGGCCGGCCAGAGCCAGTCGGCGGACGGCTCTGTGCTGCTAACATATTGAAATTCCTGGAAGTTTAGGTTCCTGGCAAAAGTAAAGATTTGGCATGGCCGTTTTTTCGAAATTTTAGAAATATACTCAGTTAAAAGGGGAAGGTGAAGAAAAATGGAAAAAGTTTTGAAATATTCCTGAGAACGATTTGGCGTAGAATAATTTGATTCTTAGGAAATGTAATGAAATAGTTGAAAGTATGATTTGGCAGTCGAGTTTGAACCAACTATTTACAAGAGTTGTGCGAAACGAGAGATCGCATTGTATGAGCTTATCCGTAGAACATATCAAAGCAAAATCACGCGTGATATGGAACAAGCACTTGATTTTACTTCACTTAATACGTGAAGATCGCGGCATTCCAGCTCACAAACGAGCTTTTACTGCTTGCCTTATCACGCGTGATTTCGCTTTGATATGTTCTACGGATAAGCTCACACAATCAAAGCAAACCCACTGATGCCCTGCCCTCCCCCCCCCTTCTATGACGTCCTGCACACATTCTGTGACATCCTGCACACTCCCACTGATGTCCTGCACACTTTCTACGGCGTTCTGCGCACACCCATTTGGGTCCCTCTCACTGTCTACGGCGTCCGACGCACTGTTATTTGGGTCCCACACATTTTCTACGGCGTTCTGCGCACTCCTACTGGGGTCCCGCACACTTTCTACGGCGTCCGACGCACTCTCATTTGGGTCCCACACACTTTCTACGGCGTCCGACGCACTGTTATTTGGGTCCCACACATTTTCTACGGCGTTCTGCGCACTCCTACTGGGGTCCCGCACACTTTCTACGGCGTCCGACGCACTCTCATTTGGGTCCCACGCACTTTCTACGGCGTCCGACGCTTTGTTATTTGGGTCCCACACACTTTTTACGGCGTCCTACGCACTGTTATTTGGGTCCCACACACTTTCTACGGCGTTCTGCGCACTCCTACTGGGGTCCCGCACACTTTCTACGGCGTCCGACGCACTCTCATTTGGGTCCCACGCACTTTCTACGGCGTCCGACGCTTTGTTATTTGGGTCCCACACATTTTCTACGGCGTCCTACGCACTGTTATTTGGGTCCCACACATTTTCTACGGCGTCCTACGCACTCTCATTTGGGTCCCGCACACTTTCTACGGCGTCCTACGCACTCTCATTTGGGTCCCGCACACTTTCTACGGCGTCCGACGCACTCTCATTTGGGTCCCACACATTTTCTACGGCGTCCTACGCACTCTCATTTGGGTCCCGCACACTTTCTACGGCGTCCTACGCACTCTCATTTGGGTCCCACACACTTTCTACGGCGTCCGACGCTTTGTTATTTGGGTCCCACACATTTTCTACGGCGTCCTACGCACTGTTATTTGGGTCCCACACATTTTCTACGGCGTCCGAAGCACTGTTATTTGGGTCCCACACACTTTCTACGGCGTTCTGCGCACTCCTACTGGGGTCCCGCACACTTTCTACAGCGTCTTGCGCACCCCTACTGGGGTTCCGCACACTATCTAAGGCGTTCTGTGGATTTCTTCTGATTCACACCGTGCGGCGTTCTAAAAATACATCCAAGATCCGCCGTATTGATTGAAGCGTTCAATCCTAAACAAATGCCTATCAGTGACGGTGTTTATTTCATTAGTTCATTTTTACGAATGAGTAAACGTCGGATGGTTTATAATAACACCCCGGCCAAAGCGCCGCTTCGCGGCGCTTTGTCCGGAAGCTCCTCATCAGGGGTTCGCGCCGCTTCGCGGCGCTCTGTCCGGAAACTTTCTGGCTTTTAAACAAATTAAATCCCTCACGGTTAGGAAAACCCGGCCAAAGCGCCGCTTCGCGGCGCTTTGTCCCGGAGGCTCCATAAACCGGGGGTTCGCGCCGCTTCGCGGCGCTCTGTCCGGAAACTTTCTGGCTTTTTAAACAAATTAAATCCCTCACGGTCAGGAAAACCCGGCCAAAGCGCCGCTTCGCGGCGCTTTGTCCGGGAACCATAAGCCGGAGGTTCGCGCCGCTTCGCGGCGCTCTGTCCGGAAACTGTGTGGCTTTTTTAAACAAATTAAATCCCTCACGGTCAGGAAAACCCCGGCCAAAGCGCCGCTTCGCACTAGCAAAGCAAAAAAAACTTTCTGTTTCAAAATAACTTTAAAACACCTGAAACGGGGGATAGTGGTGGGTATCAAAGTCCCGGGAGCCCTATAATTACGATGTCCTGCTCCTAACGATTTGTAGAAATGCAGTTACCGCTTCTATTCGAGAAAATCCTCATCAACTGAAGCGTGCACTATCTCTACACCAATGATATCAATGGTCCGCCACAACTCTGCCGCTTACAAAGAGGTCCAGTAGTGTGTGAAAACACTACATTTTCCTGTCCTGACAGTTCAATTAATGATTTCTATTTCACTTAAAGACTTTTTGAAACTGGATTGAAACTGGACTCTCTCAGGACTGCTCTCACAGAAGAAATGAAAATTTGCCCATGATCCTTGCACGATTTTGTGTGGCGGGCCTTCTCAAACGCGGCAGTGCGCAGCTCCAGACCGTAATTTCACTCCGATAAGGACGCTGCTCACAGTCTGATACAACGAATTTTCGGAACTCTCCACAGTTTCCCCTTCATATTTGTGATTAACGAACGACTCGTTCAAAATTCTTCATAACCAAAATTTAAGGTCCACTTTGACGTGTGGATTACACGTCAAGTCCGAAAAAGGCCGCTGTAGGTGAAGCTGAAAATGTGACACCATAGCTAGGGTTCCTAGCTCAATAGAAACCGCTAGTCGGTCAGAAAGGTTTTCAAATTTTAGAGTAACAAAACTGTATTCTCCTCATTACGAAAATCTAAAAAACACAACTGAGAAAAAAAGGAAGACACCGACGACAGAACTTTCATCTAAATTTTTCTGTGTAGGGATTAGTGAAGCAGTTTGGTCCTGAGTGAACTTCCAGTACCGCGTCACACTGCACTGACTGAACGCTAGGTTTTGCTGCTTCTGCTCCCTATAATCCGTCTCGGTGGAGAGTCCCAAAAAGCATTGTTATCCCTCCACGTGCGGTTACCCAGTCACACCTCTTACACAGTTTCTGCCACACCGTAATTCAGAACACCAAATTCATAGTTGTTTCCGCGAACCCTTAAAATTTTTTGTGTATATTACTCCAGTTTTCATGATTACCGTAGAATGGATACTGCGTAAGTAACGTGATTGCGTACCTGCAGAGTGCTGTAGTAGCGCGCTGGTATGTATGGCAGGGTTCAGAGCAGCTAAGAGCGGTGACTCGCCATAATTCTTGTTTTTTTTTACTGGAAATGCGATTTGAAAAATAGTGAGAAGGGGACTGGCCAACGAAAGAACGACGTTGATCTAAATCCAGCCTTGAGCGACTGCCTTAAATATAAGTGTGAGCTCACTAATCGAATAGGGCGTTATGTGCCTTGTCGCGATAGATCAGTAGCAGGGATGAGCGGATTTCCGATGGTTTTTGGTCTTCAGATTTCTGAATTCCGATTTCCCAAAAAATGCCCCAAAATGCGGAAAGAATCGGAAATGATTAGAAGATTACAATTTTAGGAGGTTACGCATTGTAATTGCAAGACATTAAGGGTGTTCTTTAAGAGCTAAACCTGAACCGGAGGTTTGTTTTGATGTTAAAAAAGAGCAAGGAGTAAGGTTCCATATGTCAACAGGATCTATATTTTTTCGAAATGAACCAAAAACTCACTGTGATTGGGCTCTTTTCCTCAAATTCAGGTTGAACCATTCTCAAACTGGGCTCTTTTTCAGAGATATTTGGATTTGTCCATGCTTTTATTGAATCTAATAGGGTCCTGCGGTGTTTGTTTAGGTGGAGACAGTAGGAACAGAGTGAACGTATGATATCTTCTCAGAATGTGTGGTGTAAAAAATGGACGGGGCTTCGAAGGGCAGACGCGCGATCGAAACTCTGTTTGCCGGTGGTGTCGCGAAATCCGCACTGCTCGCCGCAATGAGCGCGCCTCGCCCATCCGCTAGACCATGTTTAGCAAGTGGCCATTACCTACTATAGTATTTTTGTTCAATTGTACTTGTTGTGATTCTAATGGTCTATATACATAGCTCTTGTTATCGAATGGTTACACTCACTATTTAAGTTACGGTACACAAACTGATAACTTATTGTGCTACAGTGAATTAGTGAGTGTTGTCTCGAAGTCATGATATCTAAAGTGTGCTACCGGAAAATGATTAATTGAAGCGAAATTTGAGCAGATTTGTCCGGATTCTCGGTTTTTGTCGTGTATCCGAATTTCGTGAAAATTGAGAAAGAAGAATAAGCCTCATTAAGTCTTTTTATTGGGAGGAGATCTCCTCCCAGCTAGAGATTAAGAACAGTTTTGAAGGATCATTAGATTAGAAGTAGGGTAGGTACATACAGCCACCATGGGTGGTTGGAATCCATCCAGGTGAACTTATTTCCGATTATCCGATTTCCCGATGGTTTTTGGCCTTCCGATTTCCGAATTACGACTCCCGAAATTCAAATGGTCGTTCCGATTTCCGAATAACGAAGTTTCGAAAAAGATTTCCGCTCATCCCTGATCAGTAGCCTCTCTGGGCTTTCATGCATTGCCGCGCATTTGGAGTGGAACAGTAACTGAACAAAGACTATTGTTCAATGTCGTTTTGTCGTCGGTCCGCACCCGCCCCATAACTTCCAGAGCCCCATATTAAAAAAATCAAAAGCCGTCTTCGTAGGGACTTAGCCTAACTGCCACTCCTTTCAACTTACCAAAATCGCCCATGAAAACCACTTTCTTTTCGACAGTGGTAAAAGCCCATACACATGCATTGATTCTCTTAAAATTTTGGGTTTCAGCCTTCAATGATAAGTGAATTCCTTCTGTACGGGTTTGGGGCGGGCTATAAGTCCGGGAGGTGATTCTAAGTCACGTCGATGATGTTGTAGTGTCACCAACGCACGAAGGTCGTGACCCCAGGTGATGCCGAGAATTGAATCTCCTCCACGTAATGAGGGTGAAGTCGTTTGGCTGAAGAAAGGAAAGGAACTCGAACTGCTCGCAGATTTTCGGCTGTTTCGATGGCAGAATGTTGAGAACCGAAAACGTAATCCCCCAACCTTCCCCTAAATGAGTGCACAATCGTATGAGCGTAAGTAAACTTTGGAGGTTTTGGTGAACTGAAATGCACATACAGCTCAATACTGTTTTGGAGTGGTTAGAGATGTAACGAAATAGTGCTATAGTGATGGAGGCCCAGGTGGTCGTACTTTGTGCTCCGATTCTTTTATTATATGGAAGGATAAATCCGTGAAGTTGTGGTCGTTGAAGAAGGTTTTTAGGCTACACAGACATCCTCTAATAGATCTTGGAGCTGCTTGAAAAGATTTTGATAACGGTTCATCGGGGTTTGGGGCGGGGTATAAGTCCGGGAGGTGGTTCTAAGTCACGTCGATGATGTTGTAGTGTCACCAACGCACGAAGGTCGTGACCCCAGGTGATGCCGAGAATTGAATCTCCTCCACGTAATGAGGGTGAAGTCGTTTGGCTGAAGAAAGGAAAGGAACTCGAACTGCTCGCAGATTTTTTGGCTGTTTCGATGGCAGAATGTTGAGAACCGAAAAACGTAATCCCCCAACCTTCCCCTAAATGAGTGCACAATCGTATGAGCCTAACTAAACTTTGAAGGTTTTGGTGAACTGAAATGCACATACAGCTCAATACTGTTTTGGAGTGGTTAGAGATGTGACGAAATAGTGCTATAGTGATGGAGGCCCAGGTGGTCGTACTTTGTGCTCCGATTCTTTTATTATATGGAAGGATACTTTTGCAGATTAAATCCGTGAAGTTTTGGTCGTTGAAGAAGGTTTTTAGGCTACACAGACATCCTCTAATAGATCTTGGAGCTGCTTGAAAAGATTTTGATAACGGTTCATCGGGGTTTGGGGCGGGGTATAAGTCCGGGAGGTGGTTCTAAGTCACGTCGATGATGTTGTAGTGTCACCAACGCACGAAGGTCGTGACCCCAGGTGATGCCGAGAATTGAATCTCCTCCACGTAATGAGGGTGAAGTCGTTTGGCTGAAGAAAGGAAAGGAACTCGAACTGCTCGCAGATTTTTTGGCTGTTTCGATGGCAGAATGTTGAGAACCGAAAAACGTAATCCCCCAACCTTCCCCTAAATGAGTGCACAATCGTATGAGCCTAACTAAACTTTGAAGGTTTTGGTGAACTGAAATGCACATACACCTCAATACTGTTTTGGAGTGGTTAGAGATGTGACGAAATAGTGCTATAGTGATGGAGGCCCAGGTGGTCGTACTTTGTGCTCCGATTCTTTTATTATATGGAAGGAAAATCCGTGAAGTTGTGGTCGTTGAAGAAGGTTTTTAGGCTACACAGACATCCTCTAATAGATCTTGGAGCTGCTTGAAAAAATTTTGATAACGGTTCATCGGGGTTTGGGGCGGGGCATAAGTCCGGGAGGTGGTTCTAAGTCACGTCGATGATGTTGTAGTGTCACCAACGCACGAAGGTCGTGACCCCAGGTGATGCCGAGAATTGAATCTCCTCCACGTAATGAGGGTGAAGTCGTTTGGCTGAAGAAAGGAAAGGAACTCGAACTGCTCGCAGATTTTTTGGCTGTTTCGATGGCAGAATGTTGAGAACCGAAAAACGTAATCCCCCAACCTTCCCCTAAATGAGTGCACAATCGTATGAGCCTAACTAAACTTTGAAGGTTTTGGTGAACTGAAATGCACATACAGCTCAATACTGTTTTGGAGTGGTTAGAGATGTGACGAAATAGTGCTATAGTGATGGAGGCCCAGGTGGTCGTACTTTGTGCTCCGATTCTTTTATTATATGGAAGGATAAGCCTGATGATTTTTCAGGCCAAAAAATGTTTCTTCTTTCCCGATGCAGTAAACGATGCGGAATTGGTGTCAAATGGGTATTTGACGCGCTGATCACGAATTTGCTATCAATTTTGCATTCAAAAGTCTCGTTAAAGAGTTATGGAGTGAGTTTGGGTTGGGGATGTTGTGTAGTATCAGAATTTGAAGGGTTATCCGACCGGTGGTAAAAGAATAGTCCTTGATTACTTTTGCAGATTAAACCCGTGAAGTTTTGGTCATTGAAGAAGGTTTTTAGGCTACACAGACATCCTCTAATAGATCTTGGAGCTGCTTGAAAAGATTTTGATAACGGTTCATCGGGGTTTGGGGCGGGGTATAAGTCCGGGAGGTGGTTCTAAGTCACGTCGATGATGTTGTAGTGTCACCAACGCACGAAGGTCGTGACCCCAGGTGATGCCGAGAATTGAATCTCCTCCACGTAATGAGGGTGAAGTCGTTTGGCTGAAGAAAGGAAAGGAACTCGAACTGCTCGCAGATTTTTTGGCTGTTTCGATGGCAGAATGTTGAGAACCGAAAAACGCAATCCCCCAACCTTCCCCTAAATGAGTGCACAATCGTATGAGCCTAACTAAACTTTGAAGGTTTTGGTGAACTGAAATGCACATACAGCTCAATACTGTTTTGGAGTGGTTAGAGATGTGACGAAATAGTGCTATAGTGATGGAGGCCCAGGTGGTCGTACTTTGTGCTCCGATTCTTTTATTATATGGAAGGATATATGGAAGGATAAGCCTGATGATTTTTCAGGCCAAAAAAATTTTTCTCCTTTTCTTATGCAGTAAACGACGCGAAATTGGAGTCTAATGGGTATTTGACGCGCTGATCACGAATTTGCTATCAATTTTGCATTTAAAAGTCTCGTTAATGAGTTATGGAGTGAGTTTGGGTTGGGGAGGTTGTGTAGTATCAGAATTTGAAGCGTTATCCGACTGGTGGTTAAAGAATAGTCCTTGATTACTTTTGTAGAATCAATCCGTGAAGTTGTCGTCGTTGAAGAAGGTTTTTAAGCTACATAGAAATCCTCGAATGGATCTTAAAGCTGCTTGAAAAGATTTTGATAACTATTCATCGGGGTTTGGGGCGGGGTATAAAGTCCGGGAGGTGGTTTTAAGTCACGTCAATGATCCTGTCGTGTCACCAACGCACGAAGGTCGTGACCCCAGGTGATGCCGAGAATTGAATCTCCCCCACGCAATGAGGGTGAAGTCGTTTGGCTGAAGAAAGGAAAAGAACTCGAAGTTCTCGCTGATTTTTTGGCTATTTCGATGACAGAATGTTGAGAACAGAAAAACGTAATCCCCCAACCTACCCTAAATGAGTGCACAATCGTATGAGCCTAACTATACTTTGAAGGTTTTGGTGGACTGAAATGCACCTACAGCTCAATACTGTTTTGGAGTGGTTAGAGATGTGACGAAATAGTGCTATAGTGATGGAGGCCCAGGTGGTCGTACTTTGTGCTCGGATTCTTTTATTATATGGAAGGATGTTTACGTGTTTTTGTCTCACTTGACCCTCAATTTTGAGGTCCCGCAAAAATTGAGCTACCAACTTCAAATTTTGTCAGGAGCTAACGGCAATCATAACCAACTTTCTGGCCAAAAATAAGCTTTCTAGCTCAACGATAAGTGTTCCAACTAGATCGTGTACGCCAACTGAAAAAAGGGGATGAACCCTTTTTTCGACCAAAATCACGTGGTTCTGACAATTTTTTCTCGAATCCCAGGTAACCACTCCGGATCATTTTTTGAACAGTTATTCAGTTTTTTAAAGTGTATTAAATGCAGAAAGAACGGCCTTCCTACGTTTACTCTGGACCCTGATACTGAGATCAGGGGGTTGCGCGATGGCGAATAAAAGCCAAATCTGGTGAGCGCTTCGCGCTCACCACAATTAACTTATACCATGCCTACAGCTTAGCCCAGCCAGATTGCTGGAAGGCAGCCGGCACGCGCTGGCTGGGCAAGCGACTCAGCTGTGAATACTCTCCAGGCGCCTCTCACCACTAAAGAGGGCGTCGACAATGGCATGCTAAGCGACAGAGAGGATAATGGATAGAGTTCACGGTTTTAATCAATCCCTCTAGAGATGCGCCTCACCCTTGAATTCTGTCCAGAGTCGTACAGGCTTTTGGGTGTGTATTAGGCCTATAGAATGACTTGCGAGGGCCAGCCAATGTTAACGTCTGTGTTATTATCTGTCCTAGGTGAGTGTGGTACTAATTCACTGACCCTAATGGAATAAAAGGCTTGATTGGTTTTGAGAGAGGATCGATCCCCCAATCATGTGCGTGCCAGTGTCGCCTCTTGTCACTTCTCAACTCAATTGGATAATACACACACAGACACATTTTGGATAATCACTACTGAGCTCGATGAAAGTATTTTTTAGCGCTACTGGAATCTTGGGCGAGTTTGTCCCATCGCTTGAGCGGCTACAGGGAGAGACAACTGCCTCTATTGGGTGTCTCTGCTTTGCTGAGATATCTCAGAGGGAACAGTTAGACGAGAAAACGAGTCGGAGAATTTTGCCGAACTATTATGCGGCTTCGTTGCCGGTTGCTTTTGGTTCGCCTGATTCGGGCCCCCGGCAATGGTTAAACGGACCTAATTAATTCAGCTGGAGTATAGCTAGAGCCATAACTGTATAGGCTTTCGCCACATATAGTCGAGCAAATCGACTAGACGCGATCATTTGTGGCTGATTAGCGACATCACCGCTCAGTGTGGCTTCGATCGCGAGCGACGATCTACCGCCGCGGAACGTGCATTCACTCGACTAAATTTGGTGGAAGGCCTTTACATAGCGCACCCAATGTGTATCACCTCTCTGGCCAGGCATCCCATTGCGAATGCTTCCCAAATCAGGATATCTCTGAAATCGTCCAAGACACCCTATGAACAGAGTTATGGCTCTTCAAAGATGCCTAGATTTTGAGAGTCAACAATTGGTGGACGAGTTGTCTCAGGCCTGTATTTCTCCTCATTCGCAATCGTTGCGCGAGAGCGAGCCAGGATAAGGAGACAGCCCATCAATGGTCTGAAGAACGACGACTTGTTGGAATTCATCCATCCATCGAGCCGCTATCGAGTTCGAAAATCTGTTTAGGGGTCAGGTCTGTGGTGGTCGCTTATATCTCGCCTATTTGGAGGAATTGGAATCTCGCATTTGGCACGTGTTATACAGGAGGGGTCTTCTACACAATTACATGAAAATCTGAAAATTCATATCTGAGGGTGTCCTGTGCCTTTAAGGCAGGGTTCGCAATAAAAACGACTTTTGAGCTCTCGTCATGAGAATGTAGATTTGGTCATCACAAAAGTAAAAATAAGGGAAAAACGAGGAAATTCGCGAGAAAACGCTCAAAAACAAAAAATAACGGCTAATTACCGGTGTCGGCCGGCCCACCACTTATCGCTTGCTTATCCGCATTTTATTTTGCTGTTAGAGTAGTCAGTAGTCTCCGGAAATGCTCAGAAATTACTTTAGAAGCAGACTAAAAGTTGACAGAACATGCTTTTACACATATCTCGATAATTGGGGGCGGAGGACACCAAGCAATAACTTGTTCCTAAGCATTTTTTCTCCAATTTTTTTCTTATTTTCACTTTTGTGATGGCCAGATCTACCATTCCATGGGGATGGCACAACAACAGATTTTATCGAGAACCCTGCCTTTGATTCAATCCTTCATTATCACTTATATTTCAGTATCACGGGGAGGTCCCTTCATACCCGGATAAAATGACTCCAATGAAACCCCTCCTTTGCGGAATGCTGAAGTACAATTTCTTTGGGAAAGGGATAAACGAAATATGAAATTACATATCCCATTGTTTACGAAATATTATCCTCCGTGGAATAATATCCGGAATGATAAATATATGGTTCTCGTTGGGCGTTTTACATTTCTAGCCTTGCACACGCTCACACCCTTGTGCTTAAACAAAGGATTGAGCTATTCGTGCTTTTTTCCAATTTCCCATGGCGGAAATAATTAAGTGCTCAAATGTGAAGGACGGAAACTTATAACAGTCCAGGAGGGTTGTTGAAAATTGATTTCCGCCCAGCGCTTGGGCTAGAAAGTTCGTTTCGTCAGGTAAGCGAGGTAACTGAACGCAAAGAGAGTTTTTCCTAACAGAGCTGTTGCAGAGATTGCCTCAGCAGGTTGAGACCACCTGAACTCTCGCAAAATTTGTCTTCACTTTGTTGAGCAGTAGTAATGGAAATCCATAGGTGAAGTGCGGTCGCAGTCCTTGTGTATAGGAACACTTTCGGCAACAGTAGGTGCCAAGCATGAAAGCATTATTCTCGATTTTTATAATTCTTAATTCCAGCCACGAAAGACCGATGGTTGCGAATGGTAAAAATTGGGGTCAATCGAAGGTGGAAGAACATTTCATGCAGGGGCATGAACGCTGCGAAAAAGATCAGGCAGCCGCTCCGCGTCCTGTGCCCGCAGCTTCGAGCCACGGGACGGCCTCAAAGTACGGCGGACGTAGATGCACTTCACAGTAAACTCTACGCCTAGCAACATTTTTTGTCATCGCAGTCGCTTTTATCATCCATATTGTGTATGTGATGCTACCGTTTCCAATCTTCGAATTTTTTATTGCCCTCACTGATCATTCGCCACTCTCTCATTCGCTTGCTCGAGCCGTTTCCTCCTCTGTTTGGCCGGCATCATGAAAGGCATTACGATTTTTCTAATTTATTGCTTCTCAATGATTCTCTATTTAGCTTTTTTTCACCTTCAGACGACAAGAAGCCTTCATCGAAATCGCGATCTCACACCTAGGCGCAGTGTACTGTGGAAAGTGCATTTACATCCGCGACACACCAATACACGCCATGCACTTCGGGGCTTAAAGGCAATGTTCACGATGAAAATTGTTTTTCTGTTTTCCTCCCTATCTTGAAAACGGCCGCGTGCCGATTCCAATGATGTCTCTGAAATCGTACATGACCTTCTGGGAACGGAGTTATGGTCCATCAAAAATTGAGCTAAGGAAACATGATGGACGAGTTGTCCGAGGCTTGTAACTTCCGTCTTTTGCAGCCGATGTATGCGAGCTGACCTGAGTAAAGAGAGAATCTGAGAATGAAGGAAAGAACGGGTCGAATGATTGGAAATCATCGCTCATCTCACGATCACGAGCATTCATTTGTTCACGTCGGTGGGCGTGTGATGCGCTTTTTAGGTTTGCCTTGCGCTCGAAATGGCAACTTCAGGCTCTTTTGGAGCTTTTACTGGCTCGTTTTCATGCGTTCTTTCGACGTCAACGTTACATTGTGCCCCTCCACTACCCATTCCTAGTGGAAACTGAAACACATTTTTTTATCGTGAACACTGCCTTTAACGCTGCTCGCATAAGACCCGGAGCGGCTCCCTGACTTTCTTCGCAGCCTTCATGCCCCAGAACAGTAGTAGCTATGGTGGAAAGGGAAGAAAGGAGCACTAGAGAGTTGAGCATTCCAAAGGACGGGTACACAAGTGATTTCATCGTTCCAACAAACAGCTCCACAGGTAGGGCGGAGTGAGAAAACGCCATTTCGTGTAAAGTGTGTTCGGATGAGAATGACAGCCCATGCGGTCGGCGTGCGTTGCAGGCGGCCTTCGCATGTGCCGCTTTCGGACGATTTTGCAAACGGCTGGCTGTCACCTCCTTGATTGATCGACGCGGTTTGCTTGCTGGCAGCCGGTGCCGGCCCCGCTCGTAGTCAATGGCTGTCGGGGAAGGCTCGTTTCGTATGCTCGTCCGAGAGCGGCACATGCGACGGCCGCCTGCAGCGCACACCGCCCGCATGGGCCGCTGTTCTCATTCGGACACATTTTACTTCTGGTGCGTTTCCCCCAATTTATCCTTCGCTTCAGATACAGTTGGGAACAAATAATCGTTTCAACGAATTATCTCGATATTCAGGATTATCGCGAAAACTGCCTTCAGGGCAGGGTTCGAGGCAATTTTCTACTCCTGAATTTTACCTTCAATGGATGCTCCGCTCATTGGTTTTTACAGAAATCGCCCAAAAAAGAGCCGGTAAAATACCTCGTTCTGCGCTATTCCAGTCTAATCCCTCCGCTAGTGGAGCTCTTCTAGCAATACCGCTTCGCATCCATTTCGCACCCCGTAGCTGAGGTATATGCCAGTAACCTATGCACCTAACTTCTTTCTTCCACCGTGCCTGTTTCTATGCTGGGTCTGCGAACCACATTTTGACCAGACCTTGCCTTCGAATGCACCTACCTTAATGTTCGTCACAGAACGCTTGTTTAGTTTTTCTCATGAAGGATCTGATCTGAACTTGACTGAAGTGAGAAAAAAGTGAAAAGTTGGAGAAGAAATGTCCAATAATAAGCCTAAACGGCCATCACTGATTGCATCCCACCCTCATTTCTTACCGGTACCAATCATTTTTAGAGTAGAACAATTCTATGCGTTGAAACAACAACGTTCGACAGCGGTGGCAGTTTTCTAATAACTAGAGAATGATGAGTAGATGAGAACGGCTGACCTCTTTCCTTATCTGTTTGTCATTAACGGCATAAATCGGAAGTCGCATTGCGCATGCCAAAATCGGCAGAAAGGAAGAGATGTCCGTTGTTACAGTGTAGAAACCTTCGTTAGCGAACAGTGATTCGATATCAATTGTCTAAAATCCACAGTCAGATGCCGAATATAACTTTCCAGACGAGATAACATGCCTCCCAGAAGGCGACGACGACGTCGATGATGTTGGCGGCCAGATAGCAGCAGACTACCATGACCAGCATCCTTGTGACAGCTCGTAGACGAGACTTCAACCGCGTCACTTCAGCCCTGCAATAAGTGGTTAAGAGCGGAGTTCGCGCAAAGATCAGGGAAGGCAGACCTGGTGCCAACTGTGGTGAAAAGGACCAATGCCTTCACTGTTTGGTCGCGGTCACTTCGGCGCACATTCACCACTATGGCTGCATTGAACGACGCCAGCACTAAACTGGCTAATTAGTGTCGAGACAGAGTCTGACTTCATTTCGTGTTCAGTTTACGACATAAGTGTGCCGGATGCACTATTGTGTGTAGCTCGACACCCTGTAATAGCGGCTACTGGTCTAGTGAACCTACAACGCATTATTGTAGCAAAAGACGAAGTGCGCAAAAAGATCTGTCAGCAACAAACGCGGGATGCTCATGCTGAGACGCTAGCTAACGCGGACAGGGCGTCTCGTTAAGAAGTCTGCAGTTGAAGTTACTTCATGCAGAGCATTAGGCTGAGAGTGTGGCCAAATCCTGACCCCGAATCGATTCCAAGGCACAATTGCAATGACAAAATGTTCTCAGTCATCATTGCTCGCCGCTCACTGACTTCGATACAGAGCAGCTCCAGCGTATGAGCGCTTTGTCTCTTCCGACGCCATCGATATTCGATTTACATCGCTAAGCTAAGTTTGGAAGAACCCCACGACTTCAACTGTGAGTCCGAGTTGCCATCATGGCGAATTTGCCGCGTTTTGAAACAAGCGTGAGCTCCCTGTATACAACTTTGTGGTTTTTCCAAACTACTGCAAGGAAAGTGAATTGAATTCGTTCCAAAAGCTTCCTCTTCTTGTCTTTCTTAGTCACATAGTACTCTTATCGATTGTAGCTACTATTAGGGGGATCGGGAAGTAATGACGTTTTCTGATTATGCGGGACTCGAAAACTTTCTCTGCCTACTTTTCCAATCTCTTCAAATGTTCTAGGGTGGTCGACCGAGGTTGGTTAAGACTTTTTAAAAATTCCTCGATGGTCTGACACGGATTTGTTTCCACCTTCGCCCTTAACACGGCGCTGTGTAACGTTGATGGTCTTCCTGATTGATACGAGTCGGAAAGATTGAAATTACTCGATTTGTAATTGGAAAACCACCTTTAGCATTTTAAATGCTCGACGCATTTGGAGAAACATCGCAAATTTTTATGGTTGCAACTGTTGCGTTACTTCCCTTGCAAAGTGTACCTCTTCTGGTAACTGGCTGGCCATTTGACCCGAAATTTCAAAAGATATACGATTAATTGTCTATAAGAAAAGAAGACACTCTACCCTCAAAAGGTCTTTGGCACGCCTCTGAACCAAATAATGGGCTGATAAATGAGAATCACCAGGTATTGACATGCGCAGAAACGACATTACTTTCCGGTCGATCTAGCATGTAGTATATTACCGTTTGTTGGATTCGGTTAGAAGGCGCGCTGGCGACTCCGACGTCCTTTTTTATTACCTTCCTTTTATCAAATCTGGAATGTTGGGAACCAATAGAGGATCCGGGTTTTCAACCATATAATGCTTCCTGAGGGCTAGACGCGAACGAAAAAAGTTTGGAACGTGATTGGTAGATCTTCATATAGTGCTTACAGCGCTATGCAGCCACATACTGTATGACTAACACAATTTCCACACAAACTTCCTCGTTTGGACTTACGCATTGATCTCTGCCAGCGCGTAGCTAGATGCCTCACACGGAAACCGGAGATGCCCAGGGTTTCGGAAGCATCTAGTCCAATTTTGACACGAGAATTTACGTAAATTACGGAAAGTTTAGCCTCAATTGGTGAAATTTTAGCTACAGCGCCAGCATATTCTACGTAAATTCTCGCTACGGCACCCCCATATTCTACGCTAATTCTTGTTACAGCATTCGGTCGATCGACCCACCCAGTCTTGATCCGTACTAGAGAAGCGATCCCCGCTGCGATTAAGCGCATCGCCGTTTCTTCCCCACGGCCTGCAGCATCGCAGCGTCCAAAATTATCTCTAGCAAGGTATTCCAGAGAGCGACACGGCGTCACCCTCCACGACCAGCCACAGTCTCTCAAGTAAGCACTCTGTGAGTTGACTGGGCCAACACTGTTCGAACGGCATCCCAGCGTTCCGCGTAGCCAGCGCGGGTTCAAGATTGCATTACAACACAGGCTGTCGCTAAATCCGTAGATTCTCGCTACAATTTTATAGCGAGAATATACGGGTTTAGCGACAGTGAGATCAATGTTTCAAAATTAGCCTTCGTTTTTACGTAGAATACGCGCAGAATTTGCACCCTTGTAGCCTCGACACAAGAATATGCTGGTTTTAGCTATCGTAGCCAAAACCCGCAGTTTACCGCTATATGGAATGGGGCGGCGTTTCAGGCCGCGCCCTCGGAGGCATCTAGCTACGCATGGGCAGAGATTGTTCCGTGGGTAGCCACTCTGTCTAGGTTCTAGAGTCTGGGATCTTGAATAATTTCTCAGATTCGAAAATAAATTGTATTGAAGCCAATCTCGGAAAAAAAGCACTAAAGATGCGGAAACGCATCCCCCGCGCCTTCTGACCAAATCCTACGAGAGGCATTGTAGGTGATTTTGAGCTAGACTGCAATTCAGAAATACGTATGTTTACTTCGACACAACATCTGTTAGTAAGGCACTCATGGATATCAGTCCGACTTCATTGTTACATTTAAGTGTTCAGCACTCACCAGTGAATGGAAGGAAGACGGTCACAATCTTGCGCACCCAGAATTTCCAAACGGCATCGTAGACCTGGTTCGAAAACAACCTCGACGATGCCAATCCCATGCTGGAGAAACCCGTACATCGCGGGTTGTAGACAACCTGAAATGTCGGCTGAAACCAGCTCAACTGATGGATTATGCATAGGATTTGGTCTCACCGCAACTTCAAAAAACACCGTGCCTCTGAAAATGCAACTGGCTACAAAACAGAAAAACACCACGGAGGCACGATGCCTCGACAGAAGTCGAAACAATTCGTTGGCCCTAAAACAGACGGATGAAACTGGATATTGGTGCGATGAGATTGTCGCTCACCGACAATCTGTGGTGCTCTGAAGATAGCGTTCAATTGTCGCAGCCATCAGAAGGAACGAACTGCTGCTAAGTGTGATGTGAGACACGGTGAACGCCGCTCGAAGATAGCGATGCCACAAGTAAAACAAAGTGAAAGACTCGAAATAATCTGTGTAGACCTGAAAAAAAAAATATATATATATTCTCCATGTTCTTCCTTCTTCAAACCTCGGCATCTTATTATGATTATGATACTGCTATGCCAACGAGGTTGATAGGTGGAAATTTTATTAGTGGCCTGACGTTTCGACCTTCACGTCTTCATCAGAGGCCTCGCAAGTCCACCTTTACGCGGAATAGGTCCGCTGCCGCTGTTAGTAATCGAGTAAGCAGGATTCTTGCTTACTCGATTACTAACAGCGGCAGCGGACCTATTCCGCGTAAAGGTGAACTTATGAGGCCTCTGATGAAGACGTGAAGGTCGAAACGTCAGGCCACTAATAAAATTTCCACCTATCAACCTCGTTGGCATAACAATATCATAATTATATATATATATATATATATATATATATATATATATATATATATATATATATATATATATATATATATATATATATATATATATATATATATATATATATATATATATATATATATATATATATATATATATATATATATATATATATATATATATATATATATATATATATATATATATATATATATATATATATATATTCGAACCATGATTTAAAGGCAGTGTTCACGATAATCTTCCATTTTGCGGTTAGTCACTGAATCGATTGTTTGGCCCCCAGGGAGACCTAAAATGACGAAGAAACCGAGAAAAACGGACCAGAAGGCCATGAAATACTTAACTCTCACCCCGCGTCTTTACTCTCACAGGAACTGTTCGTTGTGACAATGAAATCTTCTGTGGGCCCGTCTTTTGAAATTTTCAACTACAAGTTGCTCCATTCCTTCTTTCGGACCCTAACTATCACTGTTTTGCCTAAAATAACCTTCCGTCTTCGATTAGCCCCATTTTTTACCGGTGACAACCACCGCGAACATATTCATTCAATCGGACAACTAGTCCAGGCCAGAGAGTAACGTCACTGGAATAAGACGTTTTAGTGCGTTTCTCGCCGTTGCTTCGTGATTTTGGTAACACTTGGTTGCCAACGAATTGCTTTGAGCGGGAAACTCGGGAAGGGAAATCATCGTGAACACTGCCTTTAAATTCTCCAGCTTCTCCTATCTTGAAACCTCGGCATTTTCGTATTGTAGTGTTAAACTGTTTTTCTGCCTTCGAGGTTGATATTGTGAACAGATTTTATTGGTTCGGCCTGAGCGTTTCGACGACGATCGTCGTCTTCAGAGGCACATCTATCCGCCCACCGAGCAGCGTTACGTCTGCTGTTAACGAGAGACCAGTAAAGAAACTCTTTACTGGTCTCTCGTTAACAGCTCGGTGGGCGGATAGATGTGCCTCTGAAGACGACGATCATCGTCGAAACGCTCAGGCCGAACCAATAAAATCTGTTCACAATATCAACCTCGAAGGCAGAAAAACAGTTTAACACTGCCTTTAAATGCGAGCGACACAATAATAACGAAGGGTACATATTAAAATATCTCTTTCCATCATGTCAGTGATAAACCTTTTCTTGAAGGTTCCGTGCCCAAATTGTTTGTCATGAATTTCCACATTTTACCTTTAATGGTCTTGGCTTCCGACGTTAGAGTCGTCATCAAGAATCTAATTCCAAGAGCCTGCTGAACCTTCGCTCGATAAAGTCGGAAATACAGATAACGAAAAGCTTCATAAAGCGCAGAGCCAGTCGGCCGGTGGGCTTAAGCAAGGGTTGCCGAGCTAACAAACCTATGGCGGCCTAAAGAAATGAATCCTAACCTTCACTCTGAGGTTTAGCGAAGGCAGGACTCAGAATAATGAAATTCCCAAGGTTGCTTCGCGTGGAGAGCGAGACAGCGAAGAGACGGAAGGAGCAGCACGACGTGCACACACACGCGCGACGAGTGACGGGATCTTCTTTTTTACATAGAGTATAGAACTATGAAAAAGTGGAGTCAAAAAAATCGTGTGCACCAAAAGCCACCTCTCATTTTCAGACCCCATTCTAGAACTGAGCCCGTGGGACGAGATCAATAGTGTTTGGCGCATCGAAAGTGTACCGTTCTGGTATCATAGAAGGCTAAAATGGGAGAAGTTTGGCGAAAAATGCGTCAATCGTAGGGATGTTCTGAATCATAAGCAAAGTCCGAAGCTGCGCCAAGTCTCGTACGGTTGTGGACAGGTGAATAGATTTCCGCTGTGGAGAGGACGCACAACTACCAAAACGGCTTGAAACCGATTTGTTAGATGGAGTTTTCAGAGGGAGAGATTAAGGACGAATTATCAGAAGAGAAAGATAGCTACATCCAAAAGCGCTGTTTCCAGAAAGACGGAAACTTTGAGAAGGGATTTCGGATACTGGTCAGACTCCACTAATTTTCCTTTATCGAATCATGGAAACCAGCTCACTGTTGTACCCGGATCACTTTCTGACTTAAAGGCAGTGTCCACGATAGAAACCATGTCTGTTTTTTTTGGTGGAGATCGGCAACTACGGGGCCTACCGCAACCCTAACGTTGAAAAGCTAAGAAAAATGAGCTCGGAACGGCCCCCTTCGGGCCCAAAGTTGGACACCCGTCAGCTCGTCACCCCCAGATGCACTTTCCACGCCCACCGACGTGAACAAATGAATGCTCGAGATTGTGAGATGAGCGATGATTTCCTATCTATAGCCCCGTTCTTCCTTTTATTCCCAACTTGTCTCTTTACTCAGGTCAGCTCGCATACATCGGCTGAAAAAGACGGAAGTTATAAACCTCGGACAACTCGTCCACCATGTTCCCTTAGCTCAATTTTTGAGGGACCATAACTCCGTTCCCAGAAGGTCTTGTACGATTCCAAAAACATCATTGGAATCAGCATGGGACCGTCTTCAAGATAGGTGGAAAAGCAGAAAAACGATTCTTATCGTGAACACTGCCTTTAAAATGACTTTCTTCGGAAACATGGAAATGCCATTATGACCTAGGGACAAGATTGGACGTCAGACCATAGCGCTAAAGCCCTGTAGCAGATTTCTCCCGATGAGGAATCACTGCCTTTCCTGCGCTATGAATTTCTCAGTGTGATGATGAGGATTTCGACTTTTAATTATACAATTTTGGACGATGTTAGGAGAGAAGTCGACAAAACTGGAGCGATTTGAACGTCGACGAATTGCGGAGCACCGTAAGTGCCGTGATACCACGGCTAAAGGTCACAGACGGGTATTATGAGCGACCCTGCGAAGATAGTAATATGTCAAGTTTTCGAGCTTCTCCAGCGGGAAAAAAACTGCTATGTATCGGGAGCTTTTTATTACGTGAGCAGGATTTTTGCGCGCGCCAATACTTGGTAGACAATGGTATGTAATATATCTCGGCCTTATATATGTAGGACATTCATTTCAGTTAGATAGACTGGCAAGGGAATGACCAGATCCGCCTGCCAGAACTGTCCATATCTCCATGTTTTTCTGACAGACTACCTTCCGGGTAGTCGTAATAACAACCTAGTATTTGCCCGAGCAGTAGTGGAAAAATAAGTTAGGAGCTATTTTTTGAATTGAGGTCGAAACGACAAAAATGCTGAGCGCCGTATCACCTAGCTCTTTTACAGCGCCACTGTGCAGAGTTATCCGAGTGGTCCAGGGCGGCGACCTACCAGACGTAGGACGCAGAGCACGATCCTCTCTACATGCAGAGTTTTCGCCACAATGTTTTTTAGGTCCAACAACTGTACGCAGCATTTTATGACAGTTTATTGACACCAGCCGTCATAGGGAAGAAGAACATGCATACAGAAGAGCAGAATTTGGAAACGAAGTTTCTAATAAAAACACCCCGGTCATTTCGACAGCCCATTCACAACGCTTTCCGAGGAAGTTGGATGTTGGAATTATGTTAGTTTTATGTTTGGTGCTACTGCAAGAGAAATTTCTGTTTCACCCACTTCCTCGAAAATTACCATTGATGTTGGTTTTTCTTGTTGTGTATTTCCTTCGAAGTGCTTGCTGTTTTTTCTTCATCAGAAGTACTGTCAATAAACTTTTACATGAAGACCCCTAACAACTTTCGTCTCAAAAAATAGCATGGTAAAAGTTTTTGCACCAAAAGGAGACTGGACCACAGGATTGTTTTGATGGAAGTCTATGAGCTACAGTAGCTGAAATGTTTTATTCCTACAGTAACCTACCATTACCGCTCTAGAAACGCTAAACGAACCTCATATTCGTGTTCAGCACCCCAAAAAACCCCTAGGCGAAGTTTCGGGGAATTTTTTTTTCCAACCTCTCAAACCGGTAGCCCAATCCCATTTTTCGGGGTGGATAGGTCAAGGAAAAAATTTTAGCCTAAACTTAGCCCGCGGGTGTAGTTTGGGGCGTAGAACACGAATCTAGGTCCGTTTGTGATTTTTCTCGAGAATATGATAGGTTACGGTAGCTTGATGGTAATAATCCTACAGAGCTCCTCACATTTTGGTTCATAACTTTTTTTTTCACTACTACTCGGGCAGCTAGATTGGGGCTTTTAAGATTATCCAGGAGGTAGTGGATCAGAAAAACATAGCTTTATGGGTAGTCCTGGCGACCAAGTCTGGTCATTCCCTTGTAAGAAGATAGATTATGTAGACAATAGGAAGCTGGAACGAAATGGTGAGGTCTGAGCGGCTGCAGTGTACTAATATGCATGAATGGCTCTACGCATCTTTTGCTCCAAAAAGAGTGTTCTTGGTGCTAGTCTTTCCTTCCAGCTTTAATAAGGTGAAGCACTCTTAGTGGAATTCGGGCAAGAAGTCGTGGCCGTAAAGAGGGCAGATCTTTGACTTCATAAATTATTCGACCGAGCGCCTTATTTCTCACAGTCATTGACAACTCACCCCTCAAAGATCGTTGACTAATGACAGTGTTCAAAATAAAAACCATGTCTTATTTTCCAATGTTTTATAGCAGGTAAGCTAGTGAAGTTGGGGGTGATAATGACACGGCTCCACAAACTCCACAACTTTCAGAGAAAAAACTCTCAAGACCCTGAAGTTTGCAGTTGTTGCAACTACGCTCATTTTGTTTGTTTGGTGCAGTCAAAACTAGGGGCCCTGGGAAAAATTACGCCTTTGAAAAATTTTAGTAAGCTACTTACTTTTGCTTTCTTTCCCCGAAAATTCTCCAGTAATAAGAGCTTCGAGTATCATGCTCCGATTTCGCGAAGGGTTCTCAGCGAATCGACAAATGTTGTTTGAATGAACAACACTTCTACGGTCCGTTTCAGTACTATGAAGCCACCCTCTGAAATTGAGGATATCGCCTCACCTTTGAGAATTCATGGCACGACACTAACAGAGCGGACTCAGCACCTCCAAAAACCTTGCGCCTGACAGTTCCGGAAATTGACTTCATTTAAATAGAGTTTTGCAAATAAATTAGCGATTTTCCACGGTCAACGACGATTATCCACCCCAATGAAATTTTTCATTGAGGTGGATAATCGTCGTTGGTGGTCCCATAGTTTTGAAACGGTTTTCACTCCTCAAGTCACGCTTGGTGAAGATGAGTGGTTTCTGTATGAGGTCTTTCCATTGAACGTGTAATTCATGGGGTTCGTCAAAACTCAACTTCTTTCTGTCATGACGGATCACTAGAATAGAAATCATTCGGGGAAAACGAACGGATGTCAGAGAAATTGAAATGTCTACATGCTCCTGTGTGCAATTTTGAGGTGAGCACATTCGTGGTGAGCCGCTCGCACTAATGCTTTCTTCGTCAGCTGCCTTGCAATGCTGAGAGTCCTGCTAGCCGCTCTCCAGACTTTCAGTTCTGGTGCAAGGAGGGACAACCCCTTTCCGACGGGTTGATGAAGGCAACAGAGTGGTACCCCAAGCACTGAATTTTACGAAAGTCAAGGCTGAATAACGAGTGAAGCCTTCAATTGTATTGACTTTTCTCATAGGAGGCTGCAGTTTTTGAACGAAGGTCTGCTACGCATCTTTGTCGATCTAGTTGATCAGAAATGTAACGACTGGGGCAACCAGCAGAGTGCAGAGCAGAAATTCCGGCTTAGTTTTCGACTGATGGCATAGTTCCGCTAGGTGTCGGGGAGAAGATGACCCGGCACATGCATGTAGCAGATAAAAAAATGGACTTCCACGGAAGACGTTGATTATCGTTGGTCGTTGTACGATTTCGAAACGGTAGAGAATCGATGATTGATTTGTAAAACTTCATCTACTGTGCTTCTCTGGGCCGAATTCCGGTCCGCAGTTGCGTCTCGACACACTTTGCAGCCGCACGCGCTCAAGTCAGTCGAGTTTTCAGCGCCAAAGCCGACTCGATGTGGCTTTTTTATACAGTTTTCCCCAATTTTGTTTAGTTTCCAGTTTCCAAAACCCACCAACAGATTGGCGGCTGCGGCGCTGGAAGCTCTTCCGACTCGAAAGCGCGCGGCTGCAAAGCGTGTCGAGACGCAATTACGGACCGGAATTTGGCTCGGAGAAGCACAGTGAATGAAATCATTACTTGAAAGTGTCAGGTGCAAGGTTTTCGGAAATGATTAATCTGTTGGTGTTGGTGCAGTGCCAAGAATCTAAGGAGAAGAAATGGAATCCTCGATTTCAGGTGAGGCTCTGTGGCTTTGAAACGCACTGTATGGCTTCCGTATAATATTTAGTCTGACGCATGAACCAGGCGGCTGGTCATGCGGTGTTGGCGGCACCACCGGCCGATGTGGTTTCGATGGCTCTCGGCGATCTACCGTCGTAGCCCCGTCCATTCACCAGACTAAATTGATTACGTGGACTATGTCTTGGGCAGGCTGATTCGAAGGGTCAGCTGATACGCGCAATTTCTATCCACCTTCAAGCCGGTTTTGATCGTTATTTCTTTCCAAATTTTCGAAAAGACGCAAAACTTACGTTTTTGCAAAAGAGGGACATTCGGTAATTACGCCGTCCTAGCTCTTACTGATTGTTAACCTTCAGATTGCTTTTGCGCATAGTGACCTCACTGTAGCAAGACTTTTGATCTACATAAACATTTTGTCATTGAATTCTTTCTGGAGGGTTTGATAAAGAGATCTATTTGAGCATGAGAGGAAACCCAAATTTTTTTCTTGTGATTCCGAAGTTAGGATGGCGTCATACGGAAATATCGTCTACATATAGTGCATCTAGTTCTTTTTTGCATCATACAAATTGTGAGTCTGGTCTCTCACAGATAACGGGCAGAGATAAGAACGTACACTTTTATATTGGAGAATAATTGGCTTTTTCACTAGCTTCGCATTTCTGTTCAAACTTATTCAAATTTTCCGAAAATGATAAATTGAAAGCAGTTGAGATGAAGTTGGGAGGCTCCCGGGATTAGCTCACTTTTCTTAATGTTTCAGAACTCCAGACTATGGCCCGTAGCAAACCCGCCACTCATGCCGTCATGGTCGACTGAGTGGGTGATAAGACGAGCCCTTAATGTCTCAGACACGACTCAGACGACTCCGAATTCATAGCGAGCGGGGGCCATTTTTTCTAAAAAAAATTACTATTGAGCATGCCCTAGTTTCATTTTATTTTATTCTACCGAGCGCAATACTCTGGCGCATGATTGAACAAGTAAAAAAATATTGAATACATCCAAATTCAGAAGAGGAAATTGCTATGTACCTGAACACACATTATAGCTATGTAACTGATGGAAACAAATATATCACAGCCGGAAATCCACTTCAAATAAATGAGGTTCCTTTGGCGAAGCACCTGAAATAGCTCATAAGAGAAAGGGAGAATTTGTGTGGAATGGCAAGGTTTCCTTATGAATGGATGACAAATCGCTCAATACTAGCAATAATTCAGCACAAGATTTGATATGAAAACATTTGTCATGGTGACAGAAAATGCTCTTTCGTTCGAGAACACGACATATATGTAGGCGTTTGGTCAAATTTAGTCGAGCGAATGAGCCGGACGCGCTAATTTGCGGGGCCGTGTGGCATTCGAAACACTACCGGTCAGCGTGTTCTAGATCGCGAGCGACGATCTGCCACCGAGGCCCCATCCGTTCCTCGACTAAATCTGGGGAAAGGCCTAGATGTGGGGATATCAAAAAATCTCTGACAGATTGCAGAGAAAGGCACAGAAAATTCACCGTAAACGGCTTTGTGTTAGAGATGAAAACAACGATTGTGCATGTAAATGACGAACTCGGAAAGGAAACAACGAATTTGTGGAGAACTTAAAGCTTACCTTGGAGCAATTGAATGTATAGAATAGGAGAGTGTTGTGAACAATGCTGACTATCGCAGTCACCAGACCAAGGCAACCAACAAAGAACATTTTCCATGACTGAAAAGGTTCATATTTCCACTGTAATGGCGCAAACCTAGGAAATCAACCAACGAGGAAGATTTGAGGCTGGTAGAGACATTCGTCCAGATCGTCGTACAACGGCGCGGAGCTGTTAAGCATTCGCAGAGAAGGAGGAAGGATGGTCTGAAATATTCGATTTCAATAGATTCGGGCGAGACATAATTCTTTAACAGGGAAGTGACGGATGTGAATGTGGAAAGACTGATCAGATTAACCGCGAGAAACTGATTAGATGGAGCTCAACACGCTCGAAAACAAAACAAACAAACAATCTTAAATCGCTGACGCTAAGCTATGTATGCTGAACCTCCTTCGAGGCATTTCACGGTCGCAAGGGGAATCGCGTTTTAGCAAGGGTATTTGTGGTGAAGATTGGCCGCAAAAAAAGAGGGGAGAAAATAAATGAAAAAGCATGCAGATTCGCAGATTATTCAATAAGCAGCGGTACAAATTAGATTATTTCTCAATAGCCTCTCAGAATTCAACAAAAAAACAAGACCAAAGCCCGGAAAGGCCACAAACCACCGGCCGAGTAATTGGAAGAACAAATATTTGAGCGAGCAAAACGTTCTTATTTCACATCTAAACAATACAGTGCTTATCAAAAACAAAGGGACACCCTAATTTTTGCCAATTGCGAGCTTGCTAGCAATCGACGCAATCTGAAATCATCACCATTGTATGTGACTATGTAAGTGACTTGATGTAGTGACTTTTGGGCGCTGCTCAAAAGTTGGCCATAAAAATAAGGACGAATAAAGGGAAGGTGCCGTACTACCAAGAAAAGAGCTACATATCTGTTCCCCTCATTATAATTAGCTGTGCCACCAGTCATCGACATATAATTCACTCACTCAAAAGTTTGCAGCGGTGAACTCAGGTGCTGCCAATGCTTTCTGCCAAGTCCCGAGAAGTTTCCAAGGAGGTAAGAGCTAAGCAATGAAATTCACTCCATCTTCGACTTAGAATGAACTCCCTGGTCCAGCCGTTGGCTGATTTTATACTTCATAAATGCAATGTTCGTGATCAAAAAGACTCGTTTTTTTCATAGCAGCAGGCCTAGGCTCACGCTGTGATGATCACAGCGGGGGTCGCAGGTATTGGCTCCGAAAAATATGCGCTTAAAGGCAGTGGTCACGATGAAAAACGTTATCGAAAAACTTACAAAAATCAGCTTAGGTGGAAAACAGCTGAAAACTATGGAGGTAGCGCACTGATGTTCTTGATACTAGAGATCATCGATGCCGATGATGTGGAGTGGGCTCATTTACCATCAAAAGACACGAAAGTTTAGGGTTGAAATTTGACACTAAACAATGGGTTTTTTCGCAACTTCTTCTTATAGGCCCTAATACTCTAAACCCGGAAGAGGGTTTAGAGAGGAAAAGAAGACAAGTACATTTGATCGCGACCACTGCCTTTAATTGCCAATTGTTTATCTGTAGGTCACAAGCACGGCTCACCTAGGGCCACTGTCGAAAGGAGGAGCCGCAAAAAATTTCAAGATGGAGGCAAGGGGGACGCAACTCTCAGGAGCTGCTCACACCGCCACGCCTCACCCTGCAGAAACGCAAGCAACGAGCTTTTTTAAAGGTACAGTCCAACCTCAGTTTTTGATAATATGGTCCGGTTGCCATGTACACAGCAACCATACCAAGAGCGGAATTTGGATTTATTCAAGCAAGCAAGAAAAGATTTAAGAAAAAGTCGACAACGCCCTCAGAAAATAAAGAATGGGTCTTGCCAGCCGGCAAGTTTTCGAACTCAATAGAAAAGAGACGCGCGACGGAGTTCAATCAAGATGTGCGTTATTCCATTTGTTATCGGTCTAGCTTTATGTCGTGAACTGCCCTACGAGGACTGCTGCGCAAATGACAAAAAGAGACAGGCGAGACAACTCGTCCACGAAATTCTTGTCGTTCAAATTCCAAATCTTCGAGGAGCCATAATTCCGTTCACAGTTGATTTTGAGCGATTCTGGATACACCACTGTGATCAGCGCAAAATATTCTCTGCGGGATGCGAAAGAATCAGGAAACAATTCTGAAGTTGGGCTGTGCCTACAAGGAAAACAGTGAAGAGAGAACGACTAAAAAAGGCTAGAGTGGGCGAAAATTGCATGGATCAGCCAACCCATCGGATCGGCCCGCCCACATCATTAACATCCGATGAACAGTTACCATAATGTTAAATTCTTCTTATCTGGATGATCTCTTTGTCTTAATCATCCAAACATGTGCATCGAAACTAACAGGTTCTTAAAGATTTTTAGTGAGAGCAATGCAGAACGAAGTACCTTACCAAAGGAGTTTAAGGCGCGAAATCATTTACGACGTTAGACTTCTACAATACCGGCCATAACTTCTGTCCCAAAGCGCGTCGGCGACGCGAAATCGCGTCGAAAACGCCGTTTTCGTTCGGAGTGGACTTTTTGAGAACCTGAAAAAACCATTCGATTCCTCTCGATGAGGAGATTGCGATTACATGTTCGAACTTGAGAAAAACTCAAGTCTTCACATAGTTATGGCCTATTTTCCCTAAAAGGAGTCAAAATCTTTGTGAATGGTTACTTTCTGAATCTGAAAACACTGATCGCTTCCTCTCGTCGTCCTGATTCCAAAAATCCTTTCAAGTTCAGAAAAATGTTACTTCTTGACCTAGTTATGGCTTACTTCGTCCACCCAAAGAGTAGGAATACTCTATCAACGGCGAAACTTGAACGTGAGCATCACCAGTATATTTGTGTCGTAATTCTGACTTCTAAGCCGTCTCTGTACCTGCAAAAGTGTGAGATTTGACTCTTAATCTTTCTTAGTTTTATATGAACTCGGTTTTGGCGATGGTCTCCCTTCAATTTCTCGGTTCTCCGCGCTCTCCACGCTATTGCCCTTCTCTCTCTCTCTCTGACGCACTCCTCGCTGCCTGTACTGCCTCGCTCGAAGACAGTCCCCCAAAACCGAATAGAATTCGAGGAACGGAGACGGACTGGAGAGTCAGTGTTATGAAAGCCCGGTATCTGAAAGACCAAAGGTCGAAATGGGAGAGAAGTAAACATCATGGGTGTTCTCTGAGATATTGCTATAGCGAGACGGAACGCTGGTCGACTCAGAAAAGAAAGCAGTTATCTGAACAGGTGGTCCGTATTGAATCAGCATCAGGAGACAATCGGAACAGGATTTAGCGTTATGGGTGGTTTGTCCGTGGTTTACTAAATCCTATTCTCACACTACGGTGAATAATTCAGTGGCTATAGACCACCCAGCCAGCGCGCGCGGTCGCGGCGCGCACAGCATTGATTCATATCCCACTCATCATTGAGCACTCTTCCGGGAATGCGGATGTAAAATCATGTCATAAAAGAAAACTATCGCATCCTCGTTTAATGAGAAAAATGCATTTTCACCTAGTTGAGAAAAATTCTCCGTATTAGCTCAATTTAAAAAGAAATATCCAACATTCCACAGCTATAGACCACCCAGCCAGCGCGCAGCGCGGCGCGCGCAGCATTTATTCGTTTCACGCGAATTGTGTGAATCATCATTGAGCAATCTTCCGGGAATGCATACAAGGAAATCCATATAAAATTTTCAATCTCACCTTCTGCATGAATTGCATCTTTATCCGCGGACTTCACGCGGTCATCCAGTGCTTTGTCCAGCTCGTCCGTTTGATCTTCTTAGATCATTTCTTCTAGTTTTCTCACAAACTTCAGCGGATTTTGTTATGTTCTGTTGAAGTATTTTTTCTACCTTGGTACAATTGTGATTTTTTGCTAATAAAACGTGGATTCAATACTTTACTGGTACTGAATGATGGCCGAAGTGTGCAGAAAGATGAGTCACACCCTTCTCCGGGAACGAATAAAACGCTGCGCGCGCCGCAGCTGCGCGCGCTGGCGGGGTGGTCTATAGCCACTGAATTACTCACCGTATCGCTCCAGCCGGGCGAAGCGGCTGGAGAGGTTTGGTTTTGTTGTGAGAATAGGATTTAGTAAACCAAGGACAAACCACCCATAACGCTAACTCCTGTTCCGATTGTCTCTTGATGCTGATTCAATACGGACCACCTGTTCAGATAACTGCTTTCTTTTCTGAGTCGACCAGCGTTCCGTCTCGCTATAGCAATATCTCAGAGAACACCCATGTACTCCTCTCCCATTTCGACCTTTGGTCTTTCAGATACCGGGCTTTCATAACACTGACTCTCCAGTCCGTCTCCGTTCCTCGAATTCTATTCGGTTTCGGGGGACTGTCTTCAAGCGAGGCAGTATAGGCAGCGAGGAGTGCGTCAGAGAGAGAAGAGCAATAGCGTGGAGAGCGCGGTGAACCGAGAAATTGAAGGGAGACCATCGCCAAAACCGAGTTCATATAAAACTAAGGAAGATTAAGAGTCAAATCTCGCACTTTTGCAGGTACAGAGCCAGCTTAGACGACAGAATTACGATACAAATATCCTGGTGACGCCCACGTTCAAGTTTCGCCGTTGATAGAGTATTCCTACTCTTTGGGTGGACGAAGTAAGCCATAACTAGGTCAAGAAGTAACATTTTTCTGAACTTGAAAGGATTTTTGGAATCAGGACGACGAGAGGAAGCGATCACTGTTTTCAGATTCAGAAAGTAACCACTCACAAAGATTTTGACTCCTTTTAAGGAAAATAGGCCATAGCTATGTGAAGACTTGAGTTTTTCTCAAGTCTGAACATATAATCGCAATCTCCTCATCGAGAGGAATCGAATGGTTTTTTCAGATTCTCAAAAAGTCCACTCCGAACGAAAACGGCGTTTTCGACGCGATTTCGCGTCGCCGACGCGCTTTGGGACAGAAATTATGGCCGGTATTGTATTGAACCAAAAACACAGAAATGCGTCTTTGAACTTTTGAAGAGTTTCCTAAAATTGTTTTTTCTCCAGGGACTGAGACGAGAACCTCATCGCCCGTCTACTTGGCGGACCTACGTGCGCATTTTCTATCGTAAGCACTGCCTTTAACAACAAAAAAATAGAGAAAGTGAACAGTGAAGAAAGTAATACCTAACTTACATTTAGCCTCCCTCCTTCGTTTTAAATAAGACCTTTTAGGCTTATCATATCAAAACCTCCTTATCACTATTGCTCTAGCCGACCGCTACGCTGCTTCCTCCGCGCGGACTCAAAAGAGCGAGACAGGGTATGAGTAATGTACGCACATAAATGGCTTCAAAGGCTCAAGATCAAACTTAAGATCACAGCGTAAATTGAACCGTGCGGTTCGCGCCACAGGGCCAGCTCAGTTGGAAATGTCAAAAACTAGCCGCAGTTATTCCATATTAGTGATACTAGGTCACCGACCAGTGAAGGCAGCCCTCGCCTGCAATTCGCCGTTCCACCAATAACAGAATGAACAACCGATTTCGGGAAAAAACCTTTTATCAAAAGAAATATGACGATTAAGTGAGAGTCGATGAGACAGAATGCTTGATGTGATTGACATTTGAACGCAAACTGCAACGTACATTCCTGCGAGCGACGCAACACAGTGTTTATACTCTGTCCCGAACGAGTCGGTCGTTCAAGAGCGCAAAGTGAGGTAGGTCGTCTTTCTGCTTATCTGATGTACGTAATTTAAACAGACGGATATCGTACGGCTGAGGTGAACCGCCTTCCTGTGCGCTTTCGGATCTAGCAAACTTTTGAAACAGATACGGCAGAATCTTTCTGTCCCTCAGCCTCATGGTGGGTCAAAAAATTTATTGTTTTATGAGGCTGAAAAAGAGAGAAAAATCCAAATGTTCTCCAAGACTCTGGGAAGGTTTAGGAAACTTCTGGAAACACTCTCTTGTTCTTGTGACGTTTCGGTGGTTAGCACATTTTCAGACCTGCGCGGAGCTCAGCTATAAGAGCTGGGCCAAGGGGTGGCCCTGAGGTGCGACGGTGGTTAAAATTGGAATCGACTTCCGGACGATATGGATGATTGACACTCACTGCGTTGAACTGCCAGAGCGAAAAGTATGGTTCCGGCCTCAATGGTCAACGTACCCACGCTAAACGTTCACCTGAAGAAAACCGACCTATAGTGGTCCATATAGGTGACTTGATTTTTCGCGACCCCTGCAGAGATGTCACTAGCTGCTGTCGCCGCATTCGGTCGTCTTCGATCCTCACTGAGGCTCGGTATCCCCCGGGAATCAGTGAAATTGCTGCTAGACCTGTTTGGATAAACGAGAACACTGGCTGGAACACTGGTCGGTCACCACAACTAATTTGATGATCACATAGTACAAACCTCTTCAACTATATATAGAATTCTCATGTGGAAGGCAGCCCGAGAAGTCTACCCTACATTTATTTTCATAGTCAACAATGGTATTACTCTCAGTGCCCATAATGATGAGAGAATTGTGAGCCTCACGGACAGACCGAACATTGATCAAAGCTCTATCATATCACATATCAACATGGACAGAATGAGTTCTTCGTCAAAAGTTAGGACATTCCCAATGAATACTTTTTCTATTAGGCATTTGAGATTGGAATAAGTGATTACCCATAAATTTTCATGTTCACCTTTGCTGAAACTGAGAATCCTCGATGATGGTTTTTTAGAGAGTTTAATTAGAACTTCGACGGAAACAGCGTTTTTTTTTTCAGGAATAACTTCTTGCCCTGCGGGTTCTATGAGGTTAAAAATTTCAATAATTGCATTATAAGAACATTCAAAACTGTATGAAACTGCGAATAGTGGAGTTTTCTTACTTGGGAACTGCGATGGATTTTCGAAGAGAATCGCATAATCAGATGATTGAGGGAATACATATGGAATAACCGTGAAATTTCGTAGAGGCGTGTAAAGTGAGTAATTCCATTGAGGCCTCACGAGAAAGTGGGAGTTTAGAGGTACGGAGGTTGTTCATGTGCCTATAGATCTACATAAAAATACTCCTTTCGAATAACACGATGGCATTTGACAAGACATTTGACAAGATATTGGTTCTGAGGAATGGCATTTACTCATAAGGCACAACCCTCCGCCGAGAAAGTAAAATGAAAGCCTCAGCATCTGCAAAACACGCCTGCCAGCAATCATTATGTGCATTAGGCATTATGCATGATTTAGAACAAGCAGGCGGTATTTGTGAACGGCCATTTAAAGCGACAGTTCTTATCCAGCCATAGATTTTTTGAAAATTGGCCTAGAGGAAGTGACCGAATGAAGACGATGCCTACTGATAGTGAGAGCCCGTCTATGAGCAATTTTTTGGTTCGAAATTAAAAGAACACACTATTTCAAAGCAAAAGTTATTTGCAAGGGAAGTACACAAAGCATAGGTCAAATCTGCGGAAACAAATAGTGTTTTGAGTTTCTTTGGGGCATATATTGTAAAACTGTGCAGAATCCCCGTCAAGAGCGGCTGGTTTCGAAAAGTTACAAGCTCAAGACGGTCGTTTTTTGTACCTTTTGTGCCCTCCAAAATGCGCAGTGGTCTTGACGAAAAACGTAAGCGGACCTCATAATCGTATTCAGTGGCGAAAACATCCGACCTGGACAAAGTTTGTGTGAAAGAACATTTTCCCAGCTTTGCGCAGATTTTTGGTTGAGCAACAATTACGGGTTCTGAAATCGTTTACGAAAAATGTTCAAGATTTGACTTGAAATTCTCCAAGGGGGAGAGGGGTTATTTGGGACGCTGATCACGAGTTTATTTATTTATTTATTATTTATTAACATGCACGCTATGGTGCGCATAGAAAGAACGAAAGAATAGTACGCAAGACAAGTCAAACCCATAGCAGTAGGCACAAAGGATAAAACGAAAAGCAAAAAGCAGAGGAGGTTCTTCGCTATTTTCATTCAGGAATCTCATTTTGTCTTTTATAATGCGAAACTCACACTCTCAGATCTATCCCGACAAAATATTGTGAAATATATGGTATGCAGAATCACGAGGCAAGAAAAGTCAGGTGGATGACGCTAGGGAGACGCCATTTACACGAGCACTAGGGCATTCATGTAAACTCTGATGCCAAGTTTTCGGGTTTTAGGTATTCCCTACCCCTAACAACTTAGCCTCAGAGCCACCAACAGGAAAGGTTAAATTTAGGTTGATCAAAAAAGTTGAGTTTGACGGAATATTATGAGAGATACTCGAGCAAAAAAAGCACCAATTTTTTGGCTAAGCAAAAGCGATGAGGAACCTCCATTCATTGATAAAACAACAGCTGCAACCGCTATAACACAAAAAACAAGGCAGCTGGAATTGTACCATAACCCGAGATCACAGAAGCAGCTTCCCATCCAAACGATATAGATTTGCCGACTTGTCGTATCATTGCCATAGACCACTACAAATCCTGGATTCTGAGATTTTTTCTCAAGCTCAGGTGGCACCATTTTGGAGTAATCCAGTCTCAGTTAACCAGCGCTTCTTCAATCTAGAAATCAGAAATGTTAAGTAGTTCTAGGACATCCATTTTCTTCAGGCGCCTCCTAAAAATTGATGCATTCTGAGCCTCTAAAACGCCGTCTGGTGAAATTTGTAACCATCTAGCCCCGCGCGAGAATAGCGAATTGAGTAACTTGGATTGATGGCATCTACGAAAAGAATTGAACTGTATCGAAACAATACCTGTTCTTCCTCTACATGGCCTGAAAGTCCAATATTTACTGGATCTCAACTTCACAATTTGATGCTTATTCGTCTATTTTTCGAAATTTTCGACTTGCTGCGTTCAAAGCATTCCAGCGGGGAAAAATTTTTAGGACAAAACGCGACTTTCAAGATTTCCGTAATGCTACGATAGATATTTCCCAAAATGTTTCCCTAGTGATAATTTGGAGAACTCAACATGAACCCGTTTTTCGATTTTTGGCATGTTATGGTAGATTACGGTGGGTATACGGTTGGTTGGCTAAAGGTGAATGGGTTTGGTGAAAGTCTCAGATTTGTCTCAAAATTTGTAAGCGATTCGGGGTGATGAATACTAATTCGATGTCCATTTACCGATCTTCAAGACATTAACGAAGGTTTTGATCCCTAAGTGACATAATACCTACCATAACCTTTAGTATTTACAAATACAGTACCTCAGAATTTCGACAATTGAACCCCAGTTTCGTTTTCAGCACCCTAGATTACGTACACGTTTTGAGCAGAATCCATTTTTTTGAAACACCTTGAAAATGTCTGATGATTATCTTTTCACCTAACCTTTTCGCATGCTTCAGGAACGCTTATAGCTTGTTAAAACCAGCAGCACGGGGCGGGATACTGCATATTTTTACTATAGATGCTCAAGATATACTGACGATACAATTCGTTTTCGCAAATGTGACTTACACTTTGCATGCTTCCTTTGTTAGTTGCATCCCGCACGAGAACGAACCAAGTGAATTTTGCTTCAAAATATGTATGGTTAGGTCCGTGGCTTGTTTCCTCAAGAAAAAACGTGTAAATTGAAACCGCGGCTGGCGTGGCGGTTTAAATCTCAATCTCTGAGAATTAAACCGTCGCGCCAGCCGCGGTTTGAATTTAAAGGCAGTGGTCGCGATCAAATATGCTTGTCGTCTTTTTCTCTCTAAACCCTTTCCTGGGTCTCGAGTAGTAGGACCTATAAGAAAAAATCGCGAAAAAACCACTGTTTTGGGCCAAATTTTAAACCTGAACTTTCTTGTCTTTTGATGGTGGACGAGCCCACTCCACATCATCGGCATCGATGACCTCTTATATCAAAAGCATCAGCTGGCTTGAAATTGAATTTCAATCGATGAACCTTCGAATTTATGTACACATCTAGTCAAAAACATTGACTGAAGTGATGCTTTCATTGTTCAACTGTTTTTATTCGTTAAATTTGCATTTATTTCGTCCTCTGAATGTCGATGATTTTTGACTGCTCGGCATGAGACTGCGATCTGTTTCGTCATCGCTGTGCACGTGTGCACGAACTGGATTCTTTGGGCCCTAGAAACTCTAATTCTAGCCCGTATTTCACCGCGCTACCTTCGTAGTTTTTCAGCTGTTTTTGGTCTAAGCTGATTTTTGTAGTTTTTTCGATAACTTTTTTTCATCGTGACCACTGCCTTTAAACGTTTTTTCTTGAGGAAACAGGCCAACGGATCTAACTATACACCAGCGCTACAGTATCTTTCAGCTCGGATAATCGCGTGTTTCAGGTCTCACCCAAGATAGTTTTGGAATCTGGCGTATATAACAGCAAGATCCATATAAGCATATCCGGAAATGCAACACAAGAACAACTTATTTTGAAGAAATCCACCTGTGAGGAGCGATATATCAAGCAATCGAGGACTGCATTGTTCTGATCAAACTACTAAAGCCTCATTCATAGCTGGTCACTTCGACTAGTCGCGGCACTGCCAACAGGTACAAAACCCGTCGCGGCAACAGATCTTGCACTGAGTCGCGACGGCTTGGAACAGTTTGCAGTTTCAGTCACGATCGCCGAGCGACTGGGGTATTTCGTAGCTAGTCGAAGCGACCTGCTCGATTTTGTTAAGTCGCTTCGACTAGTCGCGTCGCTTCCATGATGGAGGCGATTCGTCTAATCGAAGCGACTAGGCCGTAATCTTTCGTCCGGACGTGGTGTATTGGGCGCCAAATTGCGGACGTCACAGCTCTCCCACATAAAAGACGGCATGTGAGAGGGAAAAACGAGTTTTTTTTTTACACATTTACGATTATAAAGATGGGAAAGTTCAACAAGGCTACCGAGAAATCACATTTCGTTCAGAGCTTTCGGCAATTACTAACGTTAGTTGAAGTTTTATGTTGCTGTACAGGCCATAAAACGGCCAAAGTCTCACCGTCGACTGCGTACCACGCGCTGCGCGAGCGCACGCGCGTCGGAAGCAGACGAGTTTTGGCCGCGCGGCGGCCGAAACTCGTCGCGTGGCGGCCAAAACTCGTCTGCTTCCGACGCGTGTGCGGTCGCGCAGCGCGTGGTACGCAGTCGACGGTGAGACTTTGGCCGTTTTATGGCCTGTACAAGCAAATTCCATCCCGTCGTCTTTAAAAACCATGTTTTTGTTGGAAAACTATGCAAGACTAATTTATTTAGAAGACTAAGGCACCGAGGTCACAAAAAATCAGGAGGAATCAGCAAAAACCGAGGAAAAATGTTTTTTTATATTCCTGCGGCGTCGTCCGCAATTGTCCGTATTTTTTACGCAAAACTGCGACCGCCCGAGCGACTCGAAATCAGTGGACGAAGCGATTTAAAATCGCTTCGCCAAGCGATTTCAAATCGCGGCAGTGAATGGGGCTTAAGGATTTTCGGATTAGAGCAAGGTTGGATTTGAGAGTGAAAAATGAGACAAAGAGAGGTCGTAACATGCATGAGTTGAACTTTTCGATTTTGCAGTGTGAAACACAATCGTGGCCTGCCTCGAAGTAAGCGCATGGAAAGGCGAAAACGCCACTTTGAAGACCGTTGCTCTTGTTGTGGTTAGAAAACGGTTTGGGCACAGAGACACCTTCTGCGGAGGACAAGTGACACCTCAAGCTGGTGGACTTTTGGAAGTGGGTGGGGCGTGAACAGTGAATAGACAAACAGCTGTCACGTACAGTGCGGTCGGCTGCCAAGGGTAAAAAGGCGGCGGCGGGCGGGGGCGGCCGCCGTTTTTGTGCGGCGTCTGATTCAGGAACGGTTTACCGTGTTTAAAGACTTCCTCGATTAATTATTTTTCTGTGACACTTTCGAGGCAGCCGTGCGATTCTGCCAAAGAAGTTTGAAGAAATTTCGAAAAGTTTGAAAGTTTTTCGAGAAACAGAACTGAAAGGATGACGAGTCTTCAGAAGATCATAAACATTTTCAAAACGACGGCTTATGATCAAAGAAATTTGTAAGTGATACAAAACATGCAGTTTACCGTGTATAAAACATTTTGTCAGAAAACTGCGAGCTTGAAATAAAAATACTCTGAATGAAAATTACAATACAGCACTGCAGAGCCCGCTTGAAATCAATTTTCGGCTCAGACAGGCTTATGGTGGTTGAAATGTTATAATGATGATTCAAATGATTTTATATGCACAACCACGAATACACTAAAATTTTCTGGTTCAACGGCCATTTTTGAAAAAATTTCAAAAACTAGTGTTTTTTTTTCGGAAATTCAATGTCTATTTAAAGACACTAACAAATCTGCTTCTTTGTTTTGATTTATGATTTCTTTAGAGCTAGGTATGTGACACGACCAGTGAGTTATCTGGTCGTTCTTGATAGCTGATTTCCAAAATATCATTTACTCAACATTGTTCCGCTAGACGTGACCAGTTTTTATGAGGTCCACGAGTGTATAGCTCCTATAAAAAAGATATCCAAAGAAGTTAGCTATGAAAAGTCCATGTGGGCATCAGTAAAAATAGTAGAATATAAGAAACACGAAAACGAGAAAATTTGTTTTTTTTTGAAATTTCCGCATTTTCGTTGTTTTTCTGTTGTGTTTCAGCACTTATTAAAAAGCTTCACTGTGTAATGCAATGATAACTCTGCTTTCTGATGAGGGCAATCTACTTCTTACATTATAAATTAGTGTTTGAGGCCAAAATATAGAAAATGGGTGAGAAATTTGTTTTCAAAACTGCTTCGCGCTCATTTTTAGTGGCATTTCTTTCATATCCAGGTTTATCTGGATTTATGAGAAGAAATGGGTTATGATACTGCAGTAAAAGTTTATTCAAGCGTTTCAGTGAACATTTCCTGAACCCATGTAGAAGTTTCATTGAAAACGATTTAACTTCGATTTTGCAAAAATAATGATATCAAAAGTTCATAATTTGCACCGGTGTCAAACAACTTGTGTTTGAGCTTTGACCAAGTGCTTGTCACATATAAAAAGAGAAAAGGATTGCGGTTGAACCTCGCAGTGTGGACGAGTTTGAATAAGTGGTCATGAAAAACAGAACCAAACACAGCTGGTCCTGCTCAAAACTATTTTCTTCAGAGTATATTGATCCCAAATCAGTCCATATCGTGATAATGAAAGGAAGGCTCACACACAGAATTGTAATGAGCCAAGCCTCTAAATAGGCAACAAAGAAAATCTCAAAGTGGATGCGAAATATTAGATTTTCGTTGATGGAATTTTGAGCCCAGGTCCGATCTGTGGTCACTATTGACAGATGGTTGCTGCAATTAGAGTGAAATCTATGAAATCCGTGTCGCTCACAAAACCATCTTCCAAGCAACATTCATATACAGAAAAACTCATACGCCAAATTTTTTCAAAATGTAATTCGGAGAGGCAAGATATGTGAAGAAAACGACCAGCGTTTTCATAGAAAACAAAATTTGAAAAATATGAATCCGTTGATCTAGCAACGATTCTTTCACGCTAGTGTACAGTTGCGAATATGTGGTTATGGCAAATATCATAGCTCTTAGGAAATGTGCCCTAGATTCCTGCTGACATGGATATGCCCCTCGTCCGGGTAATTACGGACTTCGCACCTCCAGTTGGACGTGTCAGGGCACTACAACGCAATGCCAGGAGGAATCTAGGGCACATTCAGAGGCTATGACATTTGGTTACAATCTACTTCTTCGCATCTTCACATTAGCGTGAAAGAATCGTTGCTGGATCGGCGGGTTCATACTTTTCAAATTTATTTTTCTGTAAAAACGTTGGTCGTTTTCTACACATATCTTTCCTCTCCGAATCGCATTTCTAACAAAACACGGCGTATGAGTTTTCTGTGAATATGAATGTTATTTGGGTGTTTTTGTGAGCGGGCACGAATTTCGTCGATTTCACTCTAATGACAGCCATCTGTCAATAGTGAGCCCTGATCGGACCCTGGGCTCAGAATTTCATCAACGAAAAATCTAATATTTTCGCATCCATTCTGAGATTTTCTTTTGTTGCCTATTTGGAGGCTTGGCTCATTATTCTGTGTGTGAGCGTTTCGCTTCATTATCACGACGGACTGATTTGGGATCAATATACTCTGAGGAAAATAGTTGTGAGCATGATCAGCCGTGTTTGGTTCTTGTTTTTTTCATGACCACTTAGGTAAACTCGTCCACACTGTGAGGTTCAATCGCAATCCTTTTTCTCTTTTATATGTGACAAGCGCGTTGGTAAAGCTCAAACACAATAAAAACAAAAAGCTAATCAAATGTTGTGAAGGTATAAAGTGAATGAATAAATAGTTGTTTGACATTGGTGCAAATATTGAACTTTTGATATCATTATTTTTTGCAAAATCGAAGTTAAATCGTTTTCTACGAAAACTTCTACATGGGTTTCAGAAATGTTCACGAAACGCGAATAAACTTCTTTACTGCAGTATCATAACCCATTTCTTCCTCATAAATCCAGATAAACCTGGATATGAAAGAAATGCCACTAAAGTGAGCGCGAAGCAGTTTTGAAAACAAATTTCTCACCCATTTCCTATATTTTGGCATCAAACAAATCAAGAATGTAGAAATGGGTGCCCTCATCAGAAAGCAGAGTTATCATCGCTGCATTGCACAGTGAAGCTTTTTAATAAGTGCTGAAACACAACAGAAAAACAACGAAAAATGCGAAATTTCAAAAAAAAATTCTCTCGTTTTCGTGTTCCTTCTCTTCTACTATTTTTTCCTGATGCCCACATGGACTTTTTCATAGCTAGCTTCTTTGGAAAATCTTTTTTATGGGAGCTATACACTCGTGGACCTCATGAAAACTGGTCACGTCTAGCGGAACACGACCAGATAACTCACTGGTGGTGTCACATACCTAGCTCTAAAGAAATCATAAATCAAAACAAAGAAGCAGATTTGTTAGGGTCTTTAAATAGACATTGAATTTCCAAAAAAAACACTAGATTTTGAAAATTTTTCAAAAACGCCCGTTCAACCAGAAAATTTTTGGGTGTATTCGTGGTTGTTCATATAAATCATTTGAATCATCATTATAACATTTCAATCAGCATAGGCGTATCTGAGCCGAAAATTGATTTCAAGCAGGCTCTGCAGTGCTGTATTGTAATTTTCATCCAGAGTATTTTTATTTCCAGCTCGCAGTTTTCTAACAAAATGTTTTATACACGGTATACTGCATGTTTTCTATCACTTACAAATTTCTTCGACCATAAGCCGACGTTTTGAAAATGTTTATGAGCTCTGAAGACTCGTCATCCCTCTCAGTTCAATTTATCGAAAAAATTTCAAACTTTTCGAAATTTCTTCAAACTCATTTGGCAGAATCGCAGGGCTGCCTCGAAAGTGTCACAGAAACAGAATCAACCGGGGAAGTCGTTAAACGCGGTAAACCGTTCCTGAATTGGACGCCGCACAAAAACGGCGGGCGCCGCCGCCCGCCGCCGCCTTTTTACCCTTGGCAGCCGACCGCACTGTAAGAGACCCATAGCCCCTGAGCTAAAATCTTTCTTGTAATCCAGAAAACCAGTGTACAGGTACCATTTAGAGGTTCAAAAAAGGATGATGACAGAGTTTTTGCTTCTCTATAAGACTTGCGCAGAGGCATTGTTCAAAGGAAAAATTCTGTTTTTTTCTGCAGAAACGGGAGCTCTATGTCCTTCTGCAGCTAACGAGGAAGTAAAAACGACAAAAGCGGCTATGAAAATGGTGAAATCGCATTGATCAGCCAGCTCACCGGACCAGCATGCCTACGGGCCCCGTCATAGTTGAACGACAGGCACTAGTCCTACATCAAAACGAGGACGAAAAATTGTCCTTCGACAGTCCCTACTAGGTCACCCGTAGTCCCTTTCCAACACCGATAGAAGTTGGAACCATAACGCCATGATCACCCTTGCGATTTCTCGTTGAGCGCAGCCGAAGCTGGCTCACGGACGACCTAGAGCGGACTACGCCGGACTACAGTTCAACTATGACGGGGGCCTACATCACAGAAGAGTTTTTCATTCAGAGGAACAGCTGCCGATGTGTGTGCTAATAGTTCTTGTTTCAAGAGTTCACAACATCCAAACAAGTGTATTGTCTTCTATTTTCAAAAAATCTACTGAATATGAAACACAAGAGGAGGACAATTTCCACAAAAGCTAGAAGCGCAAAGGGTGGTGGTCGTAATGTTTCTCAGCCGCAGAAGAGGCGGGGGGAGACGGGGAAGGAGCAAATTGCGTGATTGGACAGAACGCGGCTGAAAAGCCAAGCCTTTTATAACCTTTCAGAACACTACACCAAACCAGCAAAGTAAGCGTAAAAGCGGAAATTGAATGTTCTAGTAGTTTTCTCAAAAGTTTTTCTCCAAAAGTTGAGAATTCAGATGGACCTCTTGGCTACCTTTCAAAATATGTATGTATATGTACATGAAAAAGCTCGATGATGGTGAAGTTCACGGTCATCTCCGGTTAGCCAGCTGATAGGGTTACGTGGTTAACCGCTGCTAGAAGGCAAGACAAAAGACACGACTATGGATTTTATTCCGAAATGAGGAGCAGGGAGAGTTGGAACAAATGATTTCTCTTGAGATTGTTTGCAAGGGTGACCACGTGGTCTAGCAATCAGCTCATTCTAGCATCGCAGATGGGTTGTGGGAGGGATATAAAGCCGGAGGACTTATCATCATTCATGACAAAGGGCGGCATTCGAACTGAATGGAGGAGAGGGAGAAGAACGCGGAGCTTAAAGGTATCCATTTAATCACATCATTTAGCTGCTATTCAGGTGACGAGATATGAAGGGAGTCGGTCAACGACTGAAATTATAACTGCCACCCTCTTCAGGGACTTTGAGACAATATTCGCGGAGCGGAAGAGATTGAGACGATGCGAGGGGGTGGGCTATGCATGAATGCATGATGGTTTCGCAGAAAGACAGGAAAGGAAAGGGAGGGGCCGTTTTCTACGGTATGTATCTGGAAACATCATGAATTAAGAGAGGCGACTGCAGGTCTGCCGACAACAAAAAGATCTGCTGCTACAGCAGCTCAAAACGCTCAAATCGCCCTAAACCCATTCAAAATGCAACGAACACGTCTGTTTTCGGTGTCATGCTTCTAGAAACGGTGTCATGCCTCGCAGACAGATTTTCGGTCTATTTTTATGGCATGGCGATGCTCCAAGAATCATCAATGAAGGACAAGGAATATAAAAGAAAATATTCGACGCATTTTAGAAATTGATCCTATAACATGAATAAGAAATGATTGAGTGAAACATGAGAAGCACATAGAAATTGTTCGAATTTATGCGACAGCAAAACCAAGTATCGCGTTCACTGAGAGGAAGGGGAAAACGAGATAAGGGCTGAGTATCTAGGTGAGGCAATAAGCTCATTGCCCACTGGTCGCGCATTCAGATGGGCTATTTGGAGGGTCAAAGACCGGCTGTGACGACTGATGATGCCATAAGTGAGTCCGAACGGATCGCCTGATGATTTAGTCGTGACATGCGAGGTCTGTAGGAGGGCAAGTGCCATCTCAAGGTACACGAAGAAACTCTCTTCTCATGATCCGAGTTCGGGAAAGGAAGGTGAATTTAACAGTGAAATAAAGAAGTATAAGCTGTGTGCCAGATGCATCCTTTTACCATCTGTTTACGTTTTGGGCACTCTTTCGGATTAGACAACCTATTATATAGTAATACCATGACATTAGCAACTGTTTAGACGTGACAGTTAAGCTGCTATGGTTACACCAAACAGCTTAGAGATTTTGAAGAATAATTGAAAAAAAAATTAACGGATTCAGTAGAACAAACATTACCCTATACATATTACCAACGGCGTCGGCCGGCTGACGCTGGCCTCTGCCGCTGGAGTCCGGCTACGCCGGCCCATTTGCCGGCTTCGCCGGCATCTTGAGTAAAATCGACATCCGCTGATTATATGTGAGTTGGCGTTCAGAAGTTCTCACGCTTGCCGGCTATCGCCGGCCTCTGTCGCTGGAGTCTGGTTGCACCGGCCCTTGAGCTGGTTTCGACGACAACGCTCGAGCAATCAGAAGTTACTAAGCATTTCAAACCTTGCAAACCTTGCTAACCTACTTTCTTATGCAGTTGCACACCGACCCTTCTCTAGTTTTAAGAGGTCCTAAAATGGTAGCTCATTTATATCCGTTTCTATCATGATAAAGACAACCGCTGTTTATATCCATTTCTATCATGATAAAGACAACCGCTGTTTCAGATTTAGTAAAGGCCTCCATGACCAACCGACACCCTGCTACTTTTATTGCCAAATGAAGTATAATGATGTTTGTGTTTTCTGGATGCATATTTTGATTAACTCACATTTCCATCGTATGTAAACCCGATTTAGAAAGGTTGGTGCATATAAACAGCTAAGCAGTTGAAATGAGTGATTAAGGGGGAGGAGACTTGAAGAAAGAGGTGGTATACACTCTCTTATAGACGCACAAAGTGACTTTGAAGTTCTGCGCTCACCCACTTCGGTCCCGCACACTTTCTACGGTGTCCGGCGCACTCCGACTTGGATCCCACACACTTTACACGGCGTCCGGCTCACTCCCACTTCGGTCCCGCACACTTCCTACGACGTCCCGCGCACTCGCATTTGGGTCCCACATACTTTCTCTGGCGTCCGGCGCACTCTACCTTGGGTCACGCACACTTTTTACGGCGTTCTGCGCACTCCTACTTGGGTCCCGCCCACTTTCTCCGGCGTTTGGCGCACTCGCATTTGGATCCCACACATTTTCTACGGCGTTCTGCGCACTCCCACTTGGGTCCCGCCCACTTCCTACGGCGTCCGGCGCACTCTACCTTGGGTCCCGCACACTTTCTATGGCGTCCCGCGCACTCCCACTTGGATCCCGCATACTCCCTACGGCGTTTGGCGCACTCCCACTTGGATCGCGCATACTCCATACGGCGTCTGGCGCACTGCCACTTGGGTCCCACACACTTTCTACGGCGTCCCGCGCATTCCCACTTGAGTCCCGCACACTTTCTATGGCGTCCCGCGCACTGCCACGGGGGTCCCACACACTTTTTACGGCGTTCTGCACACTCGCATTTGGGTCCCGCACACTTCCTATGGCGTCCCGCGCATTCCCATTTGAGTCCCGCACACTTTCTATGGCGTCCCGCGCACTCCCACGGGGGTCCCGCACATTTTCTATGGCGTCCTGAGCACTCCCACTTGGGTCCCGCCCACTCTCTTCGGCGTCCGGCGCCATCTACCTTGGTCCCGCACACTTTCTACGGCGTCCTGTTCACTTCCACTTGGGTCCCGCACACTTTCTACGGTATCCGGCGCACTCTACCTTGGGTCCCACATACTTTCTACGGCGTTTGGCGCACTCCTACTTGAATCCCGAATACTCCCTACGGCGTCCTGCGCACTCCCACTTGGGTCCCGCACACTTTCTTCGGCGTCCTGCGCACTCCCACTTGGGTCCCGCACACTTTCTTCGGCGTCGTGCGCACTCCCATTGGGTCCCGCACACTTTCTACGGCGTCCGGCGCACTCTACCTTGGGTCCCGCACACTTTCTACGTCGTCCGGCGCACTTCCAGTCGGGTCCCGCACATTTTCTACCGCGTCCGGCGCACTCTACCTTGGGTCCCTCACACTTTCTACGTCGTCCGGCGCACTCTACCTTGGGTCCCACACACCTTCTACGGCGTCCGGCGCTTTCTACCTTGGGTCCCGCACACTTTCTACGGCGTTCTACGCACTTCCACTTGAGTCCCGCACACTTTCTACGGCGTCCTACGCAGTTCCACTTGGGTCCCGCACACTTTCTACGGCGTCCGGCGCGCTCTACCTTGGGTCCCGCACACTTTCTACGTCGTCCGGCGCACTCTACCTTGGGTCCCACACACTTTCTACGGCGTCCGGCGCACTCTACCTTGGGTCCCGCACACTTTCTTCGGCGTCCTACGCACTTCCACTTGGGTCCCGCACACTTTCTTCGGCGTCCTGCGCACTCCTACCTGGGTCACATACACTTTCTACGGCGTTCTGCGCGCTCTTGAGCCCGTAAGGTCGCCCGTCTTGAAAGTCAAGCCAAATAAACGGTCAAACAAACACACAGAGAAACGCACACATACATACATACATACATACATCCTACTATATATATATTTTGGTAAATTTGTGTGTGTGTGTGTGTATGTATGTATGTGTGCGTTTCTCTGTGTGTTTGTTTGACCGTTTATTCGGCTTGCCTTTCAAGGCGGGCAACTTAACGGGGATGGGCTCAGAAAGTGTGCGGGACGTCAGGGTAAAGGTGCAGGACCTTAGAGGTGATGCGCAGTACATCATAGGAAGGGTACGGGACCCGAATTGTAGTGCGCCAGACGCCGTAGGATGTGTGCGGGACCCAAGTGGGAGTGCGCCGAACGCCATAGAAAGTTCACAGGACCCAAGTGGGAGTGCGCAGGGCGCCGTAGAAAATGTATGGGACCCAAATGGTAGTGCGCTAGACACCGTAGAATGTGTGCGGGACCCAAGTGGGAGAGCGCCGGACGCCAGAGAAAGTGTGCGGGATCCAAGTGGGAGAGCGCCGAACGCTATTGAAAGTGTGCGGGATCCAAGTGGCAAAGCGCCGGACGCCGTAGAAAGTGTGCAGGAGCCGAGTGAGAGTGCGCCGGACGCCATAGAAAGTGTGCGGGACCCGAGTGAGAGTGCGCAGGACGCCGTATAAAGTATGCGCGACCCAAGTGGGAGTGCGCAGGGCGCCGTAGAAAATGTACGGGACCCAAATGGTAGTGCGCTAGACACCGTAGAATGTGTGCGGGACCCAAGTGGGAGAGCGCCGGACGCCAGAGAAAGTGTGCGGGATCCAAGTGGGAGAGCGCCGAACGCTATTGAAAGTGTGCGGGATCCAAGTGGTAAAGCGCCGAACGCCGTAGAAAGTGTGCAGGACCCAAGTGAGAGTGCGCCAGACGCCGTAGGATGTGTGCGGGACCCAAGTGGGAGTGCGCCGAACGCTATAGAAAGTTCACAGGACCCAAGTGGGAGTGCGCAGGGCGCCGTAGAAAATGTACGGGACCCAAATGGTAGTGCGCTAGACACCGTAGAATGTGTGCGGGACCCAAGTGGGAGAGCGCCGGACGCCAGAGAAAGTGTGCGGGATCCAAGTGGGAGAGCGCCGAACGCTATTGAAAGTGTGCGAGATCCAAGTGGTAAAGCGCCGGACGCCGTAGAAAGTGTGCAGGACCCGAGTGAGAGTGCGCCGGACGCCGTATAAAGTATGCGCGACCCAAGTGGAAGTGCGCCGAACGCCGTAGAAAGTGTGCGGGACCCAAGTGGGAGTGCGCCGGACGCCATAGAACGTGTGCGAAATCCAAGTGGGAGAGCGCCGCACGCCATAGAAAGTGTGCGGGATCCAAGTGGTAGAGCGCCGGACGCCGTAGAAAGTGTGCGGGATCCAAGTGGGAGTGCGCAGGGCGCCGTAGGAAGTGGGCGGGTTTCACGTGGGAATGCGCAGGACGTCGTAGAAAGTGTGCGGGATCCAAGTGGGAGTGCGCAGGACGCCGTATAAAGTGTGCGGGATCCAAGTGGGAGTGCGCAGGACGCCGTATAAAGTGTGCGGGACCCAAGTGGGAGTGCGCTGAACGCCGTAGGAAGTGTGCGGGACCCAAGTGGGAGTGCGCTGAACGCCGTAGGAAGTGTGCGGGACCCAAGTGGGAGTGCGCAGGACGCTGTAGAAAGTGTGCGGGACCCAAGTGGGAGCGCGCCGGACGCCGTAGAAAGTGTGCGGGACCCGAGTGAGAGTGCGCCGGACGCCGTAGAAAGTGTGCGGGACCCGAGTGAGAGTGCGCAGGACGCCGTATAATGTGTGCGGGACCCAAGTGGGAGGGCGCCGGACGCCGTAGAAAGTGTGCGGGACCCGAGTGAGAGTGCGCCGGACGCCGTAGAAAGTGTGCGGGACCCGAGTGAGAGTGCGCCGGACGCCATAGAAAGTGTGCGGGACCCGAGTGAGAGTGCGCCGGACGCCGTAGAAAGTGTGCGGGACCCGAGTGAGAGTGCGCCGGACGCCGTAGAAAGTGTGCGGGACCCGAGTGAGAGTGCGCCGGACGCCGTAGAAAGTGTGCGGGACCCGAGTGAGAGTGCGCCGGACGCCGTAGAAAGTGTGCGGGACCCGAGTGAGAGTGCGCAGGACGCCGTATAAAGTATGCGCGACCCAAGTGGAAGTGCGCCGAACGCCGTAGAAAGTGTGCGGGACCCAAGTGGGAGTGCGCCGGACGCCATAGAACGTGTGCGAAATCCAAGTGGGAGAGCGCCGCACGCCATAGAAAGTGTGCGGGATCCAAGTGGTAGAGCGCCGGACGCCGTAGAAAGTGTGCGGGATCCAAGTGGGAGTGCGCAGGGCGCCGTTTCACGTGGGAATGCGCAGGACGTCGTAGAAAGTGTGCGGGATCCAAGTGGGAGTGCGCAGGACGCCGTATAAAGTGTGCGGGATCCAAGTGGGAGTGCGCAGGACGCCGTATAAAGTGTGCGGGACCCAAGTGGGAGTGCGCTGAACGCCGTAGGAAGTGTGCGGGACCCAAGTGGGAGTGCGCTGAACGCCGTAGGAAGTGTGCGGGACCCAAGTGGGAGTGCGCAGGACGCCGTATAATGTGTGCGGGACCCAAGTGGGAGGGCGCCGGACGCCGTAGAAAGTGTGCGGGACCCAAGTGAGAGCGCGCCGGACGCCGTAGAAAGTGTGCGGGACCCGAGTGAGAGTGCGCCGGACGCCGTAGAAATTGTGCGGGACCCGAGTGAGAGTGCGCCGGACGCCGTATAAAGTGTGCGGGACCCAAGTGGGAGTGCGCCGGTCGCCGTAGAAAGTGTGCAGAACCCGAGTGAGTGTGCGCCGGCCGCCGTAGAAAGTGTGCGGGACCCAAGTGGGAGTGCGCAGGACGCCGTATAATGTGTGCGGGACCCAAGTGGGAGGGAGCCGGACGCCGTAGAAAGTGTGCGGGACCCGAGTGAGAGTGCGCCGGACGCCGTAGAAAGTGTGCGGGACCCGAGTGAGAGTGCGCCGGACGCCGTAGAAAGGGTGCGGGACCCGAGTGAGAGTGCGCAGGACGCCGTATAATGTGTGCGGGACCCAAGTGGGAGGGCGCCGGACGCCGTAGAAAGTGTGCGGGACCCGAGTGAGAGTGCGCCGGACGCCGTAGAAAGTGTGCGGGACCCGAGTGAGAGTGCGCCGGACGCCGTAGAAAGTGTGCGGGACCCGAGTGAGAGTGCGCCGGACGCCGTAGAAAGTGTGCGGGACCCGAGTGGGAGAGCGCCGGACGCCGTAGAAAGTGTGCGGGATCCGAGTGGGAATGCGCAGGGCGCAGTATAAAGTGTGCGGGACCCGAGTGAGAGTGCGCCGGACGCCGTAGAAAGTGTGCGGGGTCCGAGTGAGAAATTAAAAAAAAACTCCTCTCTGGTCATTTCCTCACGATGTTTGAGGAGTCGCTCGAGAAGTATACGTTCCAAAACTCTGTACACGACACGCAGTAGAGAAATCCCCCTAAAGTCCTTGGGATCCGTGACGGGTAACTTTTAGTGAAGAGGTACGATGATAGCATACCTCCACGAATCGGGTATCCTTTCGCTCATCCATATGGCAGTCCATAGTGCTGGTCATTTCACGAATCCCAGACGGAGGGAGAGCTTTTAGCATTTCAGCAGTGATGTTGTCGTCTCCACCTGCCTTTCCATTCTTCATTCTCCGGACACAATTCGAAACTTCAGCCTCAGTCGGCGGTTCCTCACTGACATCGTAATGTGCTCTTTGAACATGCGGCGGCTCTGGTACTGACGGTGCTGGACGATTCAGTAGTGAACTGAAGTAATCCTTCCATATTGGCAGCGTCGCATCACCAACTGCAACTCCATTGGTAGTGTTCAAGACAAGAGAACATCTCTTCATCTTCCCGCTATACTGTCGCAGCAACGTGTATCATCTGCATACCATATACATATTATAATAACCATGGACGTTCTCAGACTCTGCGGGGGGGGGGCAAGTGCCGGACAATAGAGCCCGTTTTTGATTCGGGGGAGCGACAGCAGAGGCCTTTCCCGAAGGGGGGCTTTAAAGGAGGCCCCTGCTCTCCTCCGGAGCTTGCTCCCCCCCCCCCCCCCTCCCCCGACAGGGAGAAACGGAAAAGATGGGAAGAAGTCGTAGAAGGTAGTTCACCACAATAGAGGCCAGAGAAGGCATAGTAGGAAAAACGCACGCATCGTCATTCACGTCAAGTTTTGTCCCGATTTCACGTGATTTTTCCTGTAATCTATCACGTGCTCAACCGGTATAAAAGGCGCCTCACCTCATAGAAAGCCGCATTCGGACCAGGGATGCCCGGAGTTGCGCGTTTCGCGCCTTTTCGGGATTCCGCATTCCGCATTCCGAAAATCGCAGAAAAGGCTGCGGAATGCGAAAATATCGGGTCATCCGGGAACTAAGAAAACACAAGATGATTTCTGAATTATTCCGCGTTTCGCGTTCCGAAAATCGTATTTCCGCGCATTTGCAGGACTTTCGCGCCCGATTTCCGAAATCCGAAAAAAATTTCTGTTCCGAAACCCGGAAACCGATTTCCGAAAATTCATATTTTTATTCCGCTCATCCCTGATTCGGACCAACAGGGCCGACGCTGGACGAGGACTTTGAGCCCCTGTCAGAAACGAATATTTTTGGAGGAGAGCGGCTACGCTTTCCGGGGGGGGGGGTGACGTCAGTGCTCTGGGGCCGTGACGTCACTGCTCGGAAGCCGTGACATCAGTGGTCCGAGGCAGTGACGGGTGGGGGACGGGTTCAGGGCAGTGACAGGGGGTTTCAGGGCAGTCGCGGGGGCTCCGATCAAGCAAATTGTCACTTCGGCGGTAGCCCTCCCCCCCGATTTGGGGGGCAAGCGCCGGTGCTCGGAGAGTTGCCCACTGTAGAGCTGCGCTAGCCCCCTCCACTGTATGAGTTTCCTATAGTTTAGGTCAAGATATTGTGCTTATCTGGGTCAAATTCCGGTCCGTAATTGCGTCTCGACACGCTTTGCGGCCGCACGCGCTCGAGTCAGCCGAGTTTCCAGCGCCAAAGCCGACTCGATATGGCTTTTTCATACAGTTTTCTTCGATTTTGTCTAGTTTCCAGTTTCTAAAACCCACCTAGTGTCAACAGATCGGCTGCTGCGGCGCTGGAAACTCTTTCGATTCGAATGCGGCCGCAAGGCGTGCCGAGACGCAATTGCGGACCGGAATTTCACCCAGATAAGCACAATACCTCGTCTAAATCCAGACTTTTGCGTTCACTTATGTGAATGTTAAAACTTGTCAGTGGAACGAAATGAAGTACAAAACTGCTGAAGCCGAAATTTAATGAGCAGTATACGCAATTTGAAAACACGTGAGAGAAAGTGCAGTCTGCTTTTCATGAACTTTTTCATACGAGCCCACTTATGCAGAGGATATGCGGCTGAGAGAATATGAATAGGCTCACTAAGGTAAGGTATAAATTCGACGCTCTTCGAAGAAACGTATGCGAAAAGGGACAATTAGAATACCTTAGAATGGGGTGGGAAAAGAGTTTTTCGTACCTTCAATGAGATACTAATCTAGGTACTCTAGATGGATCTCGCCAACTCCTTAGCTTCATCAACGAGACATCTTGGTGGGCAGGCCAAATACGTGAATCAAATATGAGATTGCATGCATCAGTCCTTGCACATATTCTGAGGCGGCATTAGAAATACCTCGCATAGAAGGCCAAATCTATTCTGGATTCTTCTGAAGTATAAATGTCCCCATAGTGAGTGAACTCCAGAAAATCATAAAAAGGCCACTCGCTTCAACTTTATTTGTGAAACGCTTGTTGAAGTGAACGGGGAACCTGCCTCGAAGCCGGGCTTGTTGATCAAGTAACATCCATTTCCCCGCTACTCGCACTTTTGTGCATTACTATCACAAAGGTGGTGTGGTTTTGAGAACGATAATTGCATTTTCATAGTTGAGTTTCTCGAAAAACAACCGCTTTGCATCTACGATTGTGATAATACGACTGCGAGTAGCGGGGCAATGAAGGTTATGTACACCGAATGGGAGGAGTCTCGGAGCAACTCGGCTGGTAGAGAGGGAGAGCCGCCGCGTTCACGTCGTCGCTGGAGCGTCATTTGCTTCGAATTCAGGCAGCCGAGTTGCTCTTACGTTCCTCCCATTCTAAGATCCGATCAAAAAGCTCGGAATCAGTGCTGAAAAATTCACAACAGTGCGCGCCAGCAATCATTCCATGAGGGAATGTTTGGGAATCTTACAACTCTTTAGTGGAATATTTGTATTGTATACATGAAGCTTCAATTTTGAGTTTAAAGAACAAGCCTCATGAACGAAAAATAACATTAGACTTGGGAGGAAGCACTAAATAGATTTTTTCGTACTCATTTTCTCGCTCTACATGGAGGAACCCATACTAAAGTAGTCCGTTGTTGTTCCATTTGTGGCTACATTTTGCGTCCTGATGTCTGATAGAGCGTGGCTGAGTTCTGTTGCGGTGTTATTGCCACACTACACTATATTTCAGAGCAAATTTTACTCTGTATCTTCGCGTGCTGGTGCGGAGCGAGGGGAGAAAGAGTGTGCGGGAGAAGAAGAACCTGAGTACAGTCATTATCGTGAGAAAATTCCGGTCTGCAGCAGCGGACAAGAGCTATTGCGACACGTAAAATCGCGCTAGGAACACGAGAAATCGTGTTGGGACCACGAGTTCTAGGCATGATTATCTTCTAGCTGCGTGCTTCAGCGGCGAGAGTCCGCGATTGCAGATCGGATTCCTGCTTCGGTAAGGACAGCTAGTTTACGGAAAGAATAGTTGCTTCGGGTTCCCGATTTTCTTACATTTTGGTTTCTTTTTGAATTTGAAGAGCATTGAGCTCTCGTCTGAGCCGATTCCGAACATAATCGAAATTTAAGAGGAGGGTAAAGTGTGTGGCTCCGCTGTTTTTTGTGGAGTTCATAGGGTGTCTGCAGAGTTCAAGTCGCGGCTTTGCTCGCAGCGGCGAACAGCACTGGGTGATGTAATATCGATTGCATTCGGTGCTGCTGGTGACCGACGCGGCAACGATAATATTTCGAAGATGTCTTGTCGCCGCGTCAAGGCTGACGCTCGGCGACCACTCGCCGGTCTCTGTAACTCTGCAGACTTCTTTGGAGTCAAAGTCCAGAAGTCAATGTTCGAGGTACCATTTTTCGAGCGATCGATTTTCGAATATAATCGAAACTTCCCCTCATCGAACACATTTAAAACTTTTTCTTCGAACATTCGATAACAGAATATGTAGGAAATTTCGTTTATCACGACATTTTAATTTTCGTACAAGCTCGAAAATTGTACTTTTCGATTTATCTGTTTTCGAATATTTTCAAAACTTGATGTTTTAGAACACTCGATTCTCGACTGAATTGAGCAGTTTGGAGAAGTTGATCGCAGAAAATCGAGTCGGAGCAGTGCAGAGTGCACACGGATTAGGAAAACGTGTGTAAAGAAGTTCAATGGGTGTGAAAGTAGGGTGTTCTATGGATGGTGTGATGCCAAATTAAGTTCGAGGGAAGGAGTGCGAGGACAGATAGTAGATGTTGCGGAGCAAAATTAATAGTTTTTATTCGATAGCTGACAGGGTTCCCACTCGTCTACGCCACTCTCCTTCACTGGGTGATATAAGTAGTGGTAAATATAGTTTTGCTGACATAACATTCGTGTTTGGACATTCTAGATAGCAATAAGAGTTATGCTTGCAATAGTCTAGACGTTGAACAGCTCAAGTGGAAACGAGAGAAATGTTTCTGCGAAAAAACGCTCTGCACTATGAAACTGGAAACACATTTCCCACTCATTTTTGACGAAATCAAGACTTATGTGTTGTGCAGAACGCCTTGAACGAACTCAGGTGAAACGAGTTGTCGAGAATCGGACGAAAAGTTGTCCTGCAGGCGTACGAATGCAGGACAACTTTCGCAGACTCTAGAGAATTGTGGACAACTCTTCGCCCAATTCCGACAACTTCTCGACCAATTCCCGACTACTCCTTGCCTGATTCTCAACAGTTAGCACACAGGTATACACATATACAACTGTATGTACTTACCAAAAATAGGGGTCGTCCTTGGGGCGCGTTAATCATGAACCGTAAAAAAAAGTGCGGAATTCGCACTTTTATATAATTTTTCTTAGAGTTTTTTGTTTGTTTCTCGGAGCGGATTGGGAGATGACGATATTGATTCCGACGCCGACCCTACGTCGGACACAACAAAAACATCAACAAAATGCACAAAATGATAAAGGGGAACGGCCAAAGTGGAACAGTAACTAGTATTATTGAGGGCTCACGGTTAAGGCGCCTCAAAGACGACGCGCGCGTTCAGCGTTTATCCGTTGCGCGCGTCGCGTGTGCCGCCCGATCTGCTCCTCAGCCACACCCGCGGCGTGGATTTGATCCACATACCGCTTCTTAGACGTTCGCCAGAGGCAAACTGTGCATCGTATATGCTGTGGGTCTACAAAATCGTTCAATATAGGCCCCTATTGACCTTGCCCAGCACCAGTGCGCTATCAGTGTAGTGATCTTCAGAATTACTCTAACATAAGACGGTAAAAGTTTGAGTAGAGAGTAAATCGACCACACTGAACTCAAATATCCTACTCTCGTGGCCCCTAGTTTTCAAAATTGTCGACTTCCGGCGGGACCACAACTGAGAAAGGTGTGAGCCACTATACTATAGCGGTGTTCAGCCTCCATCTTAGGCGGTGGAAAATTGCATGTAAGGTGAAAAGACCCCGATAGACTCAACTATCCTACTCTCGTGACCCATACTTTGCAAAATGTGGACTCCGGCGGGCCAAACCGCTGGCTGCAGGTGTGGACCCGCCGGAAGTCCACATATTGTACATCAATATTATGCTAAACAACCATTGCAAGGTTTAGAGTTGCAAATTTCGATCAGAACTGGATCATTCGAAATTAATTCGAATGGACAATCTTATTTTCAAACGTTGTTCTGATACTTCATGTGTAACTTCTTGAGAAATATATTTTAAATCGGCCTGCTGCGACTACCGATCATCGAAAAAAGATCAGTACTTGAAAGCTCGAAAACTTTAAAAATTCACTAACTTGGAAATCCCATGTTTTTGTATGTTCGCTATTTTGAGAAGATGAAAATTAGAGAAACGAGTTTGATATTCAAGAAATCGGTGATATACAATATAATTGATAACCAGCTCGAAGAATGGAGAAAAAAAAAGAAAAAACCACAGAGATCCACACGAAAAGAAAAGAACAAAAACTGCAGTCACCACATTTGAAGAATGAGGTGTAAACAGGGTTCTGAGTGTGGCGTCTTCTGAAGTAAGATGACTATGCTACATAAATTCTATTCCTGCGCTCATGTACAGCCGGCACGAATAACACTTATTTTTGAGGAAATATTTACATGGTTCTCCTCTGACTCAAGAGAGAGAGAGCGAGAGAGAGAGATAGCAAGAATAAGGGTGCGAGCAATTCAGCTTCATATAACTTCGTAGCGATGCCTGAACTATGTAGAAAGGCACTTGTCAAATCATTTTTACGAGATTATGGTCAGAATGACCGTAATTATGTTGGAGATACGGTAGTGGAAGCAGAGGTGGTGAACGACAACAAATTCTAACTTCATCAATTACCGTTAGACGCATTTAATGAAGTACGATTATTAGGTCTGGATCTAGAGCCTCCACATAATGTGGTTGCAAAAACTTGAAAACGCACGCTCAGAACAAAAACAAAAGCGCTTGGGAGCGGCACCTTACAAGGGAATGACCAGACCTGGCTGCAAGAACTGACCATGAAACCATGTTCTAGATCAACTACCTCCCGGGTCGTCATAAAAACCCTGTCTTAGCTGCCCGAGTAGTAGTAAAAGAAAAAGTTATGACCGTAGAAGTTGCAAGCCTTGTAGGTAAAATAAAATTTATCTGAAGTAAACTGTCTTCATCGTTCAAATTATCGAAAACGTGTCCTACATTCGTGTTCAGCACCTCAAATAACCTACCCCTGGGAGAAGTTTGGACGAAAATTTGTTTTTTTTTATAAAAAACAAATTTTTTGTTACTATTACTCGGGCAGCTAGAATAGGATTTTTACAAGTGCCCAGAAGGAGTTTGATTGGAAAAACATGGCTACATGCGTAGTTCTGGCTGCCAGGTCTGGTCACTCCCCGGTTGGACGGATTTCAGTCCGCAAGGCTCGATAGACATACAGGTCTGGGCTGGGATTCATGAATGCATTGGGTTCCGGCAGGGTTTGATTTGCTTTGGTTTGGTTAGCTGGCCCAGCTGGGACCAAACCTAACTAAATCACCACCTCGGGCCCAGTTCTGGCCAAGCCTAGCGATGATGAGTCGCTGGACTTCGAACGTTTCCAACCAAACCCTGCTGGGAGCTCGGTTTAGCGTTCTTGAGTCCCAGCCCTGATCTCTTAAATGACAAGCATGTTAGAAAATAGGAAAACGATCACCAGCCTCCATGGTTTGCGCTACTCGAAATCGATACCTATCGTTTGTAAACCCTTCGCGGTACGCTGACAGACGCCATAACTCACTGACTCATTCAGTGACTCGGTTTTCATCATGCTCTAGCAGACAGCGTCGGCACGGATCCCAGTGATACTTCGCGTACACTTACTCGGTGTGCATAAGCTACTATAACATACATACGTGCACCGCGTTTCCGCCAACACACAACACAGAACGCATAGTATCAGTAGGATTCTTGGCGACAGTAAGTCTATGATGAGCCGCTTCCAGAGAAAATAGTCGAGTCCAGTCCGAAAGCCTGACACTGCGAGGACGGAGGTTCTACAAGAAAAAAGTGCTGTCAACGAAAAATTACAGTTATCAGCAACGAGCAAATCAATACGACTAGTAGGTTGCTCGAGAGACTCAAATTATTATTCGTTTACTTTTTTTAAAACTATATTCATTTTTCTGAGTAGGATCCGCATCAGATCAGAGAGTCGGGAAAAGAGCACATTCGTTCGGCTTAACTTTTCTCTATGTAAGATTGATGTCTACCTGCAACTCTACCTTGCAACCTGCGATAACTTGTGCATGGTGCTACTCAAGTTATCACTTGAGCACTTTTTTCATAAATTTCACTAATGCAGTCTGTACCTCGCGAGTCAAAATGTAGACTTAGCGCAACTTTGTCAAACGAAAAATCATCGGACTGCGAGTAGATTCTGATATAGACGTATAGACAAGCTAATGAGTAGATCACGTCGATTGAAAAGCGCAATATAGGCGAAATATCCTCGGCCGACAAGCTACGCCTTGGCTTGATTATTTTATACTCCACTGAAGCCCAGGTTCAAGTCAACTGTTGGTTATTACTGTGCTTCTCTGAGCCAAATTCCGGTCCGCATTTGCGTCTCAACACGCTTTGCGGCCGCACGCGCTCGAGTCGGCCGAGTTTCCAACGCCAAAACCGGCTCCATGTGGCTTTTTTATGCAGTTTTCTGCAATTTTTATTCATTTCCAGTTTCCAAAACCCAGCTAGGATCAACAGATCGGCGGCTGCGGCGCTATAAACTCTTTCGATTCCGGAGCGTGCGGCCGCAAAGCGTGTCGAGACGCAATTGCGGACCGGAATTCGGCCCAGAGAAGCACTGTAACAATGAAAGCTGCACGTTCTCTGAAGCGCAACATATACTCCACCTCTATTACAGGCAATTTCTGCCGCCCATTAAGCCAAATTTGAGGGACCTATTAGGGACCGCATGTGACAAAAGCGTTTATTGTCATCGCACAGGAGACAGACAAAAAACGGTTCAGGCTGACAAACATATTCACATTATTGTACTGCGTTTCTTACCACCATATGCCGACATACGAAGAGAGTTGGTGACGCGGGGCTGCCACTTTCAATCGATAAACTGCGTCGCGGGACAGCTATTTCGTCCGGTACGCATTAGACTTCAGACAGTGCGATACTGGTTGTAAAACTGCAATCGCTTCAGAGTTCGCTCGCGGAGCGGCGCGAAGTTATAATCGGCCCACGCATCGATAAAGGACGACGCGTGGCGCCGTCACTAGATGCTCACAGTGGAAAGGCGTGATTCATCCGAAATGAACCGCAATCGCCTCCGCGCCACGTCATTCGCTTCGCCTTGCAATACAACGCGACGCGATAAACGTCGCGCAAGGTCCAGCTTGTTTCTGTTTTTTTTGAGTGTTTTCATGAATACAAATAAGTCTGACAGGGAAAGCAATTAAATAAACGTAGTAGGATGACTTGCACACGAAAAACGTAAAAAACTGTCGCTACTGTTACTTGAAAATTGCTGCAGTTTGTTTATGCGAAATCGCGTACGTAAGCGGTTGCGCTTAGCCGCCCATCGCTCACACTTAGATAATATCTAATAGATATCCTGCGCGACGCAATTTTCGCATCTCACTAGGAGGGTTTTTAGAGTTCCACCGCGGAGCGGCGCGATTTTCTGATTCGTATGCGAATCGACGAGCGAACGATGCCCACAGAAAACATCTCATCGCGCCGTGATGGAATTGTGAGATAGGCATAACATGTGCCACTGCGTTGTGTCGCTGAAACTCTGAACGCTGCCTTACAGCGCGACGCGAGTGACTTTGCGCAAATGTTATTTGAGCGTAGGGGGCCGAATAGAGTTCCGCCGCTGAAAGGCGCCGCAGCATGCAATGGAGGAGAAATGATCGTGCGAAGCCGCATTATCGATACTCCTCCATTGCATGCTGCCGCACATTCAAGCGACGGGACTCTATTCGGCCCCTAGATCTCGACGAATTTAGTCCCCCTACTGTGAACCCCTATGTAGCTAAGGCGCGACATTGCGTCGCCTGATCGATGCACATGGTTGATTAAAACTCCGCGTCGCGGTGCAAGCGAGCTTTAAACAGCGCCTACTACTGGATGAGAAGATTGAAAAATCAAGTCATCGATAAAATTCAAAGGGATCAGCAAATTTTTATCGAACGTACGAAAAGAGAAGTCATGTTAAAAAAATGTGGAAATCGATTATGCAAAGGGTGTCACCCACAATGATGCGTACAATATGCAACAGTATAAGCAAATGCATTGCGTGAAGGCACGAAAAGCCGAATGCGAGAACAAATTAACAAAGTTAGTAGTTCAAAATTTCAGTAAAATCCACAAATTAAAGTTTCCTGAAGACATTGGAGGACGGTTAACGCACGCGCGTTTACAAAATTTTAGGTACCAATATTCAAACATTACCAGTGAACGTTCAACAAGGGTTCAGTCGTGACCATGGAGTGCTGCATTGTAACCCGAAGGAGCATGCGATGATGGGGTAATTACACTTCCTATACGCCTTGGAATGCCGCGCCCAGCTGGAAAATTAATTTTTTCCCATCCCTGATTGCTTTTTTGCCGCACGCGAATGAATGGAACAGCGCAAGGACCAATAAAATTGTCTGGTATTTTTTCTGCACACGAATGCATTTTCCATTCAGAGAAGCATATAGTCACGATCCGAGATTTGTAATTGAAATTGCTAAGAAGAATAGCTCAAGACAAGCGATGTATCACATCGGGTCTACTTTATCGCCTATTCGTCTTACACTCTCTGATGAGCAGAGCTTGAGAGTAAATTTACAAATTTCACTAGCATACATACGTCAGACTTTCTCAACTTCAAGCTCTCTTTCAAATAAACTCCAAGGATTTTCTATTATAAACGTATGCGTTCTTTAAGTGCTCAGTAAGTCATGGGTATTACGGGAATGTTTTCGCTGAAGAGAGTTCCTCGCTTTGGAAGTAGTACTGGACGATGCGACTGTTTGAGACGAAATGCCTTTCAATTAGAAGTAACTCCGAGAATGTTTCCAGATTTAAGTTTGTAGCTGCTACAGAAATTTTTGAGCTGGGTCACGGGGGAGTTTTCTCATTTGGGCGAAAACAACTGCTATGGATCAGGCACGTTTTTGGGATCTTTAGAAAAACATATTTAGAATTTGGCTTGTAAGTTCGGGGTCACTAGGAGTCCTGAACACGAAATTGAACTTCATCTGTCGGTTTCCAAAAAACGTCGACATTTTTGGTCCGAGGCCTATCACCGGTTAAAATCAGCGGAGCAAGACCCGACTTTTGATAATTTTCGAAACGCTCAAACAGATTTTCCTCGAAACTTCCCGTAAGAGGTTAGTGCTGAACACAAATCTGAAATCTGTTCACCGATTTTCGATAGATTCCGATAGGTTACGATGGGTAGACGGTTGGTCAAAATCTTAGATCTTGCTGAAAATCTCTCCGTGGGGGTGATCTGGGGTGACAAACACGAAATTGAAGTCCTCTTATCGATTTTCGCAATGCTAAGGTAGCTTACGTCAGCTGAAAGACATTATATCTAACGTGACTTACAGAAGAGCCTCAGAATACTGAGAAGCGGACTTCAAATTCATATTAAAGGCAGGATTCCCGATAGAAACTTTTTTAGGCTCTCTTAATGAGAAAGTGGATTTGGTCTTCAAAAAAGAAAAAATAAGTGAAGAAAACCCGGAAACTTGCAGGAAAAGCGCTTAAAAACAAGGCTAAACGGCTAATTACCGGTGTCAGCCGGCCCATTAATTAACGCGATTTTCGTTAATGTTTGTCTATGCGCTTTCACTGTTAAAGTAGTCAGTAGTATTCAGAAGTGTTTAGAAGTTACTTTAGAAGCAAAATGAAAGTTAACAAAACAGGCTTTTATTTAAATCTCGATATCTGGGGCGGGAGGATACCAAACAAAAACTTGTTCCTGAGCATTTTTTATCCAATTTTTTACTTATTTTCACTTTTTTGATGCCTAAATTTACCTTACCATGAGGATAGCACAACAACCAATTTTATCGCGAGCCCTGCCTTTAAGTACACCCAAAAACCCCTAGAAGAAATAGTTTGAGCCAAATCCCAAAAATTTTTTTCTCAAAAGCACTGAAAATCGCCTGTGGAGAGGTACCTCAATAATTCGTCCAACTGAAAAAACCCCTCCGCAACCCGATTCGAAGTTCTCTTTAGCAGCTGCGAACTTGGATTCGAGAACGTCCTCAGAAGTAAACCTAATTGGAACGTCTTCAGTTGCAAATGCACTAAACCACCAAAAAGGTTTCTTAGCAAGCATGATTATAATCGCAGAGAATCTCTATATATGATGTGAGAAAATTGTGGAAGGTTAGTAAGGAACAACTCCGGTTTATTCAGAGGTACATTCGTTTTTAAGATGGTTTTCCCACAGATATGCAGAAATATCCTGGCAAGACTCACTTATCGGACTACATTTCAGCATATATTATTACGTTAGCGAACGCTTCATATGAACAACACTCGTCTAATGCAATATAATTTGGGACCAATTAGCCACAAAACCCGCGTTTATTAAATTGTATATTTCACATTTGCAGGCCAGCAAAGCGACAAAAATACATATTATCTGCTGCATAGCTGTTAGGTAAAGGAAGCATGGCACGGATATGTATTGCACAATCGAAACTTTCAATGCTGTAAACGAAAAGATGTTTTAATGATTTTCGGAAGAAAAACAAACAGATTTTAAGGAAACATGTTAAGTAAAACTACAGAGAGGCGGAAAGAGATGCCTTGCCTAGGCCATTGTTATACCAAAGTTTGGAGAAAGTTTCGGCCAAATGTTACGAATCGTGTGGGGAACATGCGGCTCCCTCAATACAAATGGCTGCCTTTGGAACACTTTGGAGCACCTGTTGCGGTCACCGGCTTGAAAGGAATGGCCTTTCTCATTCACCGCCGTCGCGGCGGTGTGTGAGAAAGAGCAGTATCGAATAATCGCGGAGCGACAGCGCTTCTGAAGGAATCGATTGCTTTGGCGAGCAAAACAGCAATCCGTCGAGTGGAATGGGATGATATCTTTATTCGAGATTGGTTGAAATTTTTGTCTTTAACCACATCTTGGAAATTGAGCAAATATGAGTATCGCAACGATGACATTGGCGCCGCTCTTCATATTCTTCAATATTGTGCAATGTTGTGATAAAATCACGGCGATATGTACATTTGCTGAAAACTTCGGCAATGTGGTTGAAAACAGAGGTGTCGACCACTTTCAGTTGAAGATCTCATCCCACGTAACTCCACGAACTGCCTCTGTGCCTATAAAAGCAACCGATTTTCTCCAAAACGCAATATCGCCGCGATAGATTGAGACCGGTTTTTTCACTCATCGCCGCGACGGAAGTATGATCCCGACCTTAGAGGAATGCTCTGCATACGATCGTCTTCGACCCGGCCTTTAAACTTGCAGAAGCACGCGCTCGTCCTCCTATCATACATAATAATAATACATAATAATAATAAACGGCTAAGAGTTGACCGTTGACCAGAGAATGTGCGGGATTCAGTTAGGAGTGCGCTGAGCGCCGGGAGCAGTTTGTCGGAGCCCCTGGGAGGGCGCCAAGCGTCATTGGAAGTGTGCGGAACCCGACTGCAAGTACACCACGCGCAGTGCAAAGTGCGCGCGACTCAACTGGAAGTGAGCCATTAGCCGTGGAAAAAGTACGGGACCCAACTGGAAGTGGGCAACGCGCCGTGGGAAGTGTGTGGGACCCAAGTGGAAGCACGCCACGCGCAATTTAAAGTGAGCTGGACCCAACTGGAAGTGCGCAACGCGCCGTGGGAATTGTGTGGGACCCGACTGGAAGTGCGCCACGCGCAGTTTGAAGTGTGCTGGACCCAACTGGAAGAGCGCGACGCACCGTGGAAAATGTGTGGGACCCAAGTGGAAGTGCGCCACGCGCCTTGGAAAATGTGCGGGACCCGACTGGGAGTGCATCACGCGCAGTGCAAAGTGTGCGCGACCCAAGTGGCGGTGCTCCACGCGCCATTGAAAGTGTACGGGATCCAACTTAAAGTGCGCCGCGCGCCGTGGAAATTGTGCGGGACACAAGTGAGAGCGCGTCAAGCGCCGGGGAAAGTGTGTGGGACCAGGTTGTGAGTGCGCCAAGCACCGGAAAAAGTGTGCGGAACCCATTTGGGAGTGCGCGAACAGCCGGAAAGAGTGTGTATGACTCATGTGAGAGTGTGCTGAGCGGCGAGAAAAGTGTGCGGGACTCAACTCGAAGTGCGCCATGCGCCAGAGGAAGTGTGTGGGCCAAACTGGGTTTCGAGGATCGATAATAATTAACATCACTTTTCGCAATGATTGGATTATTCTATGCGTCACAATATACGCCTACAAGTACGCCGCGAAGCGGCGTGGGTGTGCACCTTGTTGCTATCTAAACGGTTACCATTTCACAAGCGCGACCAGAGAAACTATACGCTGGCACCTCATTCGAAAATTCGGCACACCGATTCTTGTACCGTATAAACAGGGTGCTATTTGGACGCAACTTGTGGCCGCTACACTCAATGGCTAGCAGTAGTAAGTCTTAGTCAGAATGTCATGACATATTCTGTTCAATTGGGCGGGAAAGCGAAAAATCTGTCTGATAGTTGTCTTAACGAATTTTCGAGGTTGTTATGCTCTTTAGGCATGTGGGCGAAATGTGAAATAGGTGAAACGTGAAACGATATATGCCGCGATGACACAATATGGGACACGCTATCACACCGCGTTTATCAGAGGGAACGTGGTAGCCACGATAGGTAACGAGGTTTGCCCTCTTATACTGCTAAACCGGACAACCCGGACAAGTGTTAGTGGAGAGAGAGTTGCCTCTTTTTGAAGTACTACTCGGTCCCCGAGTGACTCTTTTTCTGCCTATACGGCCCTCTGAAAATATGGGTTAGACAGCCAAATGTTTACAAGATATTCACGGTTTTGAACCGGTAAGTTGACAGTCAAATATAAAGATTGTAACTTTTAATAGACTTCGCAACGTTTACAATGTAATGTAAATATGACCGATGCGAGATATCTGTAGGGTAAACCTTTCTACAATACTGTGCAGTGAGCCGACGGACGGCTTGGCTAGCGGGGTGATTGGAGTCTGGCTGATTCCAACTACTCCGGCTAATCAGACGCAAGCGGGCCTCTTAGCACTCCTGACCGGCTGCTAGGCAAGGATAACCTCTTGCTAGGACACTCTAGAACTACGCAGGCCATAGGAAGCTGAGCGTCGCCGCTAGATGCGGAGCTCGAAGCGTTGATAGCACTGGTAGAACTACGCAGGCCGTAGAGAGCTGAGCGTCATCGCTAGATGGGGAGCTCGTAGCGTTAGCGGCACTGATAGAACAACGCAGGCCGTAGAGAGCTGAGCGTCACCGCTAGATGGGGAACTCAAAGAGTTAATAGCACTGATGGAACTACGCAGGCCGTAGGGAGCTGAGCTTCACCGCTAGAAGGGAGCTCGAAGCCTCAATAGCACTGCTGTCAGGATCAAGGATCAGAGTGAGGCGGTAACCGCCTTTCTACTCGTAGCCGAGAGTTCCGTAGAGCTCGATAGCCGAGCACGTGTCCGTTTGGCGCTTGCCGCCCGAATGGCTTTGTCGCCGGTCGCGTGAGGACGCGGCGCGGCGCGACAAGGAAATCGCCACACCCCTCCTCACGTGCTGTCCGCCAAGCCGCCGCGTTTACAAAAAGATCGATACGTGCCAGGCGCTCAACGGACTATCGATCGCGCCGACACCACCAACACAATAGACAACGGGGGAGATCAACCAAGCAAAAATCGAGATGAGGTGAGATCACCGTTCAACCATAACACTGAGCACAGCAAAAATGCAGATGGATATTAGGCGATTTGGGAGGTAAATGGGGAGAAAGTGAGTGAATGAAAACAGGTTTAATACATGAAAAACAGTCCAAAAACTTAAAGGCATCGTACGCGCTGAAATCCACTTTCCATTTTTGTGCTCAATCCCTTCCTCGGGCCCCTGTGAGAACGTACAACGAGCTTGGCTGCTCAAAAACGTACCATTGTGAGCATAGAGGAAGTGGAAAGTAAGGAATTCCGTCAAAAGGGGCCGGCTCTTCCGTCAGTCATTTGGCACTTTCGCAATATTTGAGCAGAACGTCGTGTCGCTAAGTACAGGGCATGCCACTGTACGCTGACGCACCGTCGGACGAAAGTGGCGTTATCGACTGGAAATTTCTCGTCACACAAAGAGCGATTGCTTCCAACGCTGCGCCAATGGACGAATTGTAGAACTGTTCCTTGCGCCCTCCGCGTAGCTATCCCGAGTCGATGCCGGCGCGAATTTCAAATGACTTTCAGAAGTTTTTTTAAAACCTTTTTTCTTGAAAAGTTAACGTTTTTGAGCGGGCTTTTCGCTACCTTTAGTCACTATAGGGGGCTAACAACTCAAAAACGCTTAAAAACGAAACATGGTTTTCGGCGCGTACGATGCCTTTAAATCAAGGATAGCTACTAGGAATACGGATACATGCAAAATTAGGGGGTCCAGATACCATGACAGAATAAGGTAATCTTGCAATGGAGATCAGCACTGCTAGGTGAGCAGTCGTAAACTATGGAAAATAGAGGAAGGAGCAAATAATCTCTGAAATGAACTTCGTTTAGAAAAGTACTTTTATTATTATAAGGAAATCAGAGGAGAGGAAGAGAATGGTTCGAGACTACAATACCACCGCTAAGCTTTGTAAAAACAGGGGCATTTGGCAAATTTGGCAAAAAAAGTCCGATGCTCGTAAGTTTCTTGAAAGGAGCCTTGTTTGAATTCTGAAAATGCTGTTGTATTCACAATTCAAATGGTTTCCTGAGGGTGTGCTTTGGGGAAAGAAGTCTTCTCAAATCGGTTTGTTTTGTAAGGAAATTGTTTTCTAAAAAAATCGTGCGCGGCCAAGTGCAGCGAAATAAATCAATAAGTAATAGGAGAGCAATCGCTATGCTTCCTTCATAATTTGAGTGCCACTCTTGAGTTTTGTGCGACTCAGGCACCAGTTCGATTCGACCGATGGCCGAACCGCTTTTTTCTGCCACGTCGGGGCGAACGAGAGACGTTTCGGCAAAGCTCCGCCTTCCCGTTTTCCACGAGAGAAACGGGAGACGTCGGGGGTTGGCGCCGTACTAATCAATGAGCTCGATTGGACCGACAGCGAAACGGAACATTGCGAAATTCGGGAAGGGTTGCCAACACATTTAGAACAGATGCAGCTGTCACTGGCTTCTCTTGTCTCCTGCAATACGAAATGTACTCAAATCCTTTCAAAAAGGATTATTCACTATTTTTTCTCTACACTTAGTCAGTCAGCCTCATTAAATCAGCCGTCTCCTTGATTTTTCGCTGAGAATAAAAAAAATGGGTCCGTTCGGTGAATATAAACCCGCCCCAGGCGATATTGTTTCAAGATCTTCTTGAAACATGTTTGCCAACTTATGTTGCTCCTTGATGTTAAAAATCACGAAATAAGAGGAAAGTAATCGAACACCAGGGTGCAGGTCTACGGGGTGTGAAGCATGGCAACCAGGGGTGTGCACTTACCGTTTACCGTCTTACCGATTTACCGGTCGTTTTCGGTAAATTTTGATTTACCCATTTGCCGACTTGATCCCGAAACTTTTACCGATCAAACTTGAGCAACTTTTTTCGCTGAATCAAACAATTTCTCGCCTTAATTGCATGAATGCAGTTTTAATTGCACAGTTTTTAGCATTCTCACACTACTGATTTCCGTATATTTTTTTCATGGAACTTTTCATCGTTCCTTTTGATGTTCTAGCGTTTGGCTTTTCAAAAATAGATCTTGATGATTTCATTAGTGCGAAGTCACTCTCTTCTATAAGGGCGGTTGAGAGTATGATTTGAGTCAAATCCATTCCAGCCAAAAAAAGTCTACTTCTGTGCATCAGAGAAGCAGAAAGAATGTTCTCCTGACCCGGTTTAACCTTTCTAAACTGGTACTCCACAACCAAACTTCAAGTTTTCGTGAATGCTACTTGCACTTCAAATGGTAGGTACTGGGTGGAAAAGAGAGACCGTGTTTTGAAATAGCTGTGAGCTCTATCACTCTCAAAATTAAGACCTTTAATGTTTTTTAAACCTGTTTCTTGCTGATTTTTCCCAATATTGTTGTCAAGAATATCAATCAAAGTGGTCCTCTGTCTAAGAAAAGAACTTACCACAGCGAACCCCGTCTCAAAAACCAAAGAATTATTGAGAATTGAGCATTCCGGGACGTCATTTCTTGTATTAAATTGACATTCCGTTGCTAGGAGTCAGTGATTAAAGGCACTGTTCACGAAAAAAAGTTGCACTTTTTTGGCTAAAACGTAAGCTTTGGTCCCTCCAAGAAGATTAAGAACGGAAGTGCGACGAAAAACGGCCGGTAAGTGAGTGAAAATCCCGTAGGCCAGCCAACCCATTGGGCCACTCCGCCCACGTCCTATAATAGTTGCCCTGATTTCGCGGTTATATGCGCGATGGTCTCCGATCAAAAGCCCCGTTCTCCCCTTTATTCTCAACGTCTCTCTTTACTCAGGTCAGCTCGCACACATCGGCCGCAAAAAACGGGAGTCCACAATGCTTCCCTAGCTAAATTTTGAGGGGCCATAACTCCGTTTCCAGGGGGTCTTGTATGATTCCAGGGACATCATTGAAATCAGCATGGGACCGTTTTTAAGATAGTCGGAAAAACAGAAAAACGACTTTTATCGTGAGCACTGCCCTTAAGAGGTCTGTCGGCATGGACACTAGTGATACTTTGCGTTCCCTAATGGAGGTTGGGGCAAATTCGGTGCACCTATGTGATAGCGTATGGCACCGAGTTTGCGCCAACCTTCATTGGGGAACACAAAGTATCACTAGGATCAATGCGGACCGTACAAATGTGATACTCATCTTATGGCGTAATGCAACAGCCGTTGTCCGCAAGTGCGGACCGGAATGAGGTTGCGAGAACAACAGTACATAATTAAAAATATGAATAAAAGCCTACTACTCGAAAGTGTGTGTTAGTCGTTTTTTGTCCTTTTTTTCGGTGAGAAAAAAGCAATATGGGAATGCGAGGAAACCTCGAGCTCTTCGCTTTTTTCAGTGCAAAATTTGCCGTTCTGCGATGTTATATGGGATTTAACCCATGGTGACAACGCAGTGAACGGCACCGATTTCGCCCTAATTGTTCTTTGCTCAGCGTCGCGAGTTGACCGCGTCGTTTTGAGCTTGTTCCCATCATGGGGAAAAGGTCGGAAGAAATCAGCACCCTATTGAAGATTTCGCCCATTGGGAGACCCCAGCATCACTCCCGTCAGTGCGCAGTTGTGGCCTTAAGGCACCGCTAAGTATGTTGTGCTCAGCGCCCAAAACTACCCTCTGAGCTAACTATAAGTTGGGGCGAAGGCACATTTTCTGAATTTCTGAGACTGATAGAGTTTTGGACTTCGACGGATTCTCGGTTGGATGTTCATTTGTTCCAATTACAAGGCTCAGGTATCGTTTCAGGAAAATGTTCCAGATTTAACTTGAAATCCTCCCAGGTGGATTGTTTGGGGAGCTGATCACAAGTCTGTGGTTTTATTGTCGATTTTCCAAAGTTTTCGACTAGCTTCGTTCATAGCTTACCATCGTGGGGAAATTTTATGGCAAATCGCGACTTTTGACGATTTCCGGAGTGCTACGATAGATTTGCCTCAAATTGTTTCTCTGAGGGTTATTTCGAGTGCTGAGCACGAATCTGAGATTCGTTCATTGATTTTCGGCAGATTACGGTAGATTACGTGTGGGTGTTCGGTAGTTCGATCGAAGTCTTAGATTTCACTCAAAATTTGTGTGCGGGGGTTGTCCGGGGTGGTGAATACGGATTTAGTGTCCTGTTGTCAATTTTCGAAATACCAAGGTAGGCTTTGCCGCCTAAATGGCATGGTACCTACCGCAACTTTTAAAAAACTTCATAATTTCGACAAACGGACTCCAGATTCGTGTTCAGCACCCTAGACTAGCTTCAAGCCGAATCCGAAATTTTTTGCAAAACACCCTGAAAATTTCATAGGGTCGCCCGTTACCTTGCCCCCAGGCTTTGACGAACAATTAAAACTTTTTTCAAAGTGGTTTTAGGCAGCTGCGTTCTAGAAGTGTACATTTCATCCGGAATGGCCAGGCTGACTAAAAATAGTTCCCTTGTTAGTCCCGGCACGATACACCTTTTTTTCCAGCACGATTATCATAGTGTTGCATGATGCAAGAGCGGTAATCCGCATTTGAGGACCGGAATTTAGCTCCGAAAATGGCAGTATGAGTAGAAAAACAGGGCAAGAGTGAACAAAAGCTCTGAACTATAAATCAGTGGAAACGATTCACTAGGTCAAAATCAGAATGATGACGTCAGTCTCTTGTTAGCATCGATTGTACGCCCTACACCCTTCATAGCGGTCACCGCGAGGATGTCATGCTTGATTTGTTGAGCATGGTGGCAAAGCCATATAGCCACCATGCTCCGAAAATCAAGGATGACGTCATTGCGATGACAGCTATGAAGGGTATAGGGCGAAGAATCAATGATAACAAGATGATGACGTCATCATCTTATTAGAATCCCTGCTATGAAAGGTGGACCGAGCCACGATCCACGACGGCGTGACGTCATCACCGAGACTGCAGTCCTGGCTATGAAAGTTGGACCGATGTCATTCCCGAAACGAACGAGCCACGTTTCGGGTTGACCCCGCCCCTTTTTTCGTTTCGAGCCAAAGCGGTTCAACGGTCCACCCTCGTTCTGACGGTGCTCGAATCGAACCGGTGCCTGAGGAGATGATTTTTTGAAGGTTATCCTACATACTCGCAACTAATTCATGGAGAAAGCGTAGAGGTTGTTTTTCTATTACATACTTATACAACAATTACTCTAAGTTTCGTCGCACGTTGTCGCGCGCAAAATTTCTGAGATTCAATCGCAAAAAGGGTCTCTTTCGGAAACAAAGCGATTCCAGGAAACTTCGTCCCACAAAGCACACCATTAGGTACACATTTGAGCTGTGAATATGAGAATACGTTTAGAGTTCAAAAAAGTCTTTGTTCAAAAAAGTTACAGGAATCGAAGGTAATTTCGTTTGGCAAATGCTCCCCGCTTTTCCAAAACAGTGAGGTTCGAGTGAAGCAAAAACACATTGGCTCAGCATGAGTCGATCGTAGCAGCGAAAGATAGTCGCAGAGAAACTGCTCGCGTTAGAATCAAGATACAGGTGGAAAGGATAGAACTAGCACATAGTTTTAATTGCTCCAATCGGTAGAGCATGGTGGAAGACTCAGCTGATCAGTATCGAGAGTGTTATAAACGAGCTGTGCCCGGTGGCGAAACGCGCCACATTAGCATTTAAAAAATAATAGCAAATTTGAATAAACATATTTCGGTAATCGAACAACGAATACTATATCAAGGGTCCGGAAACCAATTTTGAACTCAGATTTATGAAATCTTATTGTTATCACTAAAAGTATCCTAAAGGCTCATTCATAGCTGGTCGCTTCGACTTCAGGTCGAAACGACCAACAAAACTGCCGCGATTTGAAATCGCTTGACGAAGCGATTTTAAATCGCTTCGTCCACTGATTTCGAGTCGCTCGAGTGGCCGCAGTTTTGCGTAAAAAATAAGGACAATTGCGGACAACGCCGCAGGAATTTAAAAAAATTTTTTTCTTGGTTTTTGCTGACTCCTCCTGATTTTTTGTGACCTCGGTGCCTTAATCCTTTAAATAAATTAGTCTTGCATAGTTTTCCAACAAAAACATGGTTTCAAAAGACGACGGTATGCAATTTGCTCGTACAGCAACATAAAACTTCAACTAACGTTAGTAATTGCCGAAAGCTCTGCATGAAATGTGATTTCTCGGTAGCCTTATTGAACTTTCTCACTTCTATAATCGTAAATGTGTAAGAAATACTCGTTTTTCCCTTTCACATCCGTCTTTTATGTGGGTGAGCTCTGACGTCCGCAATTTGGCGCCGAATACACCACGTGCTGACGAAAGATTACGGCCTAGCCGCTTCAATTAGACGAATCGCTTCCATCATGGAAGCGACGCGACTAGTCGAAGCGACCTAACAAAATCGAGCAGGTCGCTTCGACTAGCTATGAAATACCCCCGTCGCTCGGCGATCGTGGCTGAATCTGCAAACTGTTCCAACCCGTCGCGACTCAGTGCAAGATCTGTTGTCGCGACGGGTTTTGTACCTGTTGGCAGTGCCGCGACTATTCGAAGCGACCAGCTATGAATGAGCCTTTAGCCGCAAACTTGAATGCGTGCTGCCTTTATATCCTGCATCAAGCGACTATGATAAATAGATTCAGCGGCGTCGTTTCCTCTTAAACCAAGTGGGATTAAACAAAAGTTCCTGTTATTTTACGATATGCGGCATCAAACTTCAGTAATTTACTGACGCATGTTCAAAGTTTACGTGAATTGTTGAATCCGATTTTTGGCTTACATAAGTTTTCAATGTGACATTCAACGCCATCAATTTGATGTTCGTCTCAATGTGCTCCTGTGAAGACAGTGGTCGCAATGGAAAAACAAATTGCCGAAGAATCCTCAGAAATCAGTCTGGATACAGTTGAAAATTCGAGGAGGTTGTGCGGCGAATAACGGGCTACATAGAATCAGGGTTGAATGACCTCCAAGGGTCCCGTCATAATTGGAAGATAAGGCAACGTAGTCCCACCTAGGTGGTCTGTAGTCCCGTCTGTTTCGACCATAAGCCAGCTTGGGTCCTGCTCTACTGGATGCCGGAATGGTATTATTGGTCCCGCATCGATCGGGGTAGAATGGGGTAGGAGTATGGGTGACCTACTAAGGACCATCGGCGGAAATTTCTCGTCTTAGTTTTGCATTTCGACCGTGTTGGACTACGGACTATCGTCCAACTGTTACAGGGGCCTGATTTGCCAATTCGTGCACAGGTGTACAAATCCGCCCGAAAAACGAATTCCACTCTGCGTACAGTCAATGTTCTTTGGCACGCACCATCAAACAAACGTTTAATTTAATAAAAATAGGTGGATCTGAAGAAATATTTGAAAGCATCTACAGTCAGCAATGATCAATTTTTCAAAATGACATTAGCCTCTAGACCGCGAACTCGTGAACCACTATAACAAATGCAATTGTTCCCTTTGCGAATACTTGCGATACACATGAAATAAGATAATGTAATGCACATGCAGAGAATGCGGAAAAGCAAAGTGTCCATGAAATCGAAATCCTCGTAGCAATCGAAAGGAGTGCATCTTCGGAAACAACTTTTTGGTTGGGCAACATCTTGTTTAAAAGTAAGGACCACCGGGAAAAGGTGGCATCAGATGACATCGCATGGCAAACAATATTCCATCCGATCACGAGAGCTAAAAATGAATGCGTACTGAAATTCGAGATTCCCTGATAGAATAACAAAGTGAGCGGGCAATGTCAGTAAACTGTGAAAGTAAACTGTGCTTATTCAGGAGTAAACGTTGAATTTCTCGGAATGAATCCCTTTCTGCGGTTTATTCTTCTCTTCCCATGGTCCGATCCACAAGAAATATGCTGGCGAGCGTGATCTCATCGTCAAGGATCTGATTCTGCTCATGAGAATCAAGACCAAAGCTTTTGATGACACTGATTAATGAAAGAATCAGATTGCCAACCGTTGTAGAAGGAGACATCAATCAAGCAGGTTCTCAGAAAGAGGTCTACTTTAGTGCGTTTCTTTGTTTATGAACACCTTACAGGCAGGGTTCTCGATTAAATCGGTTGTTGTGCTGTCCTCATAGAGAGGTATGGTTAGATCCACAGCCTGTTTCCTCAAGAAAAAACGTGTAAATTCAAATCGCGGCTGGCGTGGCGGTTTAAATCTCAATCTCTGAGAATTAAACCGCCGCGCCAGCCGCGGTTTGAATTTGAACGTTTTTTCTTGAGTACACAGGCTACGGACCTAACTATAGATCTGGCCATCACAAAAGCGAAAATAAGTAATAAAATAGGAAAAAAAAACGACCAGGAATAAGTAATTGCTTGGTGTCCTCCCGCTCCCCGTTATCGAGATTTCTATAAAAGCCTGTTCTGACGTCGTCCATTTTCCGAACGTACAGTCGCCGAAAATTAGGCGTGGTCGTGAATGGGTTAACCTAGATAGAACTGTTGCGATAACATAATCGCGGCATGATTCTGGAAAGCAACCTGCATAAAGGTGGCGTGGATAGTAGTGATACTACTTCGCATTCCCTATTGATGGTTGGCGCAAACTCGCCGTCATATGCTATAACATACTGTGGACTAAGGCTGTTTCATCTTGCGAAAAGATATTGATCGTGCTGGGGCCACTTCGTCCCGTCACAATTATCCTTCCCCCAGCACAATTATCGTCGTGTTGCGTGAAGCGACTGCCGTAGTCCGCAAATACGGACCGGAATTGGACTACAACAGCGACAGTAGGTGCACCGAGCTTGTTTCAAAGTATCAAGAGGATCCATGCCCGTTGTATCCTCTGGTTCTGAGCCAAATTCACTTTGTTGCCAAGCGTGCGTATGCGGAGCGAGAGAAGAGACGGCGAGAAAACATGAGGAGGGGAAGGCGCAGCATACGCGCGCGTAAGAACGCTATCGACGGAAATAAATTCCACTCAGAAACAGGGGATACATCATTTGGTGATGTTGAGAATACTCTGTCGCGCACCAGGCCCGAGCTCGCCTTCGGTGCCTATAACTTCAGGCATGCACCAGAGAAAAATGCGTTCTGAACGGGCCACAGACGTCGCGCGTACTCTGACACTTCCACAGGATAATGCCAGCGTACATCGTAGTAGATTAGCTTCCTCTTTGCTCCAGCGTGACGATGTACCTCGATTCGAACCCACTGAAAAACCACTATGGGCATAGGTGAACAGCAGGCCATTCCATTCGATGAATAAGCTGGAAACAGAAAATTCGCGATGTATGAAAGTGTATCGACCTTTCAGTCATACGAATTCCGATCGAATCGACCACAAAACAAGAAGCACATGTAGACTTCAAGTTCAAGAGAGTCGTTGAAATTTTCCAACACATTCTCTCCTGGAGCGTTCATAAACAATGAATGGTTGAAAGTCAAAAAAAGTGTTATGCAAAAATATCCGGGGAAGATGAAATCCTGAAAGTATGGATATACAGTTTTTCAACACTTTGAATACGCTCATGACAGTGAAAAACGCACAGCGTTACGGTGAGCACCGATATCTTAATAAAAATTCGGAGTTCATGAGCAGTGAAACGCACTGTATTAGCCAAATTGGGAATGTGAAGAGGGCGAACAAAAAAAAGCGTTGAACTCTTGTGGAATGCTGTCTCAGCAGAACTCGGTTTTTTTTTGTAAATTCTTTACGTCCAGGAATAGTCCGCTTTTTCAAATGTTCCCAGAAAATGCATCCCCATGATGAAGGCGATCCCTGACAGTAGAGAAATATAATTGCGAGCGAATGAAGTGTACCCTGCAAGAGAAAACTTCGTTTCCTCTTTCCCAGAAGCAGTTCACGGAATAGCAAAGCCCTGTTCGCAATAAATGCAGTCAAGGGTTCCCACAGCATAGAAGAACAGCTGTAGCAAACAAAGCAAGACCTGAAATTGTTCAGCTTCACTGCAACGCACTTTTCCACTAGACGTCTACCTCGATGCCGAAAGTCTGAGATACTCAACGAGTGTTAGTCACAATGTCTATGCAGCATTCGCTGTGGAATTTAGTGTATGTAGCTGGGGCTGAAGTTCTCGAATCTACGAATTAAAATTGGCGATTTTATTCGGTTTCCTCTCAAGACGTAAGCAACTCACAGTAAGATAAGTAAAAGGAATACTAAAAATATATTATTTTGACCGAAATATTATTCTGAGACAGATATTAATGGTAGGTCTAGATGCGTGTCACTGCAGGTGCAACCTGGGCCCGTAGTAAACCCGCAGTTCGGCTGATTGAATCATCCGGACTGTTGACCTGACAGCCGGCTGTCAGCATGCGGACGCGCACGTTGTAGGATAGCAGGCGAGGGAACCGGCGCAATACCTGGCCAGGTCCTAAAATCAGATGGAATTCAAATGGACTCGTATAATCATCCAGATTCTAGCGTGCTACGGAATAGCACTGCTATCGGGGAGTATTTTCAGCTCAAGTCGTAAATTACAAAACAGCAAGTTACGACTCGAGCTGAAATTAAGGAAGAGACGCAAATCTTCGACAAACGGGATTAAAATAAGCTGGTTGCGATAGTCGTTAAAGAAACCGCGCTCAGAGTGACGCCTATCGCAGCGTCGCCGATTGTCGGAAACTGTCGAGTAAGGGGCAAGCATCTTCTCTTTGTCGACTGGAAATCATGACACTACTATAAATATGGTTATGCCTACGCTCGCGCTCGTAGGTATGTGTACACGAGTGTGTGTTAGTGTATGTGTGTGCGCCCACGCGTTGGTCACAGCGCTTGTGCGTATGTGAACGGCGTTGTATGTGCGTGATTGTACACGCGCGCGTGCACGCGCGTTTGTGCCAGCGGGAGTGTTTGTGCTCGCAAGAGCGCGCAAGATACGTCTATGTGTGTGTTCGCGTTAGTGCGTTTATTTGGACGCTTTTAATTGTATGCGCCTGTGCATACGCATATGCGCGTGCATGTGTTTAAAAGCCGACAAGGATTACTTTAATACTAGGCGTCCTTATTGTGTGTTGGCACAATTATGTCATATGTGCACAGAGCTTGCGCCAACGCACAATAAAGAACGGAAAGTAAGAGTGCGATCCTTGCTGACTGTACGTTATATTGTGCGTGAAAATGCGCGCGTGTTTGCAATTATGTATGTGATTGCGCGCGCTTGTCACTGCATAGACGGTGTTTGCGCAATCATTTTAGCATGCGCGCGTGTTCTAGTGAACGGAATCGTGCGATTGTGGTCGCGTACATATGAATGCGTGCGTGTGTGTGCATGTCATCACAGCGCGCATGAGAGCAAATGCCTACACGTAAGGACGCAAGGATGTGCTCGCTTTTGTGTGCGCGTATGTGCCACTATAAATGCACGCATGAGTACCCTTAAACGCGCGTAGATCTCCGTGGGACGCCCGTGCGCGTATACACGCGCAGGCGCGTGCATGCATTTTCGCAAATGCGCGTGAGTGTGCGTGTGGTACGCGCATGCGGGTGAGTGTGCTCTGGTACGGCGTCGTTCACACATTGCGCTACGCTTGACCGCAACCATGCATATCAGTCATAGATTTTTGCAGATGTGGTTGAAAAATACTCCATAGCGTCGCCAGTCGTGCAAGGCTGGAAATCGAAGCGCGAATATGTCAGCGCCCCCGATTGCTGGAAGAAGCATAGAAGCGTGCGTACATACGTTTACTGTGTCACATTTGAGAGATTTTGAGTTCAGGGAGAATCTTGTAGTATATGTCTGTTATTTCAACAGAGTAACCAAAAGCCAAAAATCTCAGAAAATTCTGAAGTTGATTTCGATGAAATAAAGATGATTGCACGTTTGCCAAAGATTACCGGGAAACTTCTGGTGAAGTTCTGGTACGTTTCGGACCTGAGACAGGCCAGAATCTCCGGCGAAGGGTGAATATGATGAGTTCTCTGGGAAAATCAAGCCCCTTTTCGCTCGGCTGACTTGGGTTTACTACGGGCCCTGGCCTAGTTTCAAGTAAGTATTGTTGATGTTCAGTGAAATTAGTGTTAGTGTTCACGCTAAAAGGTATTCGGTTCAGTGCAAGCGTCCTATTCGCGGTTCGACAAGGTCCGAACCAGCTCTTGAAATGAGAGACCTTGCGAGCAGCCCTACTCAGGATTGTCGAAGCGTTCGAGCAGCTTTTGGTTTTCTTGAAATGTGTTCACACCATGAATGGTCACTTTGCTCGGTGCAAGCACTCAACTCGCGACTTCGCAGAGTGCAAACCAGTTTAATTTACTAGCGACCTCCCTCAAACCCATGAAACACCCTGCAAGCAGCCAATGCGGAGTCGCCCAAGATAGAACGACTCTCTGGAAGTCTAGAGGTTCTATAGAAGTTCTCACAAGGATCACTTGGTACAGAACCGCTCACTAAATGTTCAGAATGCGATCAGTGACGCTTTATCGCGTCTTTCGCTTCCTTTTTCCGTGACTTTCTTGAGACCCAACTTTTCTTGAACTGAAAAGTAACTTAGGGTCCAGGAGAGAAGATTTACTCAACTACATGGGGTTGCTAGGGATTAAGTTTTAAAAAAGAAGTCTGGAAAGTGATTTGCAGATCGTTATTCGATATGGTGTGTTTGGAGGATTAGATCTAATGAATGAACGGGGTTGCGTTGGTAGATCGTCGCTCGCTTTGAAAAACCCCGCCAAACGCAACGGCTGCGTTTCGTCCGGGGGGGGGAAGACGCAGTCGTTGCGTGCTGGCCCAAATTTTGTTAGGGCTTTCTCAGATGCAGTCGGCACGCATCGCACTGACACTTTGATTTCCTTGCTGTGCGTTGGCGCAAAATAGGTACACGTATAGGGGTCTGCAGAGTACAAGTCGCGGCGTTGCTCGCAGCGACGAACATCGCTAAAGGGGTCTGCAGAGTTGCAGAGACCGGCGAGTGGTCCCGAGCGTCAGCCTTGACACGGCCACAAAATGTTTCGAAACATTATCGTCTCGGCGTCGGTTGCCACTCGCTGGCGGTGATGCAGCGCCGCCGCGGCGCCAATCCACTCTGCGGTCCCCCCTCGTCGCCCTTTACGCCGCGTCGGTCACCCCCGTCGCTGAAAGTGATCGATATTGCATCACCCAGCGTTGCTCGTCGCTGCCAGCAACGCTGCAACTTGGACTCTGCAGACCCCTTAAGTCATGCAATATCGATTACATTCAGCGATGGGAGCGACCGACGCGGCGCGAAGGGCGACAAGGGGCACCGCAGAGTGTTTTGACGCCGCAATGGCGCTGCGTCACTGCTAGAGAGCGACAACCGACGCCGCGACGATAACGTTCGAAAACATTTTTCTCGCCGCGCTAAAGTTGACGCTCGGCGATCACTCGCCTGTCCCTGCAACTCTACAGACCAGAAGTGTGCTAAAATGGAATTTCAAGTTTTGTAAATCGTAAAACATAGTTACGACAAAACCACCGTAAATCGTAAACCGTAAATCGTAAATCGTAAACAGCAAATAATAACTATAACCACTAAAAATTTTATTAGTATGATGAAACAAGAGAAACTACCTACTGTCCACCGTTTCACATACTAAGTACATAATAGCTTGCGTTCAGTATTTGACAGCAAACCACTTTAAGGGATATGGTATACTTTGTCGCTCTCATCAACGACAGGCATAAAATCTAGCACAAATCGCGGCGGGACCCGCATCGGAGCAGCGGCACCGGTTGCACCGACCGGCGCCTGGTCGCCGAGCGTCAACGTGACGTAGCGACAAAAATGTTTCCAAACATTATCGTTGCGCGTCGGTTGCCGCTCGCTGGCAGTGACGCACGGTCGTCGCAGCATCAAAACTCTCTGTGGTGCCCCCTCGTCGCCCTTCACGCCGCGTCGGTCGCCCCGTTGTTGAATCTAATCGATATTGCACCACCCACCACTGCTCGTAGCCGCGAGCAATGCCGCGACTTCAATTCCGCAGACGCCTTATCGCGCGTGAGCCGCAGCGACGTGTCGCGGAGGGCTGACGCCGCAAATGTGCCGAAGCTTGCCGCTGTCGCTGTTCAGCGCACTGCGAATGCGACAGGTTTAAAGGGCGGGAGCTCGGTGTGCAGAGCGACGCGACCGTGTCTCGTAAAAGTATGCCATATCTCTAATGGCACCGACTTACGTGTACTTCTCTGCTTTCCCTTATCACTCATTCCACATCTTCCCTGATGTTGAGAAACCCGTCTGTCCGATTCAGCTTTCCTCGTATCTGCTGGGCAACGGAGCCACAATTTTTCTCGTAATGCCTCTTCCGAACAGGGATGTGCGGCAATTGCTGTTTGCCGTTAGTCGTTTGCCGGCCATTTCGGGCTTTTTAGCCCTTGTCGTTTTCCGAAAATTTTGTTAATTTTCCGCCAAAACTCGGTAAAGCATTGAAAGGAAACGCCGCCTATGCTCGCGGCCATGTATGCACTAGGGGTAATCCGATTATCCACTGTTCGCTTAACCGATATCCGGGGTTTTGACCTATCTGGTTTGCAGTAAATCGGTTTGAAAACACGAGTTAACTCGCGGTAAGTTTGCGGTAAACTGCAGCTAAACGCGAGCTGACAGAGAAATTGGAAATAGTGTGTGAATGAGGAAAAAGATGGATAGCTTTCGAAGAAGCCCTCCGGAGGACGTTTCAGAAAGCTATCCAACTTTTTCTTTATTCGTATACTATTTCTATTTTCACTGTCAGCTCGCGTTAATTTGACAGTAGATAGTCCAACTCCAGTGTGCAGCTTTAGTTTCTGTTCCAGAGTTTCGACAGATTCTGGTGTAGCTAGACGACTCTAGTTCATTTCAAAATGACTCCTGTATTCGAATATCGCAGCGCGGAGCGGTGGCTGTTTCGTCGAAACCTTATCACTAATTATATTTCACCGAGGCCCACCGTTCCGCTGCTGGTGATAATAGAAACCAGAAAACAAAATAGAAACAAATCACTAGAGATTTTTCCGAGTTTGAAAGAAGCAGGAAACGTACGACACAGAAACATTTGTGCAACACACGTGGGCAGGAACTGCCCACATTTGAGAAAGTATGCCGCAGCAGTGCCAGGAAAGTACCGCGACCCTCGACTTGCCGCGACATTCCACGGTAGTACCGCAGCAGCTCCGTGATGATAACTGGGCCGTGGAGATTCTGTTGCAGTGTCTTGGAGGCCGACAAAGCCGCGGGTTGGTCCCAACTCCTGACCAAAAATATTAGTATACGCAAAGTGGGATTAGAGCAGGTTATTTGGAGATTTCTTGCGATTTACTTCCATTGCACGTATTTTTATTTACGAAAAATTACGATTTACGGTCCAAAATGTCGTCAATCGTAAACCGTAATTACGAGGCCAAAAACCACCGTAAATCGTAAAATCGTAAACCGTAAACCGTAATTACGCACACCCCTGCTACAGACCCCTTATGGTATACCATACGAGCGCGGAAGTTGCGCCAACGCACAATGAGCAACGTAAAGTATCAGTGTGATCGGTGCCGACTGTAGTCATTGGCAGCCGAACACTGTATTTGTATTTTTTATGACGCACTAAAAATTAAAGACGCGAAAAGCGTCGAGGCGACCCCTGACAAAATCATTCAAGCATTATTGCAGATGATTGTAGATGATTTTTATAGAAGGCTACAGATACATTCAGTTGCCCGGAGCGGTAGTCCAATAGAGAGTCCCCTACTTTGAAAAAAGGCGCTCATCTCGTCATGGTCCTCCTTTATTGCCTGGTTAGTACTGAATTGTTCCTCAAAATCATCTGAGTGGAAAATCCATAAGTAAGCGCTTCCAAGTGGAAAAGTACTCGTAATTTATCCTAAATGTCACGGGCGCAAATATGTATCTGGACCAGCGTCGCGTTCCCAACCTTATACACAATTGAGGACTTTCGAGCTCGAAATTGATTTTGCTGACCTGCATAGTCGTAGTTGTTTGTGAGTGGATAGGACATTAAAGGCATCGTACGCGCTGAAAACCACTCACCGTTTTTTCGGTTCAAACGATTTTCTGGGCCCATCTAAGAACGTAGGAAGAGTTTATACGGTTAAAAACGACTTATTCTCAAGATAAATGAGGTTGAATGTCTCAAATTCCGTCAAAAGAGGCCGGCCGTCCGTCAGTCATCTGGCACAATTTGCTGTCAGCCATCGCATAAGTAAATCATCAACAATTGATACAGTACAACTGAGAGGAATTTGATGGAATATACTTTACGATTACGTGAAGAATGACTTTTCTACACAAATCGGTCAATCTTTCCTTATCCACAAATCACTTCAGTGAACGATGAACTTAATTTGATCGTGAGATCGTTGGTCAAAACAGCGATATCTAGCGATCGACTCTTCCTTTCTCAAAAGTCGATTGAGATTTTTTCGGTCTGAAAAAGTGGTTTTCAGTGATTTTTTCGCGTTTTTTTTTAACGAAGCGGTTATATAAGGTACTAGAGATCTCATTATATATGGAAAACTCGAAAACGAAATTCATCGTGAACGATGCCTTTAATGTGAAATGGAACGTTATTTGCATGCAATCTTCTGAAGAGAATGCTGGAACTTCGGTCGCGACTTCGTGTAATTTGAGAGAATTGTGCAATTCCATGTTGGAGGTGAATGCCTGCCACGAATTGTTAAGAGGGATGATCCCGGACAGGATTTCGCGCAAATTCAGGGGTAGATTCAAAAGGCAAAGAAAGCGCCGAGAACAAAAAAAAACGGAAGAGAGCAACAGAAAAGTGAGAACATTCAAGAGTGCCTCCCTCTGCTAACGGTCAGTTAAAAAAATAACCTTCGGCAGCCTAACAATGGTGCATTAGTTAGGCTGTGAATAAAAGTAGCGAAGTACAAATTTTCATCGAATCAGGGAAATGGGGGAGGGGTGGCACAGATTACAGTTCCGTGTCAGAAGACAGTTGAAAAGAGGTTTCTTTTTGTCAAGAGGTAGGACTCTCCAACTTTTCCTCAGGATCCGTCCATACGTGGCGGGAACGCCCGCTGTCGCTGTTCCTCGCTCCCTGGTGATCAACCAATCAAGTCAAATCCTTGTCTGCTCATCTAACACGGTTTGTGACAGTCGTGTTCGAACTAGGAGATACGAGGGCATTAGTTTTTAAGTAGGCTCGAGGCTAAATGCTTTGAGGATAGAGTAAGAAGTTTGAGTCTCGCTGAATCTTTCCCCGATCGGGCGTGAGCGAGCGAGAGCGGGCGTGAGCGAGCGAGAGCGGGCGTGAGCGCGCGTCAGCGGCTGGCAAATCTTGTGTTGCGTAATCGCGCGCTCTCGCAACTTATGGACCAGGGGTGTGCGGCAAAGGAATTTGAAATTTCGGCAAACGGCATCGGCAACGGCAAACCCCAAAAATTACCGGCAAACGGCAAAATCTGATTTGTGCTATAATATGCCAACATTTGTTCCGCCATGTGATGTACCATGCAATATCTGCCTGTTACTATGCGCCTAGCGTTTCACTATCTCTTTCAGGAAGAAAAATTCCATATATCGAAGCTACTTGGAAGCCTCATATGATCAGAAAACGCCAGTAGCGCTGTTCTGTATGTGATCTGTATAGGAGTCGATATCAATTGCAACAAGACCGTTACCCTATCCATCGCTGGAGAATATTTTGTTGATTCCCCTCCCTCTAATCAAAGTCTCAGTACAAGCAGTGCTAAAGATCCAAAGAATGGGCGTCCTTTTGAGTAGTGCAAAATTTGATTGATCCGCAAAGGATTGACTCTGAAAGGGGCTTGCGGTCAGCGCGACCCAGCATAGTTAATCCGGGGGCGGGCAGCGAACTCAAGATTTTTGTTCCTCTCACTTCAAACTACGCTTGAATGGTTTCCCTTGTGAGGCTACAGGAGTGGAGTGAGACTAGTCTAGCTGAATGCAGAGCTCACGATGAAAGCAGCTTGTGAATTTCTTTGAGAAATCAAGAGCTTTGAGGGACACTTTGATCAAAAACACAGAAAGAGAGGCATCTAATGACAGTTGGAATGGTACTACGCGCGACGGAAAGCCGCTGCGCTCACGTCGTCGCTGAAGCGCCACGTGCAGTGCGTTTAGCCAGCCGGACAGCTTTTGGTCGCTTCCCTTTCTGTGTATTCGGCCTACAAGCCGGTATGAGGCCCATTAAAACTACAATATAGGCTAAAAGCGAGCAGTAAATCGCTCCACACGGTCCCATACTTGAATGTGGTGTTCTCGCCCCACCCACTTCCCCTGTGGCTACCGAGAAAGTGGGTGTTCGGGGGGGGGGGCACGCCATGTCCAAGTTTCGGGGCCGTATATTGCAAGTGGTTGCTCGTTTTGAGACGGTTTCGACATTGTTATTGCAATGGATCGTTCGATTTCTGGTGAAAAATTGAATGCGGTTTCAATTGCTGCCAATAAAAAATTTTAATTTTTTTCTTCTGATCAATTTCCTGCCACAATTGTTACCATTAGCCCACCAACCGACGCTAAGTGGACTGATCTGCACGAGTTTCAACGGGTTCATATGTATGTCTGAAAAAGACAGCTTTTAAGCCACAATTTCGTACCATTTGATTTTGTAATCTTGGAACTTGCAGGAGTCGGTATGCCTCTGGAAAAGGATTTTTCTTTGCCTTTCTTTGATTTTTAAGGGGCCAAGAATTTGATGAATGAGAAAAGATGTTGGGAGGCTCACAAACAACTTAGAACTTCAACGAACTCCTCTGATTACCTAGTCCCTAGTCTAATCAGGATTTTTTCATCTGTTGATTTCTATTCACTGCGACGTGGGCGAGAACTAAAGAAAGTGAAAGAGAATGGTTTTTTTCAATAATAGTACTTATGACAGGATTCGTTCTGATGGAGAAAAAGATGGCTCTAATTTAGGTTTTGGTTGTCATAGGACTGACCTTCAGGCATCCTTTTTTAGTTCTGGAAGATGTGAGATTGAAAAATTTGCTTGACAATATGGGCGCTTAATCGGTTTGGATTTTTAAGTCCAAAAACGAGTCAAACTTAGCCCTTATTGAGAGAGAGAACATGGGGACCTAGTCAAACTCTTCTGTCATTTGCGCTAGAGATATCAATGTTTTTACCGAATTAGTGGGTACATTTACACATTACATGAGCTGGAACTAGTAGCTGAAACTAGTCAAAATAATTACTTGTAGCAGCTTCAAATCGCTGACCAATACAGAAACTACGGTGAGGGCAAATCTTGTGGTTTTAAAGCATTTTTGCCGAAAGTTCGCCGTTTTAGAAGAAAATTTCGGCAAACGGCGACGGCAACGGCAAACCCCGAAAATGGCCGGCAAACTATACTTGTTATCCGGATTAGGGTTCGGATAATCTGAAAATCGCACTTCTCTGTTTTATTTGGAACTGGAGAGCATATATTAAGTAAGTTTTGGTTGAAACTTGATCTATCTGGCATGCGAGTGCAAATTTCCGTGCGGGTAACAGTTTGCCTTGCGAGAAATTTGAAATTATCCGATTATCCGAGTTATCCGAATCATTTTGCAGAAGCTTCAGTTTTTAAGATCTTAATTCTTTTGAGTTCATGGCCAGTTTGCATCGTATGAATGCTACAATAAGTTTCAATTGATGAATCATCATCACTTTGTTTTTCAATCTGAAATTGATAAGATAATCCGGTTTTTGTAATTATCCGAAAATTTTCGGATAACATGTATACGGCAAACAACAAACGGCAATCGGCAATTGCCGCACACCCCTGGTATGGACGCTGCCTCGCTGTGACTAATTGTGAGCATTCTAGTTACACAACAGAATGGGTTTCCGATTCGTTTTTCCATCGCACCTCTCAATTTCCACGAAATTACTACTCGGGAACGGTCCACTATGAAAAAAAGATAACTAAGTTCAACATTTTAGATGAATGATTGGCTCTGAGGTAAACAAAACCATAAGTTCAATGTCCACTCCTCAGCAAAACACACGACATTGCAATTTTCTCGCACTTACATTTAGCGCTTCTAATGGATAAATTGAAGCTTGTGAAATAGGAGATGCGTGAGTAGGACAAGGTGTACATGTGAAAAGGACATTTTTATGAAGAATTTGGAAAAGACTTTTCCAAGTGAAAACTGCTAAGGTCAACGGAACAAAATCGCCAATGCGCTCGTATAGCAGTGGGTGGGATTTCATGGAGAGCAAAAAATCGGTTGAATCGAGTTATTCAGAGTCGATCGAACCTCTTCTAATGAACTCTTTATTTTTTGAGGGCTCTGCGCGATTCGTCGCTAGAAACTTCGCGTGCACTTACTACTTCGTGAGGAATTTCCTAACAATGCCATCCGCTGTGGGCTTTCGATCCACAATTTCGTTCCTCTCAACATTCCCAGGATGTCCTCTGCTTGACGGAGGAATGCAATATGCACTAGAAAAAAGGCTATATACACTTCCGACGGTTGATAAAATGAGGTTAAAAGAGGCGTTCGGGCTATTTTTTCATTACTGCTAGGCGATGTTGAGAGGATAAACACTTCAGGGCGTTTTCGGGACAAGCAATGCTGACTAGGGGTGTGCCGAAAATTCTGTTTTATGTTTCCGCCCTATTTTTGGCTGTTTTTGTCTGTTTTCTGCAAAATTGAGCCGAGCAAGAAAAAAAACGGAAAAAAGTGATAACCAGCGATTTGCAGCAGGGATGGCTTAGCGCCAAGGCACGCCCTAGATCACCTTTTGACCTAAAAATTATTTACCACTCCGATTTCAATCTGACTTCCTTCATTACTGAGCGGGGACATTTTCAAAAGGTTCAATACATATGTAAAGCGCATTCGCGCATTTTACAGAACATCACTAGACAGACAAACAGCAGTTTACCGTTGTACTGCTCAAAGTCTTGTTTTGGCCACCTACAGTACCAACTTTGAAACAACAGTTATTTCAGAATCACCGTCAAAATACACCAGGTAAGGAGAGCCTTGGATAATTTCTTTGTAATCCTTGCACATAATTACCTTTACCACGTCTAACCGTTGTGGTTTTATCGCTGTGAAAATTTTCATACAGTGTGTGCTCAACCCTCCCCATTTCTTTTTGGAGAATTTTCTTTTTTCTGCCCATTTTTGAAATTTTCTTTCTGTGTTTTGCTTCCCAATTTTTCCAATCCTTGATCCTGATGCGCCGCACGATCAGTTCTGCTCCATTTCGCGCTGCCGCGTCCTTTTGTGGCGGAACTGTATTGGGGACCTACACGTTGGATAGGCAAATACTTAAAGAAACATTGTCCGAAATCATTTCGTTAGCAGATCTCCCATTAAAAAACTACAGAAGGATAGAATTACAGAAACGAACAATTTTCAAGGAAAGTCTGGTCATTAAAAAATTGAAAAATCGGATCCACCAACACAAGCAGCGAGTAACACCTACATATTTGGGAGCTTCAGAAATACGAGAATGAGATTCTAATATTGAGAGCAGGTAAACAAAATTTCCTGTGCAAAGTAAGGAGCCCGTTCCTATTCTTCATTTCTCACGGAAATGTAACATCTTCCAAATGGAGACAGCGGAAGGAGAGCTCTTCGATTGAAAAACACGAAGATCATGTTTCAACACGAAGTTTCAAAGCACAAAGTTTCATGAATTCATCATACTTTAGGCAGTGTTCGCGATTATCCTCCCTGGCAGAAATCGACAAATCCTTGAGCGGACTTCTCTTACTATTAGTTCGTCAATACGGTCTCGCCAGGACTGTTCGGTGACATTACTAATGGTTTTTGATATGCATTTTGGTAGCCCTTTTTGGCAGTTTCATCAAGCTCAGTCAACATTGTTTTGTGGTGGACAACTTGTCCACGTCGCAAGACAAATAGATCGAAATATGTGGGGGCTCTTAGAGCTTCTTGTCACGTCTCATCCTAAATTTAGTAACGCTTACTATATAAGGCATCGTTTCGTGAAAGAAAATATGTATGTAGAATAGTTGTATACGATCGAAATTTTTGAAAAATTTTCGAAAGATTTTTCGAAATTTTTTTCGTTCGTTTTTTTCAAATTTCGTTCGTTCGATATTTCGTCGAACCATGTTTTTTTCGATTTGGTTCGTTCGAATTTTTTTTGAAATGATTTTTTTTAATTTTCGTCGGTTCGAGATGTGATTTTTCGATTTTTTTTGGAAATTCGTTCGGTTTTGAAAACGCTCTTCGAACCCTAGGTTACGCTGTTTGGTTATTCCCCTGGCCGAGTTGTTGTCGGCGCAAGCGAACAACTCTCCTGCTCGAATAAGTTGTGCTTGGGACCGGGGAATGTAAACCCCTTCTTGCTCTAATGAGTCCGGGCGGAGCAAGCTGCGGAGCGATTGATTATGGCAAAACATAACACTGATAAGGAGACTTCGACATTATAGGCCCGATAAACATCACTTCGAACTGCTTGAAATAAAGGAGAAAGGCTACACCCTTATTTTCCACACTACTCGCAGTCGTATTCTCACAATCGTGAATGCGTAGCGGTTGTTTATCGAAAAATTTAACCATGAAAATAAAAATATATCTCTAAAAACCGCACCTTTTCCATGATAAGGATACAGAAAACTGCGAGTAGCGGGGAAATGGAGGCTACATGCTCGCGACTCAAAAGCAGGGTTCTCCATAAAATTGGTTGTTGTGCTATCCCCATGGAACGGTAGATCTGGCCATCAATAAATTGAAAATAAGTAAAAAATTGGAGAAAAAACGTCCAGAAACAAGGTATTGCTTGGTGTTCTCCGCCCCCAATTATCTAGATTTCTATAAATGCCTTTTTGTCATCTCTTGATTAGCTTCTAAAGTAATTTGTGAGCATTTCTGGGGGCAATTGACTTTTTCAACAGCAAAATAAAAGGCGGATAGGCAAGGATTAATGGAAATCTCTCTAATTAGGGGGCCGGCCGACACGGGTTATTGGCCGTTATACCTTGTCTTTGGGCTTTTATCCGCATATTTCCAGGGGTTTTCACTTATTTTTATTTTTGTGATGACCAAATCTATTATATATTCTTGTGAAGAGAGCTCAAAAGTCGTTTTTATCGCAAACCCAGCCTTCAAGTAGAGATCGAACACGGGTGAAATATATATTCTCTGACTGAGCATTGTAAATAAATAAAGCACTGACAAGGGAACTACAATAAGTCATAGTGATTATTCCAAATAATATGTATTTTTCTAGAACCATTGGCATATTCATATTGGCATATTCGGATGAAAAGTCCGAATATGAAAGTCGCAGCTGCCTAGACCCACTCTGAAAAAAGTTATAGGCATTTTTCCTATGATTTTCGTACTTTTCGTACTTTTCGAAAGACGCATTATTTTAACGAAAATCCGGAAACGGACCTCCTCATAATCGTGTTCAGCGCCCAAAACTACCTCGGTAAGCAAAGTTAGCTTGAAGGAACGTTTTCCCAACTTTGCGCGGACTAACAGCGTTTATTTATACCAATTAGAGGGCTCTCGAAGCGTTTGAGAAAAATATTTCAGATTTGACTAAAATTTCGATCTGGGGGGTTATTTGGGGTGCTGATCACGAATCTGAGGTTAATTCATCGTTTTTCGGAAGTTTTCGACTGTATTCGTTCACAGATTCCCATCGGGGGAAAGCTTGATGGCAAATCCCGACTTTTGACGATTTCCGAAGTGCTATAGAATATGCTCAAGTTACTTTTCTGGGGGTTATTTGGAGTGCTCAACACGAATCTGATGTCGGTTTGTCGATTTTTGGCAGCTTACGGTAGATTACGGTGGGTATACGGTAGTTTGGTAAAAGTCTCAGATTTGTCTCAAACTTTCTATGCGGGGGTTATTTGGGGGTGCTGAATACGAATTTGATGTCCATTTGTCGATTATCGCAATATTTAGGTAGGTTTCGCCTCATAAATGGCATGTTCCCTACCGTAACCTACAGTGAACCTTAACATTTGGGCAAGCAAACCCCACTTTCGTGTTCAACACCCCAGATTACCCCTACATACATGTTTTTAGCAAAATCAGGAAAAAATTTTGAAAACACCCTAAAAATTCCATGGGGGGTGGGTACCTTTACCTTGCCGCGAAGCTTTGAAAAAAGCTCATAACTTTTTTCAGAGTGGGTCTAGACAGCTGCGAAGGGCATATTCGGACTTTTCGTCCGAAAATGGTTCTAGAAAGCAAATTTCATTTGCAATGGTCACTATGACTTATTTTGGTTCCCTTGTGAGTCCGGTTTCGAAAAAAAGATCAGAATATTCTAAAGAGTCCGAAAAATCCTAAACTTCGAACGAAATTCAAAAAAAATCTTTCGATTGGTTTCGAAAATCGTTCGTTCAAGCTTAGAAATTTTCAAAGATTTTCGAAATTTGTTCGTTTGAAATTTTTTCGAACGAATTTAGAAACAAATCCGAAATTTCGAGCGATTAAAAAAAAACATCGAAATTTCGATAAGTTTGGAAATTCGTTCGTTCGAACTCCCAAATTTCGGAAGTTTTTCGAAATTCGTTGGTTCGAAGTTTGTTCGAACGATTTTTTTTTCATTTTCTGCTCGTTTGAAAATGTTTCGAACGGAAAATTTTCAAATTTCTTTCGTTCAACATATTTCCGAATTTGTACAACTATATTATTTATCTAAGCTGCGAGATATAATCGGGATTATGCTGCCTTGAAAGGCAGTGTTCACTATAAACTTTGTTCTCAGTTTTTGGCCGGAAATCAAAAGTTCAGGGTCTCATGGGAGCACTGGGATCGAAAGAACGAACGGAAACGAGCCCGAAAGAGCTCCATACGGCTCCGAAGCCCGCTCGCGCTAGTCCTTCCACTCGCGGTCGAGTTTTCTGAGGAACAGTTTGGTCCCCTTCTACATTAGCATTAGAGCGCGAGCGCGGCTGAGTTTTAGCATTGGGGCGCATTTTCGCACGCTGTCTACTTCAGGCCCATGCCCGCGCAACTGATCCACCGTTGAAATGTGGCTTTCAAGTTGAAGAGCTGATTTGGATGTTTCGCAGCGTTTTTCATGATTCTTACTTCACTGATGAAATAGTCAGACTCTAAACCTTCGTTTTCTGGTTGGAACTCGAGAACGATTTTTATCGTGGAAACTGCCTTTAAATGAAGATGATTTTGAGTCCCTACTATCATCTTTCCTACGATTCGCAGCGACAGGGTTTTCCACCTCCTCCTCCCTAAATTAGAAAAACCAAGTGACTTAGTGGTTTTTTGATTTGTGACAATATTCGGATACTTTATCACTTGCCATCGCTCTATCCGACTACCGTTAAAAACTAGATTTTTTAATCACCCGTTCTGTGTGTATTGAACTCGTTCAGAAATTCAGAAGACGCGGTTTATCTAGGATTTGACTTCCATGGAGATTCGAATTGCTCGACCTTATCCGGTTGGCTGACAAAATTGAAACAATCGAATGAATAGAGTTGAACTTGGGGCCAATTTCAGGTGACAATATTCGGATACTTCATCACGAAGCAGCATGAATAATCGTTTTCCAGTGGTATTCTGGAATTATTTCAAAATTCCAGTGAATCGAACATGCTTGAAGACATTATGTGCCCACTACAGTGATTAGCAGAGGGCTAACTAACTCTCGAGTCACAATTTTATATTTGCAGAAAAATCTGATACTGATCTACCAAACATATAGCTAGAGGGATATGAGGCGGGAATCGGAAAAGAAGGTTAAAGGAAATTGATCTCAGGCAGAAAACAAGATTGAGCAGCAGATAGAGCAGTTGCGTTCTACTCAAAAGAGCAGTTCCAAAGGTTCATATTCGAGCCTACTCAAGAATCAAGGGGGCGAGTACATGAGCCGAAAGAATGGAAGGCGGAGAATTCGTGGACTTAAAGGCAGTGTTCACGATGATTCTCGTTTCCAAGTTTTCCACTCAAAACAATGCGTTGGCAACCGAGTGTTACCAAAATCACGAAGAAACGGCGAGAAACGCACTAATTCGTCTTATTTCAGTGACATTATTCTATGGCCTGGACTAGTTGTCTGGTTGGATGAACATGTTCACGGTGGTTGTCACCGGTAAAAAATGGGACTAATCGAAAATGGAAAAATATTTTGGGCAAAACAGTATTAGTTAGGACCCGGAGGAAAAAACGGAGCAACTCAGAATGGAGAATTGCAAAAGGCGGGTCCACAAAAGATTTCATTGTCACAACGGACAGTTCCATTGATACTTAAGAGGCGGGCTGATACTTGAGGATTTCGTGCCCTTCTGATGCGTTTTTCTCGGATTCTTCGTCATTTTTGTTCTACCAGGGGGCCAAATAATCGATTTAGCGATTAATCTCAAAATCGAAGATTATCGTGAACACTGCCTTTAACCAATGAAGTAAGTACATGATGACGTTATAACACAATTAACTATATACCACACGATGAAAGCCGATCGATAATTCTAGGGATGCTCCTCAGATGTTTATGGCATGATTCTGTTTTCAGTCCATACAGAAAGAAGGACATCGAGCTACTAGAACGAGTTCAGAATAATTTTACGCGTAAACTTATGCTGAGATGCAGTGGGCTGCCCTACGATCGTATCCCCAATGGTATAGATAGAAACAAGCAGTTAGGTCTGTGGTCCCTAAGGAGTAGGAGAAACCGTGATGATTTGTCAATGATGTACAAAATCCTGACTGGGAGGGTCTCTGTTGACTTTTCTAACGTTCTGACATTTACTTCTAGTAGAACCAGGAGAGGTGGTTTTGGTATTCGAGGCTCTGTAGCTAGAAGCCAAGTCAGGAGAAATTTTTTCTGCTACAGAGTGTTCCACAAATTTAGATCCCTATTGAAGGGAGATGTTTCAGCTATGACACCAGGTGCGTTTAGGACTTTCATCAGTTGCCAAAGAGTTGTTCAGGAATCTTAAATTTGAAACGTATCCTATTATTTTTGTCATAAGTGGTTAACATTTTTCATTTTTACGTTGTAGTTTCTGAAATTGCTATCACAACTCGATTCCGTTGTGTTCCTTTTTTTAAATGTATTACAACACGTGCGACCATATTGTCCACGTCCATGAAATAAATAAAAAAATAAAACATTTCCGGTTCGCATTTGCGGACTAAGGCTATTGCATCATGCGACACTTGAAAATCGTGCAGGGACCACTTGGTTCCGGCACGATTCACCTTTCTCCCAGCACGATTATGGCCTCTTTCACACTTTCATCGCTGATGGCCGCGATGGCATGTTTTGAATGCAGATCGACGTGCGACGCGACCTCGACCGATGCTCATGTTTATCATCCTATCGCGACGCGCGGCTATCAAACTCTGTAAGAGGTCTGTCACGTTTCTCATGATGCAACAGCCGTTTTCCGCGGCCGCGGGCCAGAATTTTGCTCAGAGAACGACAGTACAACATACATTTTGTTACATAGGTTTGTTTTTCTGTGTTTGTCATTGGCTCAAGCGAAAGTGTTTGGTTTGAAAATTAATTATAAAAAGGTAAAACGCACTCGTTCCATTCGGAGGCAACACACACGCTCAAAACGATAATTATTTTATGGCATGAATCGAATGCTCGGAGCTGCTAGTATTGAAACATGAAAAAAAGCGAAAAAAGTTTGACCAGAATTAAGACCAAAGTGTATAAATAGCGGTTCTTTTTGTATTGGTTTGGAATTGGACGAGTTACACCGTATTCAAGGCGGTGTTCACGATAAATTTCTCTTCCGATATCTCCACGGCTTACGGAAGGTCTGGTGCCCTATATACCCTCTATAAAACTGGAATTCACATCATTCGAGGCGCGAGCGGCGCGCGCGTCGCCTCGGTCTCCGTCTGCCCTACGCTCTCTCACTGTCTCTAACCTCCTCTCCGCACCGCACGCGTAGGAACCAAGTGAATTTCGCCGTTTTATAGCCTATAGCAAGGCATGCTTAAAAAGAACACGAGAGATTCGTTTTTGAGCGAAAACAGGCCTTCTCTTGTTTACGTTGATTTTTTTACAACTAGGTGGGTTCTAGAAACGATATTGAGCACCTGCGATTACTACCTTTCCTATCTACAAGTAATGAGAGAGAGTAGCCCCGCAGGTGCAACTAACGAAGGCTCATCTTACTCTTCCCGAGCGCTTTTATATAACCATGTATTGATCGTTGGAGGTACACAGCATTGATAGTCGGTTTCCCGAATCCCCTAAGGGCCTCAGAGATTTACAGGAGATTTCCAGAAGTATGCATTTTCACTGCTTTGGGAAGAGAAAAGGGGTACACGGACGACAATTTTCAGAGTGTTCAAAGAAAATTGTCTCGGATTGAGCTTAAAACGTTCTTCTAGGGGTTGTTTCAGGAGCTGATTACGAATCTGAGGCCCATTTGTTGGAAAAATTTCGTCCGATTTGGTCCAGAGCTTCAAAATTTGATAGCCAAGCGCGATTTTTGACGATTTTGAGAATGCTATGACGAAATCGCCTTTAAAGGCACTGTTCGCGATAGAAATCGCTTTTCTGTTTTCCTGCCTGTCATGAAACCGGTCCCATTCTGATTCCAATGATGCTTCTGGAATCGTACAATACCTTCTGGGAAGGGAATTATGGGCCCTCAAAAATTGAGCTAGGGAAGCATGATGGACGAATTGTCCGAGGCTTGTAACTTCCGGCTTTTGCAGCCAATGTATGCGAGCTGACCTGAGTAAAGAGAGAAGTTGGGAATGAAGGGAAGAACGGGGCTTTTGATCGGAAAGCATCGCTCAACTCACGACTTCGAGTGTTCTTTTTTTCATGTCGAGGGGCGGAAAGGGGCGGGGCTTGCCCACAATGGTGGGGTTTGCCCACTTTTCTAAGCCGTTTTGCGGCTCCTGGGCAGCTTTTCGTCCCGTTTCTTCAACGCTGTTCTGCTTCTGAGAGCCACGAGAAGCGTTTATCATGAAAAATTTGAGAATGAAGTTTATCGCGAACAGTGCCTTTAAACTTCTACATAGGAGTTATTTTGGCTGCCTTACACGAATCTGTAATCGGTTTATCGATCCCTTGGATTACGCTATGTAACAGTGGGTATACGGTAACCCGCTCAAAGTCTTAGATTTAACTCAAAAGTTCTCTGTGGGTGTTATTTGAGACGCTGAACACGATTTTGGGGCCCGTTGTTCTGTTTTCGATAATTTAAAGTTAGTAACGCCAGTTAAAAGATATTCTGCTTATCGTAACCTACAGTAACCCCGAGTCTGGCGACAAATAGACGCCAGATTCGGGTTCAACGCCCTAAATAACCCCCAGATGAAAGCTTCGAGCCGAATACGGAAATTTTTTCCTGATCACCCCCAAAATTCCCTGATTGGTGGTAGGTGCAAGAGGATACCTTTTTGTGAAGCAGTTAAAATGCCATTTTCTGGAATATCCTCAGCCATTCAGGGGATTTCAAGCATTCAGCGGTCATTTATGTATTGTGCCAGACCCACAGCAACGACAACATGGTTATCAAAATCGCCACGGGGTGTGTTAAGCAGTTCCTAGTAAGGAGATACGGGGCGTCCCTCAAACATCGAAATCGAATCGGCGACGAACTCGTTTCACAGCGCATGACAGAGCATCGTAGTCGGCGCGGGTTCGCCGATGCTTTCACAATCCAGCGCAGGGTCAGTCAGATAGGTCGGGATTATACTACCGTCGTGGCGATCCGTTAAAAAAAAGCGGTATCGATCAATCGCCGCGATATCGCGCATTGGAGGGAATCGATTATTTTGATGAGCCCAACAGCGGTACGTTGACTGCCATGGGAGACGTTCATCCGAAAACAGCTGACACCTTCATTTCCAGCCATATTTTCGAAGTGTCGGGCAAATATGCATACTGCCGCGATCACATAAGCTCCGTTCTACACTGGACAGCGAGCCGATAAAATAGTGGCGATATTCATATTTTCTCAAAATTTTGGTCACGTTGTGATAAGCTGAGGTATCAACTATTTCACGATGAGTATCTCGTACCACTTCATTCCTGAAACTGCCCTTTTGCTAACCAAAACAATTGATTTCCTCCAATGTGCACAATCGCGGCGATTGATTGATACCGCCTTTTCTTGTGCATCGCCTCGACGGTAGTATGATCCCGGCCATATGCATGTCTGCTCGTGATCAACCGAGTCACGGACCTTGATTGTTCGCGGTCAGATCTCATTGAAATTTTCCGTGAGCGAGGTAAGTACTATTCACCTAATTCTGTGCGCAATAAGTCCGCAACGTTTACCTCAGGGGGCCTAGTAAAATATGTTGATCGATTTGTAAAAATTTAGAAAAAAAGGAATATGGGAGTGTTTCGACCAGTTGACTTTTTAAAAAATTCGAGTAAACAAAGTAAATAATCGAATTTCGTTTTTTCTTTCGAATAATCGAGTATCCGCATTGTTTGACTATTCGACTTTTCCTGATATTCATATGTATGGTGGAGTCCACCAAGAGTGTCTCATTTACTTATCAATAAGAAGCGGTCGGCTGGGAATCAATGTGCATGAATCCCATACCAGCACGCTCGATACCGACTGAGCGAGAGCGGTTCTGCTGCAATGAGTTTCATGTTCATTGATCTCCAATCGACCGCTTCTCATTGATAAGAAAATGAGACACTCTTGGTGGACTCCACAATAAGATTCTTGCAACAATTAACTTTTTCGATTATTCGACTTGTTTGAACATTTGAATACATAAACAATTGATCGATTCACTGAATAGAGGGAAAATCAGAAAAACGTCACACATTCGTACCATGAGGCATGTCTATGTCGGCAAGGATCGCAGTGATTGGTTCCTTATCATGCGATGGCGCAAACTCGGCGCATGTTTGTTATAACATATGTACGACGAGTTTACGCCAACGCAGAATAAGGAACCAAAAGAATCAGAGCGATGCGTGCTGACCGTACTTGTAAGTGTTTGTGCTGATGAGGGGTGGTGGCTATTGTGTATCAACACCCCCGAGGAGGCGGGAGAAACGGGAGAAGAGCGAGTTCCCGATCGGACGCCCTGTGTTGCGTCCAATCAGGAACCTCGCTCCCTCCTCGTTTCTCCCGCCTCCTCAGTGGCGTTGATGCACGATGGCTACCACCCGCTGATGGGGGTTAAACTGACATAGGTGAACATTTTCAACAATTTGCTATCCTTGCCGACAACGAATCTAATATGTACGAATAGATAGAACCAGGAACAGCTGTTAGCTAATGGAGGCGTTCTAGTTCAGCTCAGCATCGTTTTCTCAGAAATGCGACCCGTTAGGGTAGGCTCTCAGCATCTTACGGCTGCAAATCGGATCGTCCTCACTCAAAAAGGAGTGACGAAAAAGGTTTAAAAGACTTGAGTTCATTGCTGTGAGAAGAGAGAGCTAGCCCTTTCCTCTTCCATTATGAATAGCACTAGCTGTGCCGGAAGTGCATTTGGCACTGAGGCCACTCGTGACCTAACAAAGCCAATTGCTCTCAGACCACATTAATTTTCGAATTATAGACGTTCCCTGCAGACGGGAAAACGCAAGTAATGAATGGGTTGCAGAGACATAGTAAAGATATGGTGTGAAGCAAATACCTTAACAAAGGCTAGAGAAATGAGGAATGCGTTCCATCCAAATTTGACGATTAATTTATTTTTCTTCTGCTAAATAAGTCTTCCACGATGAAATCAATGATCTTCCAAGATATTTCTCTACACTTGTGCCTATCCCATAAATAAAGTTGCTCCAGTAAGTTCAAAGCTACATACTTCCTAATGGCAAACCCTGCAAGGACATACTATCAATCTGCAGTTGGTGTTGTACCATATATACATGTAAATGTGTAAATACATAAGACTGCATTACACATGCCGACAAAAGATTAATAACTTGTTTATGAACAAGGCGCTTTAATTGACTGAAAATGTCGAGGTTTATGCGATGTCGTAAAAGTGCGTATCATGAAGACAGCGCCACCCCTATTCGTCATGGTTAAAAGGTATGCGAAGGGTTTCAAGCTCCAAAACTTTTTTGTCTGATTCGGCGCAATTGAAAATGTTCAAATCGTCATCACAATGAATAACGGCACAATGTTCCCAATTTTCAATTCAAAAATTCTTAATTTCATTTCTTATCGTAACGATAGGGCCACTATCAAATACAGGCCCATATACGAAGCAATTAAATTCTACCTCATCGAGATCATTCACGGCACTCTCAACTGGTCTATTATGAACGCTCCTCTCCGTCTAATGTCTCTCTCTCTCTCGGACCAAAAAAAGCTCAAGCTCACCCTGAATTGAGCAATGACAGGATCGCTGCAGAGCCGGGTTGGCATCAAAATTTCATCGAGAATGTTCAACGAGATCCCGAGATGCACGGCAAAAACCCTTCTCCTGACCGCCCAAGAATGGTTCCCGACTGAGATCAGAAATGAGCCCGCCATGCCGTATCAAATTCTACGACGAGCCTCAACAAAGTACGCATTCGGGGGCCCTCATCGTCTATAATAATGATGTGAAGGACAGCGGTCTTTCCTGGAAACATCACAAGTGCAACTATGATGCATGCTCCCAAGCTACTAGATCGAAACAAAGGGGCATGCCTTCAGTTTATTCGTGGAAACATTGCTAAAACCTGGTCGAAGGCCGATGATTTGATTTTTATTCACTATTCACATCCTAAACATTTTAGAACCTATTCAGGAGATCTTCTCCGATGAGAAAATGTTTAACTTGGAAAAACTTTCAATACTCCAACGATTTGCGGAAGGATCCCATCTATTTCAATCGCCGCGACTGTAGTGGCGGCCCAATAATTGTGTGGGGAGCCTACTCAAGGGTTGGGTGCTCGTCATAACTCCAACGATTGTCAGGATATTTTTGCGGACAATCTACTACCGTCTCCTTGCGGACTCAGAGTCAACGTAATCAATTTAATCTTCGTACGATGATGGAAGCTCTGATGATCTCTTTATTGCGGCGGTAAGCTTTCGGCTATAAAGCCGTCATCAGACCTTGAAAATTTTTCTTCACAATACATAGTTCAACACAAAATACAACATATTAGGTAAACACGAACCAGGGTTCCCTCGACGGTTGGACTGGCTGCTGAAGCCCCAGGTACTAAAGGGATGATGTATGATAAACGACCCAGCGAGGAAAATCATGAAGTGCTCACCCCACTTGATCGAATGCGCGTTACGAATAAGGCTGACTGCGGGTGCCCAGGAGTTGTTGTGATTAGAACTTATTGGATAAGCCTAAGAGAAGGTCATGCAGCTCCTCTCTGGCATTGATTTCCGGTTGCAGTCGCCGGATTTCACGCGCTTCCATCACTTTTCACTCAAGGGTCGCACCAGATGTCGATGGAGAACCGACACTTCAAAGGAAGGTGGGCCTTCGTTACAGTGTCTCACGTTGCGGTGCTTAGCGAAACTGCTGTTCGGATAAGCAGCAGGATTCGCCAAGGCTCTTCTATGCTCATCCAAGCGTAACCTCAGGGGTCTCATCGTTTCACCCCACATACTTCTCTCCGCATGCTTGACAGGTGATCAAGTATACCGTCCACGTAATTCACATACTTTCCGAGAGGTGCAGTATCGACACGATCTGTCGTGACATCGGTTTTCATTGCACTCTCGAAGACGTGAGGAGATCGCGAAGGGTCGGAGGAGGGCGGAGAATCAGACGTATTGGAAGCGAAGAGCGTTTGACGGCATTGTTGACCTCTCTTGCTACTTTTTCGTTGACGTAAGGCAGAGATAAGGTAATTCCATCTGCGGCTCTATGGGGAGTCCAAGTTCTCAGGTTAGTTGCAGTATATCCGTTTTGATCAAGAATAGTCCTGATCTTGGCGTCAACTGTTGGATCTGAGAAGGTCCCAAGCTTCTCTTTCGCTCTGAGAAGATTGCGTATCACGTTGACCTTCATATACATAGGGTGCGCGCTCCTTGAGTGCAGAAGGATGTTCGAAGAAGATTCTTTCTTGAACCACAGGTGTTCTTTTCGTCCTCCCACTATTCGCACTTTTACGTTTAGAAATGGCAAGAAACCACACGTGTCAGGCGTTTCTGAAGTGAAATTCACGTTCGGATCTTGCGAATTCAATGCTTCTAACGTGCCGCTCAACTCTGTTTCATCAGTTCCGATAACAAATACGTCGTCTATATAGCGCTTAAAGTAGAGAATCCCAGTCGTTAGAGATGACTTTTCGATGTGGTCCAGGAAAATAATTGCCAGCACCGGCGCAATGCGATTCCCCATAGCCAAGCCTCGCTTTTGCCTGTATATCTTGTTGTCGAAGCAAAATATTATACATTCAAGGGCCGCTTCAAGGAGAATTCTTATTTCCACTGGAGAGAATCCCATCATCGATACGTCGCTGCGATGTTCTTCTAAAGAGCGAGGACAGCATTCACTGCCCCCATGTTGTTGACGTTGGTGTATAAGGATGTCACATCGAAACTGGCGTAAACTGCTGATGTTGGAACAGGACAACTACGCAATGACGCAAGAAATTCGTCTACGTTGATGATATGGGCCCCACGTATCGTAGTAGCGGCGAAAGAAGCTGGACAAGAAGCCAACTCAATCTGTCTGATGGACCGCCGCAGGACGCGATGATTGGTCGTGTCTTGATATCGTTACATGTAAGGGTTGTACTATCAATTGTCGGTGGAATTTTATGCGTCTTCACAAGAGTATAGAGCGTTGGCATAGAGGGTGAAGAATCACTCAGTCGTTTTGCTATCACAGCTCCTACACGACTCTTGACAACAGATGTGATTGCAGTCTTCACTTTTCTGCATGCCGCGTCGAATGCTGGTTGTGTGCTCTCTTCATAGACAGTGGAATCTGAGAGAACTTGGTAAGTTGTCGCTTTATCCAGGGTCTGAGGCATCACCACAAAGGATCCACACTTATCGCCTACAGTAAACCTCAACGTCCTTTTGGACTGCATACATTTCTTCAATCCTCTTCGCTCAGCAGGGCTAAGATTTGACCGATAGGGTTCAGTGGCGGCGTTCCGATAGACGTTGTGTATTGCATGCTCAAGGTTAGCTATTCTTGAATCAACATCACGTGAAGGCGGAGGTAACTGTATATTGTATCCTTTGAATGGCATTGAGACCACCATAGTCATATTTCTGTCAAGGAGGGTAGGTCCTCGACACAACCCTCCAGCGCGAAGGTGATAGGCGAACTCGTGTATTCCGCATAGTGTTGCATTAATGAGTGTATCGTCAACTTTCGGTGTTATTGCGAACGAGGGGCCAAGATTCAATACTGCTCCCATATCTTCGTCGATCTGATTTGTACCAATAACCATGTGACGTTTGGGTGGTGTGGCATTGGGCCTGATGAAGGACTGCATAGTGGGTGCTAGATTGCGCGATCTTATCGAGTTGAGCTTGAGATCGAAATGTCGATTCTTGTTTCGGCGCAGTCGAGAACATAGTTGCTGATTGTAACAACACATGCTTCTCCACACATCCGGTGGTAGTACAAGTTGCAGACGGTCTCGTTTGAACTCGATATTCCGAATGCAACACCTCTTCTCTCGACGTCGATCAGCGATGCAGGCTGTGAGGAGGGCTGATTTGAGGGCAGCAGTTCTCAATATGATTTCGCGGTTGTTCATAAATGGGAAGCGATTAAATCTATTGGCTATGAACGCAGGGAAAATATGCTCGCGTTGGCATGTGAGTAGAAATTTAAGTGAAGCATCATGCACTGCGGCTAGTTGATGATAAGCAACGTATTGTAATAAGACAGCGAAATGATCCCGGGAGATGTTGTGGCGGGCTTGCAGGATCTTAAGATATGGTATTATAGAGCTGTCTCTGAGCTTCATTTAGATATAATCTTCGTACGATGGTGGAAGCTCTGATGATCTCTTTATTGCGGCGGTAAGCTTTCGGCTATAAAGCCGTCATCAGACCTTGAAAATTTTTTCTTCACAATACATAGTTCAACACAAAATACAACATATTAGGTAAACACGAACCAGGGTTCCCTCGACGGTTGGACTGGCTGCTGAAGCCCCAGGTACTAAAGGGATGATGTATGATAAACGACCCAGCGAGGAAAATCATGAAGTGCTCACCCCACTTGATCGAATGCGCGTTACGAATAAGGCTGACTGCGGGTGCCCAGGAGTTGTTGTGATTAGAACTTATTGGATAAGCCTAAGAAGGTCATGCAGCTCCTCTCTGGCATTGATTTCCGGTTGCAGTCGCCGGATTTCACGCGCTTCCATCACTTTTCGCTCCAAGGGTCGCACCAGATGTCGATGGAGAACCGACACTTCAAAGGAAGGTGGGCCTTCGTTACAGTGTCTCACGTTGCGGTGCTTAGCGAAACTGCTGTTCGGATAAGCAGCAGGATTCGCCAAGGCTCTTCTATGCTCATCCAAGCGTAACCTCAGGGGTCTCATCGTTTCACCCACATACTTCTCTCCGCATGCTTGACAGGTGATCAAGTATACCGTCCCACGTAATTCACATACTTTCCGAGAGGTGCAGTATCGACACGATCTGTCGTGACATCGGTTTTCGTACACTCTCGAAGACGTGAGGAGATCGCGAAGAAGGTCGGAGGAGGGCCGAGAATCAGAGGTATTGGAAGCCAAGAGCGTTTCACCGCATTGTTGACCTCTCTTGCTACTTTTTCGTTGACGTAAGGCAGAGATAAGGTAATTCCATCTGCGGCTCTATGGGGAGTCAAGTTCTCAGGTTAGTTGCAGTATATCCGTTTTGATCAAGAATAGTCCTGATCTTGGCGTCAACTGTTGGATCTGAGAAGGTCCCAAGCTTCTCTTTCGCTCTGAGAAGATTGCGTATCACGTTGACCTTCATATACATAGGGTGCGCGCTCCTTGAGTGCAGAAGGATGTTCGAAGAAGATTCTTTCTTGAACCACAGATGTTCTTTTCGTCCTCCCACTATTCGCACTTTTACGTTTAGAAATGGCAAGAAACCACACGTGTCAGGCGTTTCTGAAGTGAAATTCACGTTCGGATCTTGCGAATTCAATGCTTCTAACGTGCCGCTCAACTCTGTTTCATCAGTTCCGATAACAAATACGTCGTCTATATAGCGCTTAAAGTAGAGAATCCCAGTCGTTAGAGATGACTTTTCGATGTGGTCCAGGAAAATAATTGCCAGCACCGGCGCTATGCGATTCCCCATAGCTAAGCCTCGCTTTTGCCTGTAGATCTTGTTGTCGAAGCAAAATATATTACATTCAAGGGCCGCTTCAAGGAGAATTCTTATTTCCACTGGAGAGAATCCCATCATCGATACGTCGCTGCGATGTTCTTCTAAAGAGCGGAGGACAGCATTCACTGCCCCATGTTGTTGACGTTGGTGTATAAGGATGTCACATCGAAACTGGCGTAAACTGCTGATGTTGGAACAGGACAACTACGCAATGACGCAAGAAATTCGTCTACGTTGATGATATGGGCCCCCACGTATCGTAGTAGCGGCGAAAGAAGCTGGACAAGAAGCCAACTCAATCTGTCTGATGGACCGCCGCAGGACGCGATGATTGGTCGTGTCTTGATATCGTTACATGTAAGGGTTGTACTATCAATTGTCGGTGGAATTTTATGCGTCTTCACAAGAGTATAGAGCGTTGGCATAGAGGGTGAAGAATCACTCAGTCGTTTTGCTATCACAGCTCCTAAACGACTCTTGACAACAGATGTGATTGCAGTCTTCAGACAACAGATGTGATTGTGATCGTAATCAATTTAGTCTAGTAAATGGCCGGGGCTGCGACGGTAGATAGTCGTGCTCGATCGAAACCTCGAGGACAGGTGAAGCCGCCGACGCCACACGGCCCGCCGCAACATTCGCGCCTGGTCCATTCACTAGGCTAAAAATGATACGGCTACCATACCTCTCTACGCAAAATAAAGCTGTCAAACACGTCAGCCGTTCGAGTATCGAGTGGCTTGTGAAGCCACTGGAATAGTTAACGAGTTTCACCGACCTAAGTTCGATAAAAATTTTATGAGAGATTATTGTATAGAAACAAGGGGTAGCACAGAGGAGCTCTAAGTGGGGATTCTGGATGCCTGACAGAGTACTGGGCTTTCTACGTATTGTAACTAAAGGCAGCATACACGCTCGTAACCGTGGTTGGGATAACTACGGAAATAGAATGGTATGGCCTAGAATACAACGCCTACGCATTTTGAAGTGTCAAAAACGACCCACAATGCCGCTACATGTGTTAGAAGTTGGCCCCGCCCTGTATTTTCACGCCCCCTGTATTTGCCCTTCTCCTCCAACGCAGTGTTGTTAGGTCATCTTCGCCGTCGGTGACGTGTGTGGTCCACTTGTTAGGCAATCTACCAACAGTACCAACGGTGAATATTACCCGGCAACCTTGCGTAGCAGGAAAAGGGCAAATACAGGAGGCGTGAAAATACAGGGCGGGGCCGACTTCCAACTCATGTAGCGGCATTGTGGGTCGTTTTTGACACTTCAGAATGCGTAGGCATTGTAATCTGGGCTATACCATTCTATTTCCGTAGCTATCTCAATCACTTTTACGAGCGTGTATGCTGCCTTTAATTTAGTGAATAGTGTTTCTAGTAGAATCTGTGAGGCCCTGTAGAAGTAAGATGGATGTGCAAGATCTCATAATTCTCTTGTAGACTGACTATGTGCCAATTTCGCATTTAAATTTTGTTTTCGAAAAAACTGGTCCATAAATATGTCACGTAGTAGAATCGTATTTCTTCACAATAATTCCCTGCTTATTTGGCAACAATTTCGATGAGTCGTCTCTCAAGGTTTCATTGCACGCTGCGCTCAGCGAAGATATGTAGTGGCAGCAGTTAATTCGAAATCTGGACACCGAAAATTGGAAGAATAAAGAAGGGTGCACCTAAAGTTATGATACGGACTTGAGGATTGTGACCCCAGATTCATTATTCGCACAAATTTGAGTATTTGATCGGATATTCCTAGTGTCAGTCGACTACAAATCCGAAAATTTTCAACAGCCAGCGCGCAACAAAAAAACTCAAATTCCAAAAAAAAATGAAACTATTCGAGTGTATTGATCATCAAAGGTTTCATTGATAGGATGAAGGTGGAAATTCAGATAACAAGATTCAGAATAGCAGCTAATCACTAGCTTGGCTTGGGTAAAAATCACGCTGTTTGTATTCTAGTTTTCCCTATTCAAAAACAGACCAATTGAGAACGAAGGCGGACCAATGGCAACAAATAAGCGCTTTTAATGATATGGTATGCATCAGAGTTTTATTCATTTATTGAATGTGCAGCTTAATGCGAGCGCAATAAACATCAAATTGAGGTAATACACAGAGACCATGAACAAGATCAACAGAGGCCAGATTCATCATTGTATCAACCTCGGCTATGTGGATTTGGGTTGGGTTCCGCGCCAGCATTAGCGCGCATGTGCACGAGCTAAACCCAACCCGAATCGACAAACCCATGCCTAACGCAATGATGAATCCGGCCTAAAAAAAGCATTATATTCCACTAACGCAAACCTGGAAACACTAAAGCTTCTTATATGAAATGCGTTTGAAACTCAACAAAGCAGACAGTACAGGTACTGCCGTGAAGTCGAAGTTAATAAAAATATAAAATAATAACTTGAATGACGTGCATTCAACTAGTTTATTCAGAAAGAGAGGGAGATCCAGTTTATGAAATCGAGGATCAAGCTTCTCAGATACTGGGGAGGTCCGATTCGACACGACAGACTTTCTAATACCTAGTCGAGTTGAAAGAAACCTTCGCAGCAGCACGTGCTGCTCCGAGGAGCACGTGGCCTGTTCGATAGGACCACGTGGCGCTGACAGACCGAATCCTTGCCGTGAGGCCTCTTTCAGAATTCGATCGCTGTGAGAAGCGATGGAATGATAACCATGAGCATCAATCGAGATCGCGTCGCACGTCGATCTGCATTCAAAACATGCCATCGCGTCGCACAGGGATCGAACTCTGAAAGAGGCCTAACCCCGCTTCCCACGCGGCAGCACGTGGCCCATCCGATAGGACCACGTGGCGTTGCGAGGCAAAACGTTTGCAGCACCCTGTTTCCCACACTGAAGCACGTGGCCTGTTCGATGGGGCTACGTGGAGTAGAGAGACGAAACCCTTGCCGCACCCCTGTTTGCCACGCAGCAGCACGTCGTCTTATTATACAACCACGTGGCGTTAGGGGCGTGGTCATACCCATTCAATTAGAGCGAGTCTCCCACAACAAGGATGCGATGACACGTCACGGTCGGCAGCAAGTGGTCATCCCCACCCCAGTCCGCGGCAAGGATATCATCCTCACCAGATGAGGAGACCCCCTCAGCGGTCAATAATCGTTCAGAGAGTGGCTTGTAGGCACCTTCCAGGAGCTGTCCAGAAAGACCGACTGCGCTCTCTATTGGATGGGGCTCCTTATATATGTGCTGTGCGGCTGATAGGCGCCTGATCATGGAGCAATCGATCAACGTGTTCAATCGTGGACATTGTGGCTCATTCGTCGTCCAAACTGCATCGTACTCGAATCGAAGGGGGGTCGTGGCCGAGTGGAACGCCTGTAAGTTGCGGCACTTGCTTCTCACTTCGACGACGATTAAGCCACGTGGCGCACGGAAAATATGCGGCCATATCGTCGTCCACACCGCTTTGAAGTCCAATTGAAGACCTATCGAGGCCGAATCGGCCCCCCGGCTCTCTGACAAGGGAACTACTATAAGTGTTAGTAACCATTCCAAATGAAATGTGCTTTTCTAGAAGTATTTTCGAACGTAACGTCCGAATATCTGCCTAGACTCACTCGGAAAATGTTATAGGCAATTTTTTCTGATTTTCAAGCCTATTGCACCCTCCAAAAAGCGCGGTAAACGTTCGAAAATCCAGACACGGACATCTCAAGGTAAATTTTGGATGTAGGCATGTTTTCAGAACTGTGTGCAGACTGATAGCGTTTTGGACGTGTACGAAATTTCGGTTCACCGTTCAATTATATCAATTACGGGGGTCCAAAGAGCGTTGAAGAAAAATTTTAATTGAAATCAGATTTGACTTGAAACTCGCCCTGGGGGTTATTTGAATTGCTGATCGCGAATTTGAGGTTCACCTGTCGTTTTTCCAAAGTTTTCGACTGAAGACGGCAAAATCGACATTCGACGATTTCCGTAATGGGACGACAGGTGTGGCTGAAATCGTTCTTCTAGGGATTATCTGGAGTGGTAAGCACGAAACTGATGTCAGTTTATCGATTTTTGACAGCTTACCAAAGATTCCGGTGGGTATACGGTAGTTTGGTCAAAGTCTCAGATTTGTTTAAAAGTTCCAATGTGGTGGTTATTTGGGGTGCTGACTACGAATTCGATATCCATTTGTCGATTTTCGAATTATTAAGGTAGGTTTTGCCTCCTGAATCGCATGTTATCTACCGTGACCTACAGTAAGCCTTGAAATTTCGACAAGCGAACCCCAGATTCGTGTTCGGCATCCCAGATTACCCCTACATACATGTTTTTAGCGAAATCCGGGGAAAAAATTCAAAAACACATATGGCAGAACAGGAGGCCGTAGAAAATATCCAACTTCTACAGTTGTTTTCGTCCATATCCCGTAAGGCGGAGTTACAGCGAAAGAAGATCTTATTTCCTTCGAAAAAATTCGGAACATAGAATAATCGCCAAAGCGACTCACAAGCAAAGAAAAAACGCAGTCCGCCTATGTGGAAAAGCGGCTACTGCTCACTCAGCAGCAATTTCATCCTGTCCCGGAATTGGGAGACCTGCTTTGTTAATACTCAGACAATCGCCGCATTAAATGCTTGTCGAATATGCTATCAACACGAGTGACTGGGGCTCTATCGCAGGAGCACGTGCTGCAGAAGTTTCATCGCAGGAGCACGTGCTGGAAGTTTCATCGCAGGAGCACGTGCTAGAAGATTTTATCCAGGAGCACATGATGCAAGGTGGTCCAGCGCTATCGAAGCATCACACCGACACGCGACGTGATCTCCACGCAGATGTCTGACGCGGTCAGCCCGCAGAGCACCATTTGAGGCTATCAGCGGTTCAACTAAGCTTCCAGCGGCTGGGCTGGGCCAGGTACCGCAAACTTGGGTTATAGAGCAAGTTGCCGACATCTGAGCCCTGCCTCTGGGGTGCGTCGCATGCTCTCCTTGGGAATAACTTTCTTGAAAAAGACGGCCAATCTCGGTCGACATACGATGCGCTGAGGAGCAATTACCGTGACTGACTGACGTATAATTTTTTAATGGAGCGATTCTCTTGCGTTTTTTGGAGGGAATAACTGGCCTCCTTTAGAAGACGAAACTCGTTGGAGGTACAATCCAACTTGTGGGCAATTTTCGATACTACTACGGTTTGAAGGCCGCAAATAAGAGGCTTGAAAAAAGCCTAACCTCAGATTCGTCAATAGGCGAGAAACCACAAGGATGCCAACGACCACATCTCAAAAGCCACAGAGAAACCACTAGCTCGGAGAGAAAATCAAAATTACCTTATACGTTGGCTAAATCGAACAATTCGAATACTCATTCGACCAAAAAATTCGACCCTTAATGATTCGGATATCCGAGAAAAATTGAAGTTTCGGGATGATTTGAAAAGTAGAATCTTCGAGAAATTCTGTTAGTATCAAAGTAGAGATCACCGCGCATGGAACCAACTGGCTAAGGTGATTTTCTTTTTGTGTGGAGTTCGTGCTTTTCACGACGTGTCTGGCTTATCTAGAAAATTCGGGGGACCAACTATTAGAGGCTACATAGAAGTTGACAACGAATTATAAGCGGTCAGTCTCTCTCCATATGGAAAAAGCGACGCCTTCTTTGAACCCCAAATCGTCGCGTTCACCTCACTGAGAGGAACACGATTTGTGTTATTTCTTTAATTTTTTGAGTCGCGAAACGCCGTTTTCGCGCAAAAATCTGCACTCTATGTACTGTATGCAAAAAATAATCATCATCAGCGAAGTTTGAAAACGACCTTGCTCTCGCGCAGCATCAAGCCCTTCGCGTTGCAGCGCGATGCCAACTACATCGCGCAAATGTCGTTTGTGCGTTAGGCGGCGTTCAGAGTCTATTCGCGGCGCGACGCGATGTTATAATCAGTCTTGACCAAGCGACGCAGCGTCGCGTCATCGCTGGGTGCTCACAGTAACGAGGCGCGATACATTCGAAATGACGCGCGATTTGCCTTCGCGCGACGTCCATCGCGTCGCTTTGCAATGCGACACGACGCGATTGACGTTGTGCGATGGAAAACTTGTTCCTGCTTTATTCAGTGTTTTTTCGTTACCACAACCAAATATAACAATTAATGGAATAAAATAATCACATCTAGGATCACATGCACTCAAAAGAACACGAAAAAACTGTTAACATTGCTAGAAAAAAAAATTGCCGTCGAAAAAATTCTTTACGAGAAATTGCGAACGTACGCTATTGCGCGTAGTCGCCCAGCGTTCATACCCAAATACCTGCGCGGCGAGATTTTCGCGTCACACTGACATGTGTCATCACGTCGCCTCGCGAAAACTCTGAACGCCGCTCTAAATTCAGTTTGTCGCGCCACTTTTCTCTGGACACCCTGCAACAGTAACGCTATACCACTGGATCGATACATGGACTGCTCAGGTGGAACTAGTTGTCGAGAATCGGACGAAAAGTTGTCCTGCAGGCGTAGGAATGCAGGACAACTTTTTGCCCCATTCTCGACACTCCCCGACAACTTCTCGACCAATTCACGACAACTTCTTGCCCGATTCTCAACAGTTGACACACAGTTATACACATATTCAATTGTATATACAACTGTATGTACTCACCACAAACTGGGGCTCCTGCTCAACCCTTGATTACAACGGTTGGTGTAGCCCACGGAATTCGTTTCACACCACTTCGCTCGTTTCGACGACGTCTGGGAGAGGCGAACTGCGCATCGTATATGCTGTGGGTCCACAGGGTCGTTCTACATAGGCCGCTACTGGCCTTGCCCAGCACCAGTGCACTATCAGTGTATCGGCCTTCGGATTTACTCTAAGGCGGTGAACGTTTGTATATAGAGTTAATCGACCACGCTGGACTCAACTATACCACCCTCGTGGATCCTAGTTTTTAAAATTGTCAACTTCCGGCGGGATCGAACCTGAGAAAGGTTTGAGTCATTGCAGTGTAGCGGTGTTCAGCCTCCATCTCAAGCGGTGAACGTTTGTATATAGAGTGAATCGACCACGCTGGACTCAAATATCCTACTCTCGTGACCCATACGTTGCAAAATTTAGACTTGCGGCGGATCCACAACTGCAGCCAGCGGCAAACCGCAATGTATATTTAAATTCCATGTAAAAAACTGCTCCTGACGGTTTTACTCACACACAGGATAGTCCGATCGGTCTTCCTCCAAGGAACAGACCCTCCTTCCCACCCCTTTGAAGCTCAGACCTCATCTGTGGGGGCGCACACCCGCGCTGAACCCTGTTCGTGTCAAATCTATCCAGGCAATGACGGAGAAATCGCCTGGGTTCAGAATACATATTGTACATCGATATAATGCTAAACAACCATTGCAAGGTTGAGAGTTGCATGTTTCGATAAGAAATGAATCACTCGAGATTTATTCGAATGAAGTATCTTAATTACAAACCTTGTTCTGATACTTCTTGGGTAACTTCTTGAAAAATATATTTTAAATCCGACTGCTGCAACTTCCCATTATCGAAAACAAGATCAGTATTTGAAAGCTCGAAAACTTTGAAAGCTCAGCAACTTGAAAATCCCATTTTTTGGTAATGTTTGCTATTTTCAGAAGATGAAAATTCGATGAAAAATGAATTTGATATTCAACCATTCGGGGAAATAAATTATAATCGATAACCATTGAGAAGATTGGAATAAAACAGAAAAAAAACCGCAGAGGACCCACACGAAAAGAAAAGAACAAAAATAGCAGTCGCAACGTTTGAAGAATGTAGCGTAAGAAAAGTTCTGGAGTAATCGTCCGGAATGCGTGGGAAACTCTCGACATATTTGAAACATATTCTCAATTTCGAGTGGAGTTGTCCAGAAATCTGTCTGAAATCTCGCCAAATACTGCGAATCCCAAAACTCTGGACAACTTCTGTTCACTTTTTGAACAACTACTCGATTCTCGACCGATTCTCAAAGGCTAGTTTTATTTGAGTGATAATATCGCGCCGCGAGCGAGCTCTGGACGCCGCATCAGCCAAAGACATTATTGCTTCGGAAACCAGCGATTCCGCCGCAAGAGAGAAAAACACGATCGCCGCTCTCACGTCGATTCATTTTACTATGTGGACTAAATGATACGGCCAAATACAGATTCCGAAATCGTTCCCTCTGAACGAAAACGACGTTTCCGACGCGCTTTCGCTTCGCGGACGCGTTTTGGGACACATGTTATGAGCGGTATTGTAGTAGTCGGAATAAAAATATGTAAATAAAAGTCAATGTTCTGGTAGCTCAGGAGTGCAGAACATGGATTGGGAGGTACAGAACTGCAGACTTAAGCCCTCCACCCCTGGTCAGCCATGGACGGTTTCACATATCGAATCTCTGCTCAACCATGCGGAATCAAGCTGACTCCAACGAAAACTTCTTCGAAGCACCAACATCATAAACAATAGAGGGTAGATCATTGGCTGATCATTGTAGAATGAATGAAGCGGCAGTTTGCAAGAAACCAAAGCTGTGTGGATTGTTTTGCATGTGTGCACCAACCAAATAGAGGGTTTTTAAGAGAAGGCGGAAGCACGAAAACGAAAGTCACGAGAGATTAACCAGCGAACAAGCAAAGCAGGGGTGGTCTTGGTGTTCAAAGTTGGATTCTTGGTTTGCACTTCCTTATTTCGTATCGATATGATTCAGATTAAGCGTTTTGAAGGGCGTGCCACGCAATAACATTTGCACATATCATCATGAACAACAACATGTTACTAGCTGAAGAGCAGCTGCCACAAAGACAAAAAGTAAGAGTAATTGATGGAGGAAATGAAGTTATTGAATACATGGTTAGTCACAAATGATTCTAATTGCAAGTAGTATTGGGCTAGCAATTATTCGCATGGAATTCGAATACTGCAAGTGTTCCAAATAATGGCAGTTCTCGTCACATACGAATGAGAAACTAAAGAAGTGATAGCCCAATATTGATCCAGAAGTTTTGACAATGTATAAAAGCTCAACTGGAAAATAAGTTACTTCATTCAACTGCTGCTTCGAGCAGGAGAATGGTAGGAAAATAGAAGTAACTTTCTTGGAAAACTTGTTAATATGGGACGGCAGCCACGTAAAATTTGGTTTTTAGGGTGATTCTGATTGACTCGGGGTGAGTTGAAGATGTTCAGAATTCAGCTGCAGACTGAAGAAAACAGAAACAGCGAGCGATTTGTCATCGACGAGACAGACGTGAGGCAGGCCAATCTCTCATCGAGTACCCCGAGCATGACACTTACTCTCTAGAAAATCCGACGAATTTTCGTGAATCCTCAACTGGAGTTCACAGAACCGTTCGCTTCCATCCCAACTTGCATGCATTTGAATAAGGCTGAGCTGCCTGGTTTGCTAATTGCAGGTGATTTCGCATTCACGAAATTTCACGCTCAAAAGAATGAGCTGTGCGTGAATTGACGAGTGACAGCTTCCCAATGTCAACAAAACGAACCTGTGTGGGTGGTAATCGGTATCAAAGCTCAACTCCTAATTGTAGTGTCTCATGGATATGTAGAAACCAACTATTCAATAATTCAAAGTGTACGAAAAAATAATATAAAAGCGTGGAGCTTTTTCAAAAAATTTGAGCCGGGCGGAGTGAGCAGCAAAGCAGTTGGTCATTTAGAAATCTTCTTATCTTTGTTCTTCGCCATGACTGACCGCTCCACTGTTCGCTGCGCCACGAATTGCTAGCAAAAAACTCTAACAAGCTTTCAGAATTCCTTTTCGGCTTATTTGTCGAATAAGCAGAAATAGTCGCGCCGCAGAGCAGTTCGGCTGACTGACTGTGGCGCACTCGGCGCTCCAGCGACGACGCGAAAGCAGCGGCATTCCGCCGCACTTGTCGCATTTCTCAGGCAAACTAAAATGTCGACAGCAGGTTGACCCACCTCTTTCTCGAGCAACCGGTGATAGCAGATTCTTTCGCGAGAAAAACATGGTCCTGTTGTCGGCCTGCTATCGACCTGTCGATAGCAGGTTCACAGCAGGTTGACAAGGCAACACATCCAATCGCTGGTGAGCATTGATCCTCCAATTCTCCGAATTCTTGGCAAATTATTCAGCCGGTTGCGCAATTGAAGAACCTGCTTTTGTTTTTTGTCTCTCATGAAGCACACCTGTTTTTGTGCCATAACGCCCAAATCAGTCCTTGTAATGAATGGAATTAGTGCTCGATTAGTGTTCAAGGAATTTTTGAAGTTTTCTTAAATTTTTTTGACTCTTGGGATTTTATTTTGAGTATTTTTTTGTCAGACTCTAGGTCTATTTGGAATCTTGAAACATCCTTTTTTGAATATTCGATTCCGTCGTGATTTTTTATTGCTTTGCTTCTCGACTTAGCGGAGGTTTCATATTTTTTGTTTCTCGAGTGTTCCATTCCTTCGGGAGTTCGAAAATATCTTTGGTTTCGGTCAGGTTAAACTTCCGGTTGTTCGAATATTTGCCTCAATTCAGCGTACATCATGATTGCTCTTTGAAAGAAAAGTTGTTCATTTGTACAAGTATATTACTTGAAAACCATTGCAAATTCGAAATCGAATAATTTCTTGAATATTTTTACAGATTTTCACACGTAATCCACTTAAATCGAGTATAGGGTATATTTTTGAACTTATTCCTTTGTTAGAAAATTTCTGAAGAGCTCATTCCATGTTTTAGATTCATTTGGAGACTTTATGAAGATCATGTTCGAGAAACTCTCCACATTCCTCATCAGATCTAGTATTGATGCTGTACATAGTTAAAGGCAGGGTTCGCGATAAAAACGGGTTTTAGCTCTCTTCGTGAAAGTGTAGATTTGGTCACCACCAAAGTGAAAAATAAATGAAAAAACCGGAAATTCGCGTAAAAACGCTCAACAACAAGGTGTAACGGCTAATTACTGGTGTCGGCCAGCCCCCTAATTAACGAAATTTTCATAGATGCTTGTTTATCCGTGTTCTATTTTGCTCTTGAAATAGTCAGGAGTCTCTAGAATTGCGTAGAAATTGCTTTAGAAGCAAAATAAAAGTTGATAAAACAGCCTTTTACAGAAATCTCGATAATTGGAGGCGGGCGGACACCAAGCGTTCCTGAGCGTTTTTTCTACGACTTTTCACTTATTTTCACATTTGTGATAGCCAGATCTACCTTCTCATGAGGATAGCACAACAACAGTTTTTATCGCAAACCCTGCCTCTAATTAATAAACATGAGCAATCGTCGTTAAGTTTTGAATCAGCCAATAATTCAAATATCGCGTTTTCAGAACACCTCGGATGAAAGAATTATACGGATAGCCACTATTGAAAAATTTCTGATGATTAAGTTTTCCGACTGTAACCACTTCAAAATAGAATCCAATGAGACATGTTTAGAATTTGCGGCTGAATTCAACCCTTGAATAACGCGTTTTCGAAATTTCGGATTGAGTGGATGAATTCGTGCAAGGCCTCCTTTTTGACTGAACGATTGTATTTGAAAACCTGTCTTCTATTCGAGACGAGTGCATACTTGGAAAACATGTCCGAATAGTCGAATGAAAATCAGATTTTTTCGGAATATTTCCGAATAGATCATAAATACTTTCTGCACGTTTTTTTCAATGGCCGGATATTTGAATGTAGTGACAGAAAATTGGCCGACTATTCAGAAAAAAAAACGGAAATTGGAATTTCCGGTTGAATCAAATACTTAAATACTCTAATCTTCTGATAATTTGAGTTTATATCAATCAGGAGCTCTTAGCCTGGGTCAGAGGGGCGGCGGCACTCAGCCTAAGCATCTTTCATAGTCCTGGCCGCAACCGCGGCACGCGCGGTGGGCTCTCAATGTTTTCACCGCGCGGGAGGTGCGCGATGCGCTTGTCGCCCATCCAGGGACGGCATGTATCGCGCCTCGCTCGTGTGTGAGAGTGAACGACGAGCGCGCAAACCCATACGAGGAGCCAAGAGCGGGAGTGAGGGTCCAGCGCGGAGTGTCTCAGGCGGCGTTCAGAGTTTTCGCGGAGCGACGCGCTGTTACATGTTACTGCAACGCGAAAATCGCTAAGGAGTTCAGGTGTGGACACTTTGCGAGCGCTGGGCGATGTTAACATCTGAGGCCCACTTGTCAATATTCGAAAAACTCCATCTGATTTGGTTCAAAGCTTCAAAATGGGGGAAATTTTGCTGGCCAAACGCGATTTTTGACGATTTCGAGAACGCTACGATCAAATCGTCTCAAACCTGTACATAGGGGTTATTTGGTCTGCCTAACACGAATCTGCAACCCGCTTATCGATTTTCGATTGATTACGGCAGATTACGGTGGGTATACGGATTTGACTCAAAATTTCACTGTTGGTGTTATTGGGTACGCTGAACACGAATTTGAGGTCCATTTTTCGATTTTCAGAAATTTAAAGTAAGTAACGCCAGTCAAATATTGCCTACCATAACCCTAAGTTAGGAGAGGACTAGACCCCAGAGGGGTTCAGCGCCCCAAATAACCTCCAGATGCAAATTCTGAGCCGAATCCGAAAAAACTTTTCTCAACACCCCAAAAACTTCCATACCTTTTCTTGGAGTAAAGAAAATGCCATTTTTCTTAATCCCCGCAGCCATTCAGGAAATTTCAACCAAGGATTACTCATGTACTGGCACAGACCTACAGCAACGACAGCATAGTTTTCCAAATCTTCACGGGAAGTTTAAAGGAGTCCATAGTAAGGGCAGTCGAGCATGGGGACTGCTACAACAACAGCTGGGTATAGTAAGAATACAGTAATACTTTTTGAATTCTGCGAAGATTTAGCTCGTAAAACTGCTCCGAATTTTGAAGTTGGCTACCCTTTTAATAGAAGCCCGGCGATAGAATGTCTACAGCGAAATCTATAAATCCGGCTGTAGCAGGTCGACAGCTGAACCTTTCGGCGCTTCGGTTAGGCCATGCCGCCGTCTCCTGATCCGGCGCTAGGAGGTCTACAACTGGACTTTTCGGCGTGGTACCAGGTTCGCTCGCTCTGAAATCACCATTTTTTTGGTGTCCTCAGCTAATGTGCACTGTGATAACACCTCAGAAACCTGTTGTTGACATTTGAGTTTGCCTGAGTAGACGCATCACACCTCGAGGTACTGGGACGAGTTTTACGTTCTCACGCGACGCGCGAGGCGGAAATCAGCTCTGTTCAATCATAGAGCGCGTTTACTGTAAGGAGGCGATAAATTTTTGGAAAACATTTCAAACGTGCCCTAGCAGTGCCGTGAACAGAACGGGTTTCCGCCGCGCGCGTCGCATCAGAACGTAGAACTCGGGTGCGGGTGCCTACATTTGCCAGCCAAACTTTTCCTAGGCCCCAGTTGTGCGTACTCGATAAACAAGCCGTCATACCTTCGTTCTCAGGCGTGCCACAATTCCTGCCGAACAGCGTCGCGGCTTTCTAGTTGAATGACATGGATCAAACAGAAGCTCGGGCGCATCTCTACTCAGGCGATTCGCGGCCCCGAGCCGCACCGAACAAGAATCGAAGCCGCCTGACAGTTCGGCTCGTTCTTCTTATCTCCGGGTTGACTGCTATTGCTGTTCGGGCCAACTGGAGGAGCCCGCACAGCAACAGAAGCGGCCTGAAAAACACCAGCAGCGGCGCGGGCAGGAAAGCGAGCCGACCAGCAGATTGGGAGAACGAGCCGAACTGTCAGGCGGCTTGGGGCCGATAATCGCCCGAGTAGTATCTCATCTCAATTTCGCTCACCACCAGTGGTGAGTGGCCGCTATTTCGTCAAAAAAGCCTTATTATCCGTTATATTCCATCTAAGGCTACCGCTCCGCTGCTGATGATAATCCAAATCGAGAGCTGGCTAGAAATTTCTTAGAGTTTTGTCGCTCGCGGAGAGTATGTTTCGTAGTTTTTGAAAATGTGCTCAGCACCTTCAGCATATGTACCTAGATCGGAACACATATGAGCCGGCAAGTCTCCAGTGAGCTATCGATTTCGATTATCACCAGCAGCGGAGAGGTAGGTCTAGGCGAAGTCGATCTGGTAATAAGGATGTTTAGACGAAAAAGTGCCTACTCTGTGCAAAATATTATTACAAAAATGACAAGACTGGTGTAAATAGTGTCAAACGGGAATGTGATCTACTATCGTTCCAGCCAACATATTCTCGAAAGTGAGTGAGTGGCTCTTCGGTGTGTTCCTCAAGAAGTCCTTTTTTTCGGCGCTTTCGTCCACAGGAGCGGACGCACGTGTTGTATTTGGTATATAGAAGGAAGTATTGGCAGGTAGTACATGCAACGCAATGTTCGTTCCTAATTCAATCACAAAAAAAGGCGCTGCCACCGTTTCTCTAGAAAAGTAGCATCAAACAGATGGCAAGTCATCGCACCGTGAACACATTTTGGAAAAACTCCATCCGCTTGTGACACTGGCCGCTAGGATGGTTAAAAATAAGGGTTTGATATATCGCTGAGTCACAGCGTTGCGACTTCCTAATTGAAAAACACGGACGATACATCCACAGTAGTGGAACACAGCTCAAGAACAACTGTGCTGTGATCATGCTTTGCAATCACTGCACACACTACCCTATTGAAGGACATGGATATTGTCAACTACTTCTTGCATAGTCACACCCTATATTTCGGAGTGGAATTTGCTTGGCTCCGTCGCGCGCGTATGTTCGCGTACGCTGCTCTCTCGTTCTCCTTCCTACCCTCTCGCTGTCTCATCCCTTGCTCAGAGCGATTGTGGTGGCCCTCAGAAGCAGAACAGCGTTGAAGAAACGGATCCAAGTGCCTTCTTGGGGACAAAAAAAAAACAGCTTTGGAGAATAATCCACTGTTCAGGGACCGCTTTCTTGGGTCCAGTAATTGTCATCAACACCGACACGGCAGTATCACTGCTGTGCTTTGACCCTCGATCATCAGCTGTGGTCTTTGATCCAAGGAGATACTGGTATCAGGGATTGGTTGTTGAAAACATTCGGCAGGCTTCGTCAGACTAAATGCTGACAATCTCATGTCTTTTTCCATAAAAACTACTGCCCATTATCGCAGGTCAAAGCTTGACAGTGACAATGATGACAATTGCTGGACGCAAGGAAGCCGACCCTGGCTGGTGGAATAATCTTCAAAGCTCTTTTTTGCCTAAGAGAGGCGCCGTTCTTCATTGGAAATTCAGAAACGAAGTTTATCAAGAACAGCGTCTTTTCCTTCATTTGCTGGCTGGTTGACTTCCATCCGGATTGGAGAACACATGTTTTTTGGGATGTAAAAGCGACCAACTGGAAAACCGTCGACGGTTTCAGCTGTGCATGTTTTTCTTACGCTGTAGAATGCAGGGTGATACATTCTCCCCAGGAGACTACTTTTTTTTGAAGTTGGCTGCACTACTTTTCTGGAATGGCTACATCCTATGTATCATTCAGCGCCTACATTTCATGTTTTAAAGCATGTATGGAGATATCCATCACATACCATAATCTCTTCTGAAGTAGGTCTTCTACGTTTTAGCGAAAAATCTCGATTTCGGGAGCGTGGATGTTGCAGGAAATGGACAACTTGCTCTTTCTTGACCAGATGGAAGGGACTCTGAGAGATATAGCTGAGAATGAGATGAGAAATAGGGAGGCCAGCTGAGGCCTTATAAACGCCACAGTAAAAATTGTGGCGTCTAGAATGTTGCGATGATTACCGACGTGAGAGAATGTCAAGCGCTAGAACTGACGCAGTACACCCGAAGAATACTTGTTTTGAATTTCGCGCTTGACTCCGGAAGCGTCACGTGCTAATCACGTTGGAATCACTAGACTGAACGAACCCACAAGGAATAGAAAGGTGACCTTTCAAAAATTAGTCTACATTGAAGCGAGAACGTTTTCTGGGCGAGTTGTCTCACAATAAGTCATAGTAACCATTCCAAATGAAATGCACTTTTCTAAAACTATTTTCGGACGAAATGTCCAGATATGCCCATCGCAGTTGCCCAGACCCACTCTGAAAGAAGCTATGAGCGTTTTTAAAGATTCGCGGCAAGGTGAGGGTACCCCCCATGGAATTTTTAGGGCGTTTTTAAATTTTTTCCGGATTTCGCTAAAAACGTGTATGTACGAATAATCTGGGGTGCTGAACACGAATCTGGGGTTCGCTTGTCGAAATTTTAAGGTTTACTTCAAGTTGCGGTAGGTGCAATGTCATTTAGTGGGCAAAACCTATCTTAGCATTTTGAAAATAGACAAATGGACATCGAATTCGTATTCAGCACCCAAATATTCTTCACATAAAAACTTTGAGACAAATCTGAGACTTTGACCAAACTACCGTATACCCACCGTAAAAAATCAATAAATTGTCGAAAATCGATAAACTGACATCAGATTCGTGTTGAGCACTCCGATTAACCCCCAGAAAACGATTTGAGCGACATCTGTCGCCACATTCCGGAAATTGTCAAGAGTCGATTTTGCAGTCAAATTTTTCTGCTGGTGGAACGCTTTTAACAAATCTAGTCGAAAACTTTGGAAAAACGACAAATGGTCCTCAGATTCGTGATCAGCACCCCAAATAACCACCCATGGCAAACTTTGAGTTGAATCTGGAATATTTTTTTAGAACGCGTCGAGAGCCCTCTAATTGGTATAAATAAACGCACAACCGAAAATCCACACAAGTCCAAAATGCCGCGTAAAGTTTGGAAAAGTTCCTTCACCCAAGCTTTGCCTAGGGGGGGTACTTTTGGGCGCTGAACACGATTATAAGGTCCGTTTTCGGATTTTCGTTAAAATAATGCGCTTTCTGGAGGGCACAATAGGTACGGAAATCAGAGAAAAAACGCCTATAACTTCTTCCAGAGTGGGTCTAGGCAGCTGCGATGGGCATATTCGGACTTTTCGTCCAAAACTGGTTTTAGAAAAGTACATTTCAATTGGAATGGTTACTATGACTTATATTGGTCCCCTTGTCAGATCGGTGTCTCGCCTCATTCGCAAGCGATTCAGGGGAATGAAAATAACTAGATACAGGAGTCTGAAAAGGAAGAAAAATCGAATCTTAATTCCATTGCGCATCTAGCCACTGTTGAGCCCGAGAAGTTGTCCAAGAAGCGTGTCAAAACGGCCTCTTGCAAGGGCGTGTATTTATTTATTTATTTATTTATGCACGCAGAGGTGCGCATAATTAAAGGCACTGTTCGCGATAGAAATCGCTTTTCTGTTTTTTTGCCTATCTTGAAACCGGTCCCATTCTGATTCCAATAATGTTTCTGGAATCGTACAATACCTTCTGGGAAGGGAATTATGGGCCCTCAAAAATTGAGCTAGGAAAATGGTGGACGAGTTGCCCGAGGCTTGTAACTTCCGTCATTTGCAGCCAATGTATGCGAGCTGAACTGAGTAAAGAGAGAAGTTGAGAATGAAGGGAAGAACGGGGCTTTTGATCGGAAATCATCGCTCAATTCACGATTTCGAGTGTTCCTTTGTTCACGTCGAGGGGCGGGAAGAGGCGGGACTTGCCCACAGCGGCGGGGTTTGCCCACTTTTCTAAGCCGTTTTGCGGCTCCTGTGTAGCTTTTCTTCCGGTTTTTTCGACGCTGTTCTACTTCTGAGAGCCACGAGAAGTGTCTGTCAAGAAAAATTCGAGGATGAAGTTTATCGCGAACAGTGAATTTAAACATATTGAGATAGAAACAGTACAACCGGGTCATAGAAAAATTTTAAAAACGACAAATAAAGTGTTAAACAGAATGGAATTGTTAAAAACAACAGCAAAAAAATAATTTGAAAACAAATTAAACACGCCTCGAAAAGAGTCCACTGATGGAAACACAACTCGCTTCGCACAGAAAAATACGTCAACAAGCCTCATGATATATCACTAAAGTTTTGAATAGAACTATTAAAAGAAGCGCACGAGACGAATTACGTTAATCTCACAGTTGTCGCGCTTTGCAAAAAGTTCAGAAACTTCAGATCAGAAGGAGATCCTCGCATTAGTTATTGGGAATTAGAACGCGATCTGATTGTAGCATGGTTGTGTGGCTTCCACCTGTATCTCGTTTGTTAGGAGGAACGGAGGCAGTTGCTAAATCTACTTTACAACTATTGTAGAGCACAACATATGGGGATCACAAAATCAATCTCTGAAGGTGTTTTGTGCCATTTTTGAGCCATGCTAGCGACGAAGCTCATTCTGTTGCTAACGGGGAATCCTACACTTTTCAGAGTTGAATTTGAAATGAATATACCGTATTTCCTGTTATTGAACACACCCCTCTACTTGAATCCACCTTTTGATGGATCTTGAAAACTAGAACACTCCCTCAATTACAGCCCCCCTTCCCTTCAGCTGAAAAGTCATTGGAGATTTTTAAAAGGATTCTGCTTTCTGTCTCTTACTTTTTTACTTGATCCACGTGCGTTTGCCAATCCTTCACCTACCTATATACTTCGCGCAGAACGTGAAAAGTGGCCCTCACCCAAGGGCCATTCAGAGACAGTACGAGGACTGAATGCGCAACGGCGATAAGCTGTTCACCAAGGGCGACAATCCTTAAGCTCCACCGCTGCCCATGTACTTGAACTGGGTTGAGACTGCATGGGAGCAACTTCCCACAAAAGTTTTCTCTGGTTCCTTCAAGGCCTGTGAGATCACAAATGCCGCAGATGGCTCCGAAGACGACGTCCTTCACTGTTTCAGAGTAGGTGGACCCACTCCTAGCGGAAGTGTACTGCTACGCGCTGCTCAAGCTGTCAACACCCGAAAGATTGTCGACGTTTCCGAAGAGATTGATCTTTACAAGGACTTAAACAATGACTTTATCGATGATTATCTCTTGAAGTTTTGAATAATTCATTATTGTCCCACTTTGGTTTGCCTAATAAACTTTGTTAGCAAATATGGTCTCTTGAATTTTCGGTTGAAAATTAGAGCCTTCCCCTCCAATTGAACCCCCTTGTGGCGGAGGATGGAAAATAATACAACCGGGTGTTCAAATACAGGAAATACTGTGCGCTGTGTATACATGAGCTCTAGATTTCCGAACAAGACTACTATTTCTAGGGATTTTTTCTTGCGGGAGAAAACATCACGGCAGCGCCGCAGTAGCCGAGAAATGGCTCAACAGGGGCCGATAACTTATTACGTATAAATCAGGAGACGTCAGTCGCGATATTAGCTCCTTAACGCATCAGGGTCAGGCGTGGCAATGGGATCGGTCGATGGATAGTGCGACCCCTCTCCGCGGACGAATTCTCAATTTTTTCTATTGATTCTCTACTTCCTTTTTGCATTTTTTATTAAATACATAAAAAATAACGCTATTTTTGTTGTTTGCTGGCCCGTTCTCGGTTCATTCAAACGCTATGGGTCCCAAACTCTGGCTGTGAATAGTACTAGTGAAAATCTTCAAAACAAACCCCATATGGAGGAAGATCTGCGGGGAAAAAGTTTCTTCATTACTGACAGCTCCAAGTCCGGAAGAGATTTTGGGCCTTTTCGACGCGAAAAATGACATCTTGATTTGCTTCTTCTCGGCTGATATTTATGAGGTGGCAAATTGTTTTTCACAAAAAGTTGTACGGGAAAATGTCGCGCAGTCCCTTCCACGAGAGTTTATCGAAATTTTTTCTCAATGGGATAGTAGCGGCTCAAAGGTCCAAATCCCATTGAGCAATATACTCCCACCTTGCGGAAATAGCGGTTGGAACATTTTTGTGGTCTAACCAGGCTATTCCGTATCTATAGAGATCGTGGTCCCCAACTATCTAGGGTGGATAAATCTGCGATCTGTGCCCCCAGAACGCCGGGATCAAAGGATGAACGTCTGTCGCATCTTTCGTCGAAATGAGGGAAGCCAGTGCACCTTTTCTAACTTTTTGAGTAACAGCGACTAGCGTTCGCCGGATCCGAGATAAATTTTGTCTGCTTACTTCCAAGTTTTCCGTCTGAAGGGCGTCAAAACGCATTGTTAGCATTACTAGAGAAGTGGTAGAAGAGTTCATATACATAGCAGGCGCTCGCAAGGCCGCTGCTCTTCAAGCTGTGCTAAAGAACATAACAACCGATCTGAGTGATGAGAGACTCCAGGTTGAGGTCAAGATGAGAGCAGGAAATGTTCAACAAAGGTTGGTTTTTGATGTCCACGTACACTTCTACGACAAAGAGACTTCTACGGCCCATGTTCAGTCGTGGGTCTTTGATGAGAATTAGGGCATTCTGTGGCGACAGAAGGCTATAGCTGGCATTCGACCGCCACTATGCAGGTTCAGACAAGTATCAAAAAGTATTGCAGTATCAAATTTCTCTTTTTGAGAGAGGATTGGCGCCAGGATCACTAGGATCCCGATAGGATATGTCGTAGGAGATGCCCTTCACCATGGACCTGGCACCACAATATTAATGTATTGATCTGGCTAGCACTTCGCACTAGTTTGAACTACATATTCGGAACGATTTATACTACTCAGTGTTCGTAGATCAACGAACAGCTGGTAAAATCGACTTCTCGAATTTTATAGATACAATGTGTGGATTTCACATTAATCGCAGATTAGTGTGAAATTGTTTCAGTTGAGCAATCATATCTTTTTCAGATTAAGTGGAAGTATACTATGAAACGGCCGAAAATTGAGGAAGATCGAAAACAGGGCAATAAAAAAATCTTGAAAAGGTGAATTCCTGGAAACACTGACATATAGACTCTGACAAACCTCTAGCAACCTGTGGATTTCGATTATCATCAGCAGCGGAGCGGTGAGCCTCGGCGAAATACAACTGGCGATAAGGAGGTTCCGACGATAAAGCCACCGCTCCGCGCTCTGATAATCGAAAACAGGAGTTCACTTGAAATTAACCAGAATTTAGGTTTCCCAACGCCTTGGATCCGGTAATACAATACCGCTCGTAGGATTTGGTCAGAAGGCACGCAAGGTCGGGTTTAAGCGTCTTTTCCGTCTTTTTCCTATAACTCACTTCAAGGTCAACTTTGAGCGAAACTAGAGCGATATTCGTGATCCTGGCATTGAGGGCTATCCATTGGTATAGCCATTATTGGGATTTCGTTTTGAACTAACGAAATTTCGCACGTAGCTGATACTGTATACTACAGTGTCATGGATAGGGGGCTCGGCGTACACTGTCTGCGTCCCCCCATGCGGCTGCTCTCTGCGATCTCCGCGTCACACGCACTCTTTCTTCATGCAGTTTCTGAGGGCAGCAGCCCACAGATCCCCGCTGGTCCCTCACCCCCGTCTCATTTATAGCGGCCCCCATCTTTGCCTGTCCACTGCCCTCATTCCATCCAGCCAGCTGCCAGCGACGGAATGGGCGCCTGTACACACGTGCCGGCTTGCCCAACTAATCCATCGGCCCTATTTAGGGCCACAACTGATGAACTCAGTGAATCGAGTCGAATCGAAAGTTTTCATTGCATGTGGTCTAATAAAAATTCTGTGTACAGTGATTGTTGTGATACAATGGTATACAATTCATTATGAGTCCTTAGGCAAAGACAAGGGAGATGAAGACAGTGATAAAATTTGAAGTGTTTTGAAAAGAATTCATATTTTTCAGGGACATAAAAATATGATTTTCGAAGGAAGTGTCAAGTTTTCCGAGGAGCTCAAGGGATTCAGCAATAATTGAGAACTCGAAACTCGGCATTTCTTTACCATGGGTTTTTTTACTGTAGAAGTTGAACGTTAAAAACCTGATCGAATCTGATAATAATGCTGTCTTTTAAGGCATTACGCCATTTTGCTCTTGGAGAGATCGACACTTGTCTGAGACCAAGTTTTCTGAAAATTTTGAATTCCCTTGGAATCCCGAAATTTGTGATTTTCTGAGAGAGGTTGCAATTTGCACGCATTGGCAGCTCCGCTCGATCGAGGCAGATCACAGGTGAATTTTCCCGATTTCTCCGACGAATTTTAAATTTTTCTTTCGATATTTTGTGGCTTTTCAGTTTGAATACAATCACATCAAACGTTCAAGTTTCAGAAAAACAACATAGATTTCAAAAGTTTGAACGAGATTCTAAATTTCAAGTTGAAATCGTGTTTTGTTTTTAAAAAATTCCAGTTTTTGGTAAAATGATGGCGGTTTCTCTAGTATTAATTCGATTCTTCGAATAATGGAGGATTTTCTGATCTACGACATTCAGAAAAGCCGCAATTTTCCGAATCTCCATAGAAATTCGAGACCAGCTCCCTAAAAATCATGTGTCGGGGGCAATCACGATTTTTCGACTTTCGGTGAATTTCCAATCTTCGAATCCGAGAAATCAGTCGTTTTTTTCACCAAAATAGAGATTTTTCTCAATTTTCGATTAATTTCAAATTTTCAATTCTCTACAAAAGCAGGATTTTACCAGTTTTGCTAAAATTCAAATGTTTTTTCTTCAAAAACAATGATTTTTCTGGTTTAGGTCCAACTTCCAGTCTCAGAGCTTCCAAAAAAAGGAGTTTTGCTAATTCTTGACCAAATTCAAATTTCCAGTAATGTAGAAGTTATACTTCCACCGGAGATTTTAAATTTAGATCATGCTTTGAAAATCAGAAATTAATCGAAAATTCAAAAATCCCTCTCCGGGAATTTTCATCCTTGAGAAAAAGAACACGATTTCTACGCACTTCAAATTCAGGGTCTCGTTCGCCACGTTTGACATCGTTATGTATTTTTTGAAACTTGAACGTTTGATTCCCAGGAAAAAGGCAGTGTTTCAATCTACGCACATGCGCACGAATTTCATTCTGAAAAAAAACAAATTTTGAATGTAGAATCAGATTTTTCTGAAGCATCAAAAATTCGAAGTATCAGGTTCGTAAAAACCTTTTTTTCTATCGGAAACAAAGATAATCCTGGTTTTGGTCGGATTCTCAGTCTCAGAGCTTAGAAAACGAGGATTTGTCCACATTCTCGACAGAACTCGAACTTCTAACTGCGTAAAAGTCGTGATTTTCCTGAAGTTTACAGCCAATCTTCCACAAAATGAGCCAGTTATAGCGGCGCGGGCTGTCGCGCCGCGCGCGTGAAATAGATAACAGATGAGTTTTTCTAGCTTCGCCGACGACTTTTCTTCTGTGGTCTGAAATTCTGCGTCTTGTATTCAAACTGAAAAGCCATAAAATATCGAAAGAAAATTTTTAAATTCGTCAGAGAAATAGGGAAAATTCATCTGTGATTTGCCTCAATCGAGCGGCGCTGCCAATGCGTGCGAATTGCATCCTCTCTCGGAAAATCACAAATTTCGGGATTTCGAGGGAATTCAAAATTTTCAGGAAACTTGGTCTCTGGCACGTGTCGATCTCTTCAAGAGCAAAATGGCGTAATGCCTTAAAAGACAGCGTTATTATCAGATTCGATTAGGTTTTCAACGTTCAACTTCTACAGTAAAAAAAACCATGGTAAAGAAATGTCAAGTTCCGAGTTCTCGATTATTGCTGAATCCCTCGAGCTCCTCGGAAAACTTGACGCTTCCTTCGAAATTCAGATTTTTATGTCCCTGAAAAATATGAATTCTTTTCAAAACACTTCAAATTTTATCACTGACTTCATCACCCTTGTCTTTGCCTAAGGACTCATAATGAATTGTATACCATTGTATCACAACAATCACTGTAGACAGAATTTTTATTAGACCACATGCAATGAAAACTTTCGATTCGACTCGATTCACTGAGTTCATCAGTTGTGGCCCTAAATAGGGCCGATGGATTAGTTGGGCAAGCCGGCACGTGTGTACAGGCGCCCATTCCGTCGCTGGCAGCTGGCTGGATGGAATGAGGGCAGTGGACAGGCAAAGATGGAGGCCGCTATAAATGAGACGGGGGTGAGGGACCAGCGGAGATCTGTGGGCTGCTGCCCTCGGAAACTGCATGAAGAAAGAGTGCGTGTGACGCGGAGAGTGCAGAGAGCAGCCGCATGGGGGGAGGCAGACAGTGGACGCCGAGCCCTATCCATGACACTGTAGTATACTGTATCAGCTGCCTGCGAAATTGCGTTAGTTCAAAACGAAATCCTAATAGTGGCTACACCAATGGATAGCCCTCAATGCCAGGATCACGAATATCGCTCTAGTTTCGCTCAAAGTTGACTTTGAAGCGAGTTATAGGAAAAAGACGAAAAAGACGCTAAAACCCGACCTTGCGCGCCTTCTGACCAAATCCTACGAGCGGTATTGTAGTGGTAGAATCGGGAGAAACGGGGGAGGAGCGAGGTTTTTGATTGGACGCAACGCAAGGCTAGGCCGTGTTGCGTCCAATCAGGAACCTCGCTCCTCCCCCGTTTCCCCCGCCTCCTCGGGGGTGTTGATACACGATGGCCACCACCCGAAGTATATAGTGAAACGCGCTGTACAATACTCGCCCTAATTTACTCAAAGAAGTCGCGAAAGTAGCGAAATCGCAATTTCTCGCCATAACTCGTTTCTTTCCTAATTTTTCCGCACAGTTCGAATGTACACGTCACCCTCTATACGAATCGATGAGAAAGTTCCGAGAAAGGCCATTTCCGTACTGTTCGCTAACTCGAAGTACCTGAGGTGAGCCATATACTGCCGCGCTCGAGATAATTACTCCCTCTCGACGAACCCATGCATGCTCACGAGAAGTTGCCAGAGTCAGTCACCAACGTTCCTTCGTAGAAACGTTGTGAATAGAAATTGGCAGAAGTAGTTGCGTCACGGAGTGAACATCAATTCAGAATTTCGGAATAAGTTGCAGAGGATTCAGGGGAACGAGTGCTTGACGAGAGTTCAGACAGATTTCTGGGCAACTCCACTCGAAATTGTGAATACAATACCCGCCCTAAGTTTTGGTAAAAAGTGTAAATAATACACAGAGGTGAAATGAAATTCAATTATAAAAAATAGAGAATCAAAAAAAAATTGTTAAGTAAACAACCCCTAATCAAAAGCAAGTTGAATAGGGTAGAGGAGACACAGTCACACATCCCAGCATTCCATACTGTCCCACTTCTCACTCGATTGATTGTATCAACCCTATGTGCCCTGTTTTAGAGTAAGCCATGTAAAGATCAGAAAGATAGAATGATCAATGCTGATTCCAAGGATGTCTTCAATTTCGAAAAACGTCTACTTTGAAGCGAGTTATGACCAAAAGACGAAAAAAACGATTCTCCGCGTTTTTTTCGCCTTTTTACCATAACTTAGGGTGGGTATTGTATGTCTCAAATGAGTCGAGCATTTACCAAGGATTCAGAATGTTAACTCCAGAACTCTCTCTAATCACATTCTTGAAACGTCGCGACTGCTGTTTTCGCTCTTTTTCTTTCGTGTAGGCCCTGTGCGGTTTTTCTCTCTTTTATTCCATTCTTCTAACTGGTTTAACAATTATAATTTATTTCACCGAACTCTCGAATATCAAACTCATTCTTTTCGAGTTTTGAGTTCCTGAAAGTAGCGGACGTACCAAAACATGGAATTTTCAAGTTTCTGAATTTTGAAAGTTTTCGAGCTTCCAAGTACTGACCTTTTTTCGATGATCGGTAGTTGAAGCAGCCGGATTCGAATTATTATAAAAAAGTTACCAAAGAAGTATCAAAATAACGTTTCAAATCGAGATTATTCATTCGACTGAATTTCGAGTGATTCAGTTCTGACCGAAATATGCAACTCTAAATCTTGAAATAGTTGTTTAGCATAATAGTGATTACAATATCCTATACCGAAGTGATTGCTCAGTCATTACCTGTGATCAGGACAGGGTTCGACGTGGGTGTGGGTGTCCACACTCAAAACTTTTGAAACAGGTTGGTAACACGCTAAAAGCCACTTCGTTCGGTGCAAACACGTTATTCGCGTCTTGGTATGGTGCAAGCGGGCTTTCTCAGTGTAGACGACCCAGGAAGCACCGAGCAAGCAGCCTTACTGGGGGTTTTCAAAGCGTTCCAGCAGCTTATCGTACGGTGCTGACCAGCTCACTGACACTTCGTTCCGTGCAAGCCTCCTTATCGTGGTTCGGTAGGGTGCGAACCAGCTTCGGTTCCGTGCAATCAGCTTTAGGCACGTAAAGCACCGTGCAAGCAGCTTATGGGAGTTGCCGAACCGTTCCAACAGCTTCGCAAGGGGTTGAAACGCTATCTTGCAGGTGCGATTCGGCTCTACAGCAATGCCTGCTCATCGATTCGTCTTTTTTTGCTTCGTTCATTAGCAGTCGTCCAGTTTATTGTTCATTTCTCTCTCTAATGTTGACGTTTTAAGAATGTTTAATGCCCTTTTTTGGCCTGATATAGCATAAGATGCAGCAATATAGGCGAGTTGAACACAAAACTCAGATGTCAATCTCTAAACATTATAAAAACATTAAAATCACATCTTCCAAGGCATCAGCTTAAAGGCAGTCTTCACGATAATCTTCGATTTTAATATTGGTTGCTAAATCGATTGTTTGGTTACCGGGTAGAACTGAAATGACGAAGAAATTGAGAAAAACGGAGCAAAATCGCACCAAATCCTTCATTCTCACCTCACCTTTTTTATTCTAACTGGAACTGTTCGTTGTGACAATGAAATCTTTTGTGGTCCCGTCTTTCGCAATCATTCTCTTTCCGTGATTCCGTTCTTTCCGTCGAACCCCAACTAATACTGCTTAGCCTGAATAATTCTTCCATTTTTGATTAATCCCTTTCTTCACCGGTGACAACCACCGTGAACATGCTCATTCAGTCGGACAACTGGTCCATGTTATAGAATAGTACCACTGAAATACGACGTTTTAATGCGTTTATCGCCGTTTCTTCGTAATTTTGTGAAGACTTGGACGCCAACGTATAGTTTTGAGTGCAACACTTGGGAACGAAGGTCATCGTGAACACTGCCTCTAAAGGCACAGTCCAAGCTCAGAACCGTTATCCAGTTTTTCTGCTCGGTTTAGAGAGAATTCCGCGCTGATCAAATTATTGTTTCTAGATTCGCTCAGAACCCACTACGAACGGAGCTATGGCCCCTCAAAGATTGTAAATAATTTGAACGGTGAGAATTTCGTGGACGAGTTGTCTCTAACCCGTTTTCCCTCGTCGCTCGCAGCCATCACACCGGAGCAGACCGCACTGTAAAAACAGACCGATAACAAATAGAAGAACGTATATTTTTATCAAATCCATAACGCGTCTTGTCCCTATTGAGACCGAAACCCCTGAAGTGGGCCGAGCGAATGCTGATTCGGTGGGGGGGGGAGGAGGCGGAGGGGATGGGTGCTCGATTTCTTTCGCTTATTTTGGAAGAGTTGAGACTCAGCGTTTTGCAGGGTTGTTACACACACCGGCTGGACCATAATGTCAAATTTCACCGACGAGCTTGGACTGTGCCTTTTAACTGGATTTAATGCCGATTTGTGCTTACCAGATCATACCCATTATCGGTTGATTGTTGCTGTGCCTACACAGTTTATGTGTGGACAAGGTGCACACCCACGCCGTATCGCGGCGTACTTGTAAGCGTATATTGTGACGCATAGAATAATCCAATCATTGCGAAAAGTGATGTTAATTATTATCGCTCCTCGAAACCCTGTTAAACCCACACACTTCCCCTGGCCCGTGGCGCACTCCCAGTTGAGTCCCGCACACTTTTCTCGCCACTTAGCACACACTCAGATGAGTCCCACACTTTTTCCCCGGCGCTGGACGCAATCTCAGTTGTGTCCCACACCTTTGTCACGACGCGTGGCGCACTTCCAGTCGAGTATCGCACACTATCCACGGCGCGTGGCACAATTCCAGTCGAGTATCGCACACTTTCCACGGCGCGTGGCACACTTCCAATTGGGTCCCACACACTTCCCACGACGCTTGGCGCCCTCACAGTGAGGTCCGACACACTTCACTCGGCGCTCAGGGCACTCCTAACTGGATCCCGCATATTCTCTGGTCAACGATCAACGGTCAACGGTCAACGGTCAACGGCCAACTCTTAGCCGTTTATTATTATGTATGATAGCTGAGGAATACAGACCGGGGTGTCGGTGGTGTGATGGTAACACTCTCGCTTGGAAACGTGCAATGCAGGCTTCAGTCCTGCCTGATATCTGAGTTCTGCGTTCGACTCAGCTACGTTCTGATATCTCCTTGATTCATTCTCCCTGTCAGTTTTATTCCTTTTATCTATAATGTCAAATGAAGCACTTTTTGGTACAGTATGATGCAATGAAATATGATATATGGCATTGGTATTATCGCTCCAGCCGCGAAGCGGAGCCGAAGCGTGCGTGCATCACACTGCGCCACAAGGGTCGGTGCCCTTTGCGAAAGATTCACGAGCCAATCAGGGCTGTGCGCAACTTTTTTTTCGAATTTCGTATTTCGGATTTCTTAGTAAATCCTAATCCGCAATTTGTAATCATGCACAGCTCTCGCACCAATCAAGAAGTCAATAGGCAGCCAATGAATGCAAGATACTCACCCCTATCTTTTATACGGTTGGAATGATTCGACTTAGGGATGCTAGAGAATACCATTGCGTCAGTGGCTGCCATTTTAAGCTTTTTTTGCTTTCCTAAGGCGTTTTTTCCGCGAAAATCAATCAGGATTTCCTATCTCTGACCTGGAAGGTGTCATCGCGAACATGCTCAAAATGGCTCAGTGAGTCTTCAAATTATGATCCTTATGAATTAGGTTTTCTGAGCATCTGTGCATGTTCCAGCAATGACTCCCGTCGTCGGGTATGCTAGGACAAGAAACCTAGAAGGACGTTTCAAATGACGATTACGACCTGAGCGCTGACCCAGTCGAAAAAGAAATCGTAGCGGTTAGCCAAGGATACAATCCATAAAGGTAAGCAGATTTGACGCGAACGAAAACATGTAAACAATTTTTTCGTGTTACGCCTCCAAATCTTGTGTTTCGGGATTAGTGTATCAGGACGACAACTCGTACTACGACCAGTTCGCAGCTGTTCTTATCTCAGCGACAGAAAAGGACGAATAACAAGGTGGGAAAACGTTCTCGCAGCTAGATAAGGTTGCACGCAAGGGAGAATGAGCTGGCGATGAAGCACGACTACCGTCGAGAGTTGCTCTGTTTTACTCTCTCCAAATACGTTTTCCAACGATGGGTACGTTTTCACCGTTCTGTGATGCGATAGATCGGACCTTTAGGGATTTTATGTTAAATCGTTGAAATACGCACTGAAATATGCCTCCTACATAAGTTATCTGTTTGTTATTGTGTTTATTCGGAGATAAAGCCAATGCCCAGTAAGACGGTTGTTATTGCAAGTTTTCTGAACTAAACATATGGGAAATCGATGTTGTTCTATAAGTCATAGAGAGGGTAAAAGGCGAACTTCATTTATCTTCATGTATCTGCGATTATGATCAAGGTAGAATTTGACTCATAAACAGTATAAGGTAGCGGTTTCGTGGTATTCGAACTCGAAATGCATTGGTAGTCAAAAAACTAATCATCGTATTTTTTACGCACTGCTAGCACAAGGTATTTCAACTATCCTCTTTTCTATGGACGTACCATGGGGATTCCCTCGCTACCTCTGCATATGGTGAGATTCCGCTCGCTTCGCTCATGATTCCGCTTGCTTTGGCGCATGGTTCTCATTCTACCCCTTCCGCCTATCGTAAGGTTCCGCTTGCTTTGTATTAACCTTCGCTTGTTTAGCGTTAGCTTCTCCTTGCTTTGCATTAGCTTCCACTCGCTTAGTGCTAGCTTTTGCTTGCTTCCCGTTAACTTCCGCTCGCTCGTTGTTAATTTTCACTTGCTTCGCGTTTGCTTCCGCTCGCTTCGGTGCATGGTTCACCTCGTTCCCCTACCTAACGTAAGGTTCTGCTTGCTTGGCGGTAGCTTCTGCTTGCTTCGCGTGTTAGCTTCTGCTTGCTTCGCGTTCGGTACGGGGACAATCCGTTACTAGCGGATTGCGTGTTAACAGCTTGTTTCAAACAAGTTCTGAGCAGAAGAGTCTGAGCTCCACTCCGAATTTTCGAAACAAGCTCTCAGAACTTTTGAAATAAGCTGTTAACACGCAATCCTCTAGTAACGGATTGTCCCCGTACCGAACGCAAAGCAAGCAGAAGCTAACACGCGAAGCAAGCAGAAGCTAACGCCAAGCAAGCAGAACCTTACGTTAGGTAGGGAACGAGTGGAACCATGAACCGAAGCGAGCGGAAGCAGACGCGAAGCAATTAGAAACTAACACTGAGCGAGCGGAAGTTAAAGGCAGTGTTCACGATAAATTTCTCTTCCGATATCTCCACGGCATACTGAAGGTCTGGTGCTCTATATAGCAAGGCACGCTTAAAAAGCACACGAAATACGCGTTTTTGAGCCAAAATAGGCCTTCCCTTATTCACGTTGATTTTTGAGCGTGGAGGAATTGACCGCTAGAAGGATGTTACCTATCAGTGCAATGAAGCGATCAGCTCACTAATCAGCAATTCCTTGACTTGATCATTCCTGTAGTCTGAGTCTTCATTTGTTCCTTTCGAGGGGCGGATCTGGGGCACGGGGCGTGTCTGGGGCACCAAAACGCTTGTTTGCAGCCGTTATTTTGCCGCTCCTGGCTCGTTTTCTACCGTTCTTTGACACTGGGAGCCTAGGATCCTTCTCTTCTATCATTTCACTGTGGAAAGTCAACGAGGATAATCATCGTGAATGCTGCCCTTAACGGAAAGCAAGCAAAAGCTAACACTAAGCGAGTTGAAGCTAACGCTGAGCAAGCGGAGGTTAATACCAAGCAAGCGGAACCTTATGATAGGCGGAAGTGGTAGAATGAGAACCATGCGCCAAAGCAAGCGGAATCATGAGCGAAGCGAGCGGAATCTCACCTTATGCAGAGGTGGTACGTCCATGGTACATCCATCGAAAAGAGGATAGTTGAAATACCTTGTGCTAGCAGCGCATAAAAATACGATGATTAGTTTTCCGACTACCAATGCATTTCGAATTCGAGTACCACGGAACCGCTACCTTATACTGTCTATGAGTCAAATTCTAACTTGATTTAGCCATTGATATATTCTATGGAAACACAACCCTACGGAATCTTCTGGTATATAACCATCATATCTTCCGCCTTTCACTCAACAACTCTTCAAAGTCATAGGTGATCCGGCAACGTGCCCCTGGTACACTGTGGTGTTAGGTGATTTCAGCCTACCGGGAATCAACTGGAAAGGAACATGTCCAAATCAGTTTGCTGACGTTATGCGCTGCCACGGTTTTTCACAATTTATTAATAGCCCTACGCGCGGTTGCAGTATTCTTGATCTTCTGTTTTCTAACTCAGGCGAAATAGTTGAAAAAGTGATGGTAAATGCTACTATTGGACACAGCGACCATAAGAGCATAACATTCAATGAAATCTTTAGTTGGTTAAAACAAGATACGGTATACGTTAGATCCTTTGCTAAATGCAATTATAACTTGATGAACACGTATCTGTCATCAATTCTCTGGAGGGATTCTTTTGATTCTGTCTCCACAGTCAATGAGAAATACGAAATGCTCACTGCAATATTAAATCATAGCATTGATCTTTTCGTACCCTGGGTTCCTGTTTCTCCCACAACATTTACTTTACCATCGTATTTGCGAAGCATATTAGAGCATAAGGAGAGATTACAGTACCGAGCAAATTTTCGGCAAAGAAAGCGTTTTGCGGCGTTTTTTGCGCTCACAAAGCGCCGCATTGCCATAACTTGCTTTAAAGTGATCCGATTTCAATTTCGATGTCATTTATGGATTGCTTTGATTGAGTCCTATACTATAGTATTACGAAATAATAGATTCAACTCCTGTAATTTATCAAAACATGCATATTTGCACCACAAAAACCCTCGCAATGAACTGATCAAACGGTCATGATAGTAGAAAGCTGTCATGTTTTGATCTGCGGTCGATATGAGTTTAAGAAGGAAAAACCCATTTCTAGACCGAAAATCGAACTAGCAAAGATTTTCTTTACATACCTTTCCATTCGCCTCACCGAAAGGATCACGAAAACTACCTGAAAAACTGATTTCGTCAATTCTGAAGTGAGTTATGACGATGCGGCGCTTTGTGAGCGCGAAAAACGCCGCAAAACGCTTTTTTTGCAAAAAATTTGCTCAGTACTGTATTCCATTATGCAGAAGCGAGCGGATACTGGGACGGGTATAAAAACTTCACGAAGATTTTTACCGCAAAAGTACAGAAGTACAATTGTAACGTATAGAAAAAGATTTTATCCACGGGTAAACAACTAGATTTCTACAGATATATGAAAAGAAAACTAAGTACGAGAGAAAAACCTGGGGTGGTAGTAATCTGCATGTTTGCCGGGAGTTGACCGCCGCTAAGCGGGTGGCTATCACGCGGTCATTGGGTAGCAGATCGCCAGCTCCTTTGGAAGCAAATATGGTATAAGAGAGGTTTATTCTTATGCAATACGAACAATAAGGGCTTACTCTTAAGATTGGAAGTGGGGAAGGCGAACACCTTAGCTTAGAAACTGCTGCTCCTGTTTTGGAATGAAAAATTGCGTAGTCATTGAGCGGTTTTCAAATGCAATTTCACTCTGCGGCGAACACAGCGAGCCACGGGCTGAAGATTCTTTGGCAGACGGTGAGAAATACACCTGCAGTGGAGAGACGAAGAACGGTCGCGCGAAAATTCCTATGGAGTACTTTTTGTGAGCGGTTAACACAACTCTTTGTCCAGCTTTGATTTCTAGAAAACGCACACTTTTATAATTTCTTTTTTTCGCTCTATGTAGAAACAAGGACTGCCAAAGTAAGCATGATTAATGCATTACCAATTTGTTGTTTATAACATAAGACTGAAGGAGAAAATGCAGTTTAGCCTTGTTTGGTGTTTTTTAATCATGTCCTATACAGATAGTATAGTACAAACTAGCAGCTGCAAGAAAATGTACAAATTGTCAATCTTTTTTCAATTTATTGCCTGGAAATTGAGAAAATTCCATTGTTTCCTCCAACTCCCAACTCTCCATATGTTGTCCTGCAATTATAATGATCGATGAGATCGAACCGTTTCCAGTGGTCTACAAAAACCTCAGCGAACTGTTATGAGTTAAAGGTTTGAAAGAGAATGCGGATGCGTTCATCGCTTTTTACATGACTTACTGTGTAGTGGTGGCGTTTCTTTAAGTAGCGCATACTTTACATTTGGAAAACGAGGTGATCCTTGTTACTGAGGTGGTTAGTTAAGGGCTAAGCTGTGGCTGATTCATGGTCAACCAACGGTCAAGAGCGCGTGTTTGACTCGTATTAAAGGACAAGATCACTACCAGCCCTGGGGTTCTGCTCATTGACGGTAGAATTGTTGTGACAGATAATGACAAGGCCAACACCTTTGCCGATGAATTTGCTAAAGTCCTTTCAAAAGATGATGGCCAGAAACTAAATATAGAATTTAGTATTAAAGGCAGTGGTCGCGATCAAATATGCTTGTCGTCTTTTTCTCTCCAAAGCCTTTCCTGGGTCTCGGGTAGTAGGACCTATAAGAAAAAAATCGCAAAAACGACTGTTTTGGGCCAAATTTCAAACCTGAACTTTCTTGCCTTTTGATGGTGGACGAGCCCTCTCCACATCATCGGCATCGATGACCTCTTATATCAAGAACATCAACTAGCTTGAAATTGAATGTCAATCAATGAACCTTCGAATTTATGTACACATCTAGTCAAAAACATTGACTGAAGTGATGCTTTCATTATTCAACTGTTTTTATTCGTTAAATTTGCATTTATTTCGTCCTCTGAATGTCGATGATTTTTGACTGCTCGGCATGAGACTGCGATCTGTTTCGTCATCGCTGTGCACGTGTGCACGAACTAGCTTCTTTGGGCCCTAGAAACTCTATTTGTAGACCGTTTTTCACCGCGCTACCTTCATAGTTTTTCAGTTGTTTTTGATCTAAGCTGATTTTTGTAGTTTTTTCGATAACGTTTTTCATCGTGACCACTGCCTTTAAGCATTCCATGCTAGAAATCCCTAAAGTTCACCCAGTAACAGTCTATGATTATCTGATTAAGCGATCAAATTCCCATTCCTTCACTCCTGATGAAATACCCTTCATTTTCATAAGAAATATCTCACACATGATCTCCGGCCCGCTATCTTTTTTGTATAATCAACCAATTTTACTATCGGAGATGCCTAAACGTTGGAAGCACTCTTAAGTTACCCCAATTTTGAAAAAAAAACATCCTGCGTCTGACCCGAAAAATTATAGACCAATTAGCCTCATTTCAATTTTCTGTAGGCTTCTCGAAAAAATTATTAAGGAACACATTGAGGCACATCTTGACGCAAACAATGTAAATCCTCCTAACCAACATAGCTTTGTCAATGGAAGATCTTCCGAGAGCAATCTTTTGGAAAGTCTCAATGACTGGACTAACATTCTAGATGAAAAGAAGTGCTGCTACGTTATATATTTCGATTTGCAGAAGGCATTTGATAGCGTGAGCACGGATAAACTTGTACGCAGATTGGATGCTATTGGGTTCCATCCGAAAATTAGGTCTTGGTTGAATGAATACTTGGGAGGACTTTTCAAGTCAATTTTAACGGGGTGCTTTCGAAAACCAAAAATGTAAGTAGTGGTGTGCCACAAGGGGGAGTTCTTTCTCCATTGCTTTTCAACATTTATACAGCCGAAGTACCGTTGCCACTAGAAACAGCTGAGAAATTAGAGCCACTAGCAGGAAACTGGCAACAGAAATTGTCAAAAATGGCCGTTGCAAAATTAGACGAAATATGTAGCTGACGTTCTCAGAGAAATTTCTATTCTACGCCATCTGTATCAGTCCGGTCATGGTGCGAACTACTAGAAACACCGAGTTATTAGTCTTCAGAAATGTCTTGGCGCTGAACCACTTCGAAAACTCTGTTCGGTATGTTTCAACCCAGCTTTTTGTGAACGCCCCTTTCAATCTGCGCCCATTCGCTTATGACGGCTAGTTTCAGCAGAACCACACGCTCGTATTGTTTGTTCTGGATGTAGATTCAACGCCCAAGAATATCTCACACATTTTACACAAGGTTGAGGTCCTGCGAACTGGCCGGCCATTCTAGAAAATTGGCAGGATCGGCCTGAAACAAGGCCTGCGTTGTCCTACCTACAAGAAGTGAAGGCGAAAACGGACTAGAAAGAACTGGAAAGGATTTTCTGGCACATTCTGATAATCTGTGGAGTTCATAGGTCACATCTCTACTAGCTTGTCCGGCTTGAAACCCCACCTGGATCCGGGTCAATGCATTATTCTTTCTCCTCCGAAATTCCCACTCATGGATAAGTTCGGATCCATTTGTAGATCTTTCCAATGTCGGAATGCTTGGTCAGAAATAAATAAATGGAATAGAATTTATCGAGCTCGTTCGGATTGTACTTGCTTTCGACCAACAGAAAAGGATTTCGAAGGATCCACACAATGCTTTTTTTTGAGCTGTGGGTTAAGAATCTCTTATCCTTTTCGCAATTTTTGAAGGATTAATGGCTTAGACAGGAACGCGCTCCACGCCCCGCTGAAAGCCGCCAGCGGGATAGTGGCCGTGGAGTGCGAAATCCGAAGTTTTGTCGCTCATGGTAGTAGCTATCGCGGGGGCGGTAGCGACTGTCGTGGGCGAGTACCTGCTTCCTGTCCTGGTGATAGGCCTCTCTGAGCTTTCGGTTTTCAGAAATATACTCACGCAGATGTGCACGATGCGGCCGCACGCCAACACGCGACCCAGCTTGTGCACCGAGCACCAACTGGGGCCACCAGCGATTGAGCCGGGTCTTCAGCGTCCTGGCGGAGCCAAGTACCGCGAAATTGGGCATTTGAACAGACGGCATTGCCTTTATCGGAGTCCTGACTCAGAACCGCGTCGTATGCCTCCCTTGGAAGCAAGCGTCTTGAGCGTCGAGCATCTCTTTGGGGGCACGCTCTGCCCGTGATGGGCACGCTCTCGTGGCAGGAGGGCTAACACTCGCCTATCGCGTGTCTCCGTTAAAATGGGAGGATCGGAGTGAGCGTCGAGCTCCTTTTTATGTGAGAAGGTTTAGGGGTAGGTTCTCTAGACAAAATTTTAGTCATATCGGAGACTTTACTATATAATTACCCTATACTTACCGTGATCTTTCGAAGCACGGAAAGTGGACCTCTTAATCATGTTCAGCACCTCGAATAAAGCTCCTTAGGCTAAGTTAGAGCAAAAATGATTTTGTAGCAGTTTTTGCGTTGTAGCCCGCACAGGTTTAAAGATGAGTCGTGCCTTATTAATTTCATTTGTAGGTGGGAATAAAGCTTCGGAAGAAGAATTCAACTTGTTATTGCCGCTCACTTCGTAGTTGCGCGATATTGCTATGGATGCTTAAATTATTCGTCATTCGAATTTCGAATATTCGTTCGCTCGGAAAAAAAACGAACGAATTTATTCAAAATTCGTTTGTTCGGAATGACAAATGAACGAATTTATTCGAAATTCGTTCGTTCGGTCTCTTTTCAAAAAGTCCTCACTCTACTAAATAGTTGTCACACCCCGCCACAGAAGTGCTCGCGTTTTCTTGATCCTCGAGCTGATAACGTCAGTATACAATAAAGACAATGTCAGACTTGAGACGAGGTGATCGAAGATGAAACTTTGATGCGAACCGACCGCACAGTGCCAGTGAGATGAGAGAGATTGAGAGAGATAAATATAACTGTGTGTTAACTGTCGAGAGTTGGGCATGAATTTGTGGAGAATCGAGCGAGAGGTTGTCGAGAATCGAGCGAAAAACTGTCGAAAATTCTCCAGAGTCTGGGAAAGTTGTCCTGCATTCGTACATACGCGAGCAGGGATGCGTTCCAAGAGTATTCCCACGACTTCCTGGGAGGACAAGTAGCCTTTCCATTGTCAAAGTCCCTTCCCATGGCTACGAATTATAATTGTGAATTGCTTCCACGCGGCCGTTGCTACGTTTCCATGGAAGCGTTTTGTCATGGGAACGTTCTTGGGGCGCACCTCAGGACAACTTTTCGTACGATTCTGGACAACTAGTTTTACCTGAGCGTTTAGCGCGGATAGACCGCGTCATGCGCAAGCCAGCCGATCAGGTCAAGTAAGTCACCAAGCGGATGGAAAACTCCCTAATGAGTGTCGTAATCAATGAATAATTGTGGTGCGCGCGAAGCGCGCACCAGTTTTGGTCTTGAATCGGCCACGCGCCCAACCCGTTTTTCGAAATCTAAGTTCGGGCTGAAGGTAGAAATTAGCTCTAAATTGCATTGAAAAGAGCGCAAAGAGTTGTACATAACCCCCAAAAATGGGTTGGAATGGTTTTTTAGAATTTGAGCAAATTTTGAAAAACTGCAGGTTTTCTCTGTTAATCTCCTATTTTTTCAGACGGCGTTCACGATCTTGTGCTACCAGATAAAATTGAGCTAGGGAGCTCATTTTTGGACAGGAGGCTGGAAATGGATGCAGGTCGCTCCTATTCCAATTTGAACTCGATACCTTTACTTTGAAGGGTACCTCAAAATCGTGGGTTTACATACTAAATTAGCCATGGAGCACGAAAACTCCTTTTTTCTGCTACGGCTCTGGAGACCGGGGTGAGTGGGTGAATTCGCAGCCAATCAACACAGTTCGTCGAAGGTAAGTATTGAACTTGTCAGAATTCGTACTCATGACACGTCATCGATCGATAATCAATATTATCGATTTTCGTGCTTTTTGCACAAAATGCGGCGAACAGTGGTGATTGCTTTTGCGATTAGTTTTCTTGGTTGAGGAATTTTGCTCATCAGTCATTATCGATAAATACCGATCAATAATATTGATTTTTTCGCCTGTTGCACAAAGTGCCGTAATGATTTTTGATTGTTGATGGCTCTAAGTCATTTGTTTGGGAAATTCTTCTCATCATGCAAGATCAAAGATTAATGATCAATGATATCGATTTTTCACATTTTGCACCAAATGCGGCAATGAGTTTTATTTTTTATGGTTGTACGTCACAGGTTTCAAAATTTGTACTCATACGACAATATCGTCTGTAAGATGTTTCCTCATTCCAAAATGGAAATCGTTGAGCAAAATTGAAGTCAGAAAGGGAACCTTTGGGAAAAATATGTGAAATTTCTGAAAATTTAGCTTCCTGGCAAAAGTAACGATTTGGTAATGGTCAAAAAAAGTTTCAAAAATGTCTTGAAATATTTTTAAAAAATGATTTGGTGTAAAATAGCATGGAGTAATAAAAAAGCTAGGAAATGAAGTGCAATAAACAAAAAATACGATTTGGTGGTCGATCATTTCACAAGCTTCTCCGTTAAACTTATCAAAACGAAATCAAGCGCGCAACGGAAACATTAAGCCATTTTTTTAAGCTGTATCAAGGGAATCAGCATATGTCATGCTGGGTGAAGGCAACGCTCCATTCCATATCGTGCTTGATTTCGTTTTGATGAGTTTAACGGAGAAGCTTGTGAAATGATCGACCACAAAATCGTATTTTTTGGTTATTTCACTTCATTTCCTAGCTTTTTTATTACTCCATGCTATTTTACACCAAATCATTTTAAAAATATTTCAAGACATTTTTGAAACTTTTTGACCATTACCAAATCGTTACTTTTGCCAGGAAGCTAAATTTTCAGGAATCCAGAAATAACGATTTTGGCAGTCAACCGATGATTAAATATTTACTATAATAATTAAATATTTACTTTTCCATAAATTTTTGATCAATCAATTGTTCCTTTTTAATCTATATATGTATATATATATATATATATATATATATATATATATATATATATATATATATATATATATATATATATATATATATATATATATATATATATATATATATATATATATATATATATATATATATATATATATATATATATATATATATATATATATATATATATATATATATATATATATATATATATATATATATATATATATATATATATATATATATATATATATATATTAAAAGTAATGATTTGGCAATGTTATAACTACAAGAAATATAATGACCAAAACAGGATTTGGCGGTCATTCATAGGCCAACTTTTGATAAGTATGTAACATCGGCATGGATCGTGAAGAGACTTCGCGTTCACTGTTGAAGGTTGGCGCAAATTCGGTGCACCTATGTTATAGCATGTGGCACCGAGTTTGCGCCAACCTTCAACAGTGAACGCAAAGTGTCTTCACGATCCTTGCCTACGTTAGTGACTGACGAGCGATTACATTTTATACGATAATCCGTTAAACTTATAAAAGCTAAATCAAGCGCGCATCGGATTTGAGCGTTACGTTCACATAGCTTGACCTATGCTGATTTCCGTATTACAGCTTCAATGAAATGTTTTACGGTTTCCGTTGCGCGCTTGATTTAGCTTTGATAAGTTTAACGGATTATCTTGTAAAATGAGATCGCTCGTCAGTCACTACATACTTATCAAAAGTTGGCCTATGAATGACCGCCAAATCCGGTTTTGGTCATTTCACTACATTTCCCAGTTTTTCATTATTTCTGGTTATTGTGTGCCGAATCATTTTCAAATATATTTCGAGTTGTTTTTTTTTAATTTTATTTTGTTAAATTATTTAATTTTGAATTTGAATTTTGAATTAATTTTGAAGTTTCCAACATGTAGTTTTTCTCCAGTTTTTCAAGCCGGCCCACGAGGTCGGCATCAGCAGTGGAACCGATCAAGGTATCAAAATACTCGTAATTGTCTGTAATGTTCCTTCATTGCTTTAACCCTCCGCAGCTTGGGCGGACCACAAGGACGGGCCTGCAAAACACAAACAAGGAAAAGATAGATATAAAGTGATAGGAAAATACAGATATAAAGTGATAAGTGGACTTTAAGCCCGATAAGCCAAACTTGAACCGGCTGAAAATGAGGGAGCAAGGATATATGTGAGCATGACCCTTCGGACGATGTCTGGAAATATCACAATGAACTTTCAGAAGAGAATGCTTGACTAATTGTATGATCCTCCGGCTGGGTTCTAAGCACATGACACAAATGGTCCGCTGGAGAGTCATAACCAAATTTACACAAAAATGGTGCTATTCTCTGGTAATGCGCAGCAGTTAATTTCTCCCAAGCACTGAAGACGAGATGGCTTCTCGGTGATGCTCCGAGCTGAGAGAATGAATGCATTTGAGTACGTATGTAGAACATAAACGGAAGAGAGATGCAGCTAGGGAATAGGCTCATAAATTCCCCAATACATCACCCAACGAATCGAGATACTATATTTTCATCTTCGGCAGAGATGAGCGGAAAATTTTTATTGAAAACAGAAAGTCCAGGTGGGCATAAATCAGAAAACAGGGAACGAAAAAATTCAGAGCTCTATAAAGAGTGTTAGAGCACAAATTATGCGATTTTTCACAAAAGTAGAATCTCGAGACATTTTCAAACTCTTCTAGAGCAAGGTTCTGAGCCGTAAAAATAGTTAATCGCTATTCGCCTGTTCTATACTGTGCTGTAGTAGAATGTCAGGGCCATATTACACGCGTCGAAAAAAATCAGGAGCCGAACAGTGTTTGAAGAGAGTCAAAATCCAAAACAATCTGGGCATGAATGACTGTTATTTCCAAAAAAGGGATTATTATCTCATTGAAGAACTCCTTAGGAGGTTAATAATGCCCATGACTGTCTCACGCCTCGCGGGGTGCTCTTGAGAATGACATCATGCGAACTCGATGACAAAGGTTGGCGGGGCACAATATAAGGACCAGGGATGTGCGTAATAAAAATTTTGTAATTCGTTAGTCGTTAGTCGTTCAACCGGCCAAAACCCTCGTTAGTCGTTAGTCGTTAGTCGTAAAAAATCTAGGCTTTGAAAACAAGCACAGCTGAGGCAAAAAAAGCCTTTATGAATAGAAAAAAAGAAAAGCATGAAGAGATGTATGTTTTCCAAAGCATTCATGGCAATTAAAGACACAAATCATTCCTTGTTAGAGAACCTACTTCAAACTGCAGACCTACGTATACATAATTCAAAATATGCACGAAAGCCTAATTCTCGAGAGTGTGTGTTTATCGATTTCTGTCATTTTTCGGTAAGGAAAGAAGCTATGGGAAACCGAGGAAATCTTCAACTCTGTTTTTTTTTCAGCGCTAAATTTTCCTTTCTGCGTTATATGACGTTATTTGCGATCTACCTGGTGGTGACAACACGGAGAATTGAAACGACTCTGAACTAATTGTTCTTTGTTCAGCGTCGCGAGCCGAGCGCTTGCGTGGCTTAGAGCTTGTTCCCATAATGGGGAAAGGTCGGAAGAAATTAGCACCCAAGTTAAAATTTTATCCCTGAGAGGTCCCAGCACCACTTTATAGAAACCCCATATCTCGAATTTATGACTGAAAGTCGAAGGACGGCACCCTTTACAATCCAATCATCAGATACAGTTCCCGTCGTTGGGCAATTGTTGCCTGCAGGCTTTGCTCCATATTATCACCTCTGATAGTGTCCTCTGCAAAAATCTCCGCTGGAGCCGGTCAGTGCCGGAACCGGTTCAGTGAGCCTACCATAAAGTAGCGAGACCGACGCGAAGTCGCATAAACGCTGCGCCTAACCTTGCGTAAAGTTCGAGTGGGGCTTTAATGTGGGGGTTCCAGAACTGCGAAGCAGTGTCAGTAGATCTAATAAATACTGAAGGCTATGGTTATTTTGTACCATTCACCTAGAACAACCAACAGTGCAATATGTATCAATCCTGGTGTAAGGCTCCGGTTGGAGCGCGATTTGAATGACCATTGGATTTCTAACGAATATTGGGATTGCTTACGAAAATATGTTTATTTTCGTTAGTCGTAAGTCGTTAGTCGTAGCACCCAAAAAGCCCGTTAGTCGTTAAATTCGTTACTCGTTAGTCGTAATTACGCACATCCCTGATAAGGACGTACCGCTGCTGCGCCACCTCCTCTCTTTGTGCTGTGAACAGGTCTGGCTCAGAATCTCCCTTCCCCGCTGACCCCTTTGTTGTCCATTTCAATCTTCCATTCATTTTTCTGATAAGAGTGGATCGGTCAGAATCTCCTCCCAGAAAAGCGACGTACATATAGATATGTTGTATTTCGAAGAATACGAAGCTCTCTCTTACTGACGAGAGCCACCAATGCTGGCGAGGAAGACGATAGAATATAGAAGTTTAATAGTGGAATATTATTCGAACACCAGAGATAGCATACACCAGATAACGAGCGCGGAAGTGCAGCTGAGCTGACATGTCTCCGGCACTCTCCAGCGGCCTTTTATGCGGTCCGCTTACCGCTGGATCACTCATCTGACCTGCTCAACGGGAGAACTCCTCGCCTACTAGGGCGGTCGTCGGCATTCTACCTCGCCGATCACGGGCTCTTTCTCTCTTATCACTTTTTGATCTGTCAGCCATAACAGTGTAAATGACGCCCACTCCCACTGATAGGGCAATTAGCCTGAAAAGGGCTTTTCGATCGCTTTTTGGTGATTCTCGGTGCCTTCTTTGCTGCGGATCGAGGATGACGAGAATTGTACATAAAAAGGGGTGATAATCCGAATCCTTTTTCCATTCGCAGAATATGTTGTTGGCAGCAGTGTTAATCTTCGGGAACCACTCGGATCAATCCCTTGTGGTCAGCAACATGTGCTGCCAGGGAGCAGGATCTCAGAAGGAGCGTCAGTGACGTTATGGGAAGGATGCAGGGCTCTAGTGGGAGTAGGAAGGACTTCGTGGTAAGTGCGCTGGATTTCATAGAGGGTGAGTGTGCTGGATTTCATAGAGGGTGTCTTTGTTGGGTGGAGCCATGTACTCCACCAACCTTCCTTCACCTCTGGGCAGGTGAAGGGGAGAACCTTCACCATTGAAAAAACCGGTGACAACCGGTGCAACGCCCCGAAAAAAATCAAAGTGACCCCACACTCATCCAAGACATTTTCAAGATTGGGTGGGTGTCACTGCCGATTTTGTCCATAACTTTTTTACCCTAGATGATAGCCATTTGGCAAAGGTTGTTTTTGGAATCCCCATAAAATGATCTTTAACAGTTGACGATAGGGTTGTGGTGAAGGTTGTTTTTGAAATCAGCGTAAAATTCTGCGTCGCATGATATATCGGGTTCCTAACTTTGCTTGCTCCATGAGACAGCCATGTCGGCGGAGCCGAGCCCCGTTGTTGGCTCCAGCAGGACTCTGCGTCTCTCATTTAAACCATAGAGGCGAGAGCACCCTATGGAGATAACTATGGAGCTCGGCTCCACCGACCTGGCTGGCTTATAGGGCAAGCAAAGTTAGGAACCCGATATATCATTCGAAGCAGAATTTTACGTAGATTTCAAAAACAACCTTCACCAAAACTCTGTATTCAACGGTTCAACCACGCTGACTACAATGGACCTATGGACGAATTCACTGGTCGCCCAGTTCCTCAACCTATGACAGAACCCTCGACGTGGCTGCAAAGAAGAAGAAGAAGAACGGTTGAAGAGTTATAGGACGAAAAAACCGGTGTTTCGTAAAATCAGTTACTCTCATAAACTCGGGGGGTGAATAACAGGTGGGCGTGGCCTGTTTTGACACTTTTTCAGTCGGGGGACCACTTTCCACCTTAGGGAGTAAACGCCGCGCGCGGCGAAACGCATGATTTTTGCGAGGGTATTGGGTAGTAAAATTTACTCCCCTAGGGAATACTTGGGGAGTGACTTCGGTCACGTGCCACATCACCTGTGATAACGTGTTCTTTCACTCCCCAACGTGACGTTTAACTTTACTCCCCAAAGTTTCCCTAAGGTAGTAGGATGACGCGTCATCATCATTTTCAAATCATTTTCATCGATCGCTCAACCTTTGCCATGGGTTTAATCTGTTCTTTTCCTCTGCCACCTTTCTTCTTTTCATGTGATAACTCTGACTTTTATTCCTAACTTGCACTTATTCATGGCTCCCATTCCTGGGAAAAGTTCTGTATTATTATCATCGGAATGTTGTTGTTCTTAGATACTCAGATGCATTTTATTCGGTCTTTTTATTGACAAAAACAGCCACCCCACTTGTACGATAGTGGTTTGTGAAACAGAGAATGACACATTGCTCGTAGGCTCTGATCAGAATCGCGCCTGTAGCATCATCTTTGAAAAAATTCCCTCAAATCACTATTTTTCATTCGAAAACTTTTTAATTAAAAAATACACAAAATCCTGGTGAGAAGAGCTACTTAAGTTCATAATGATTCCTAGGAATCCGTTAAAAGAGACAAAGCTTTTGAGTGGATTTTTTAGTGTTCCGTACAGTGTACAAGTACTGAGCTCTATGTGCAGTGTACAACGATCTGGAATTTACATTCCGAATTTTTTTGGTTTAAATACATAGAAATCTCGGTGAGTAGCTTTAATAGCGTTATTGACCCGGAAAGGCTGATTCTCGAGAAATTTACTGAAAGTGGACTATAAATACTCGAAAACACTTCCCTGCGCGTCACCTAACCATAATCTATGTACGAACGGTAGTGTGAATAAAACTCCCCCTTCTTTCTTTGTCGTTTATTGTAACCCTTCCTCGTTACCTGGAAATCTTTTTTGAATACCGCTTTGTTAAATTTCGTTATATTTTAGGATTTAAAATTTACAAATGCATCATGGCTTTGGATAGGCCTCCAGAGCTCGTTTGTTGATATTATAGGTATGCTTTTCAGAAAGGACAGACCCATGAAAGATTGATTTCTCAATCCTCTTTTCTTTAGAAAACCCAAGCTGAGCTCTGTGGCACATTCTAACGGAAAAAGATGGTGGACGTCCAAATACTGGCGAAACACACTGTACATGGGAGGCACTTCGCCTAGGAATCGAGAAGGTTTGGAACACATAATCTTTTTTTCCCTGGTTTTTCCGAATTGGATCGATGCAGGGTACAAGAGATCTAGGCTCTCTTTTCAATAAATTTTGAAAAAGCCAAGACTATGAAAATTATGAGCACTTTAAAATTAGCAGTTTAGCGATTTCTTTCGGTAGAGATCATTAACGTGCTCAGACTCTGCGGGGGGGGGCAAGCGCCGGACAATAGAGCCCGTTTTCGACTTGGGGAGCGACAGCGCAGGCCTCCCCGAGGGGGCTTCAGGGGAGGCCCTGCTCTCCTCCGGCGCTTGCCCCCCGAGAGGAAGAGAGGGAAAAGATGGGAAGAAGTCGTAGAAGGTAGTTTACGACAATAGAGGCCAGAGAAGGCCTCTATCACGTTCTGGACCGGTATAAAAGGCGCCTCACCTCATGGAGAGCCGCATTCGGCCCAACAGGGCCGGCCCTGGACGGCGACTTCGAGTCACTGTCAGAAAGGGATATTTTTGGAGGAAAGCGGAGACGCTTTCCGGGGGGAGGGTGACGTCACTGCTCCGGTGTCGTGACGTCACTGCTCCGGAGCCGTGACGTCATGGCTCCGGGGCAGTGATGGGGGGGGGGGTTCAAGGCAGTGACAGGGGGGCTTCAGGGCAGTCACAGGGGGGCTTCAGGGCAGTCACAGGGGGGCTTCAGGGCAGTCACAGGGGGGCTTCAGGGCAGTGACGGGGGGCTCCGATCAAGCCAAATTGTCACTCCGGCGGTAGCCCCCCCCCCGATTGGGGGGGGGGGCAAGCGCCGGTGCCCGGAGGGTTGCCCCCCTGAAGAGCTGCGCTAGCCCCCTCCAGTGTATGAGTGAACGGGTTTTCCTGTTATCGAAATGCCATTAAAGGTCATGAGCTATAAGGAAACGATTAGGGTTATTGGATTTGTAAACGTTACGTCCCGTAAAATTATATGATTTTTAACTTTTGGAGAATAATTTCTACAGATTTTGACCATGCTCAACGATGAACCGTATCAGTTTTGGTCCGATAAAAATAACAAATTTAAAAAAATCGGACCCTATCACTCTCACTTTTTTTTCGATTGAAAGTGATTCAATACAAAGAAACGTTGTGCGAGCAACAGCTCACTCATTTTTCTAACCATCATGAAATGAAATGTTGGGCATGATATGGTTCACAAAAGCCAAAAGCCCATTTCTGAAAGTTGGGCTCCGCAGAAAAGGTCAAGGATTTGGCATTGCTCTAAAATGTAGTGAAATTGTTGAATCGATTCGGCTGTTGTTGGTATATGCAGACAACATAATCATTAAATGTAGTGAAATTGTTGCGAAAGGATTTGGCAGGAGCTCTTCGAATTATCACAGTCAAATCACGCGTCAGAAGGTCCTCTGGCGAGCAAATAAAGACAAAATCAAAAAAACTACTTCTTAATTACTGCTGAACGAAATGTCGCCTTAGGGGCTAGAAATAAGGCTTTCGAATGTTAATCTGCCTTTTCAGTGTAGCTCCCACTGAGGTACCAGACCTTCCCTCACCGATTAGATAAAAATCATGAAAATGAATTCTTACACAATTTATTAGCTACTGACGCTATGTCTTCGTGTCAACAACGCTTTTACGGTTCACATTGTATGGAAGCGTTTTTGCTGCTAGACTTATTCTTGTTCTCATTTGATTCAATATGTGCTCCAAGAAAAACCCCTTCTGGAGCGTGATTTGGCTGTGATAATTCATAGAGCTCCTGCCAAATCCGTTCGCAACAATTTCACTACATTTAATGATTATGTTGTCTGCATATACCAACAACAGCCAAATCGATTCAACAATTTCACTACATTTACAAAATCAGTTTGATAGCCAAATCTAATGGAACAATTTCACGACATTTTAGAGCAATGCCAAATCCTTGACCTTTTCTGCGGAGCCCAACTTTCAGAAATTTCACAACTTTTTCCAAGGGTTTCCCTTCTACAATATCGTCAAGCTCTGAGAGTCAAGTTGTTTTTTTTTTCGAAAACATAGTGGTAGAAATGATGAAACAACCCGCTCCGCTGCTAAGACTGCAAGATATGTAATAGTTGCAACGCGGCTCCCTACAAATAAGATAGCATTCATTTCCGAGCTACTCGCAGTCGTATTATCACTATCGTCGATGCGAAGCGGTTGTTTTTCGAAAAAAAGCAACTATCAAAATGAAGAAATCATTCTCAAAACCGCACCATTCCTATGATATAGAAGCCCAACCCTGCGAGTAGTGGGGAAATGGAGGATACTTTTCGAATTTAAAAGTCGAAAAAAATGGAGAAATGAGTTTTAAAATGACCCAATTGTACAGGGTCTAGGCACTATCCTAGGCGGGGGGGGGGCACCCACCATTCAAGACAAAAATGAAATGAACCGCCAATTGGTAAGGCTACCTGTCGAAGAATTTCCATAGAGCCCTCATAAAAACAATGATTGATAGCGCAGTAACAGGCATCTTTTATCAGAGTTTTTCATCATTTCCATGAGTAAATCTTGGGTGGCCCCGCCACGTCTAGGATAGACCCAAGGTCAGCCGCTCTAGCCAAACGTCACCGATTCATGCTGATGTGGCTCGTCTGCGCCGGCCCATATGTCTGATTCGGAACAAGAACGATAGTTAAAGGCAGTGGTCACGATGAAAAACGTCATCGAAAAAACTACAAAAATCAGCTTAGATCGAAAACAGCTGAAAAACTAGGAAGGTAGCGCGGTGAAAAACGGTCTAGAATTAGAGTTTCTAGGGCCTAAAGAAGCCAGTTCGTGCACACGTGCACAGCGATGACGAAAAAGATCGCAGTCTCATGCCGAGCAGTCAAAAATCACCGACATTCAGAGGACGAATTAAATGCAAATTTAACGAATAAAAACAGTTGAACAATGAAAGCATCACTTCAGTCAATGTTCTTGACTAGATAAGTACATAAATTCGAAGGTTCATTAATTGAAATTCAATTTCAAGCCAGCTGATTTTCTTGCTACAAGAGGCCATTGATGCCGATGATCAGGAGGGGGCTAGTCCACCATCAAAAGACAGGAAAGTTCACGCTTCAGAATTTGGCCCAAAACTGTGGTTTTTTCTGCGAATTTTTCTTATAGGTCCTACTACTCGAGACCCAGAAAAAGGGTTTAGAGAGAAAAAGACGACAAGCATATGTGATCGCGACCACTGCCTTTAAGTGCGCCAGAAGAGGGCTACCGTAATCTTAGAAATGATGTTATTCGGCTCTCGTAAACAATTTTGATGATACCCAATTGATCAAGGGTAAAGTATAAGAGAAGTGAAGAGCGGTGTGTCTTGATTCACACACCGTCCTTCTCCAGAGGTCAGCAGTTGAGGATCTGCCTGGACTACAAAGCAGGTACCAGCACCACCGGTGGTGAAGATGTAGCGAATTCGGAGTCAGAACTTAGAAAATTTTAGAGCCAACTCGAGTGAGATTACGGTAGCCCTGTTCTGGCTCACTTAACTTTCGTTATTGTTGATTCGGAGGCATGGCTTGCATATGGTGTCCTGGACATTAAACTGAGATCATGCGCACGTCGCTTGATGTCCTGCACACTCCTACTAAGGTCCTACACACATTCCATGACGTGCTGCTCATCCTTACAGGGTTCCTGCACAAGCTTCATGATGTCCTGCACACTTTTACTGAGGCCCTGTACACATTCCATGACGTCCTTCTCATCCCTACTGGGGTCCTGCGCAAGTTCCTTGATGTCCTGCACACTCCTAAGGTCCAGCACACGTTCCATGATATTCTGCGCACTCCTACTAAGGTCCTGCACACATTCTTCGACGTCCTGCACACCCCTACTGGGGTCTTGCACAGGTTCCATGATGTCCTGCGCACTCCTACTGAGGTCCTGCCCAGGTCCCATGATGTCCTGCACACTCCTAAGGTCCAGCACACGTTCCATGATATTCTGCGCACTCCTACTAAGGTCCTGCACACATTCTTCGACGTCCTGCACACCCCTACTGGGGTCTTGCACAGGTTCCATGATGTCCTGCGCACTCCTACTGAGGTCCTGCACACATTCTACGACGTCCTGAGCACCCCTAATGAGGCCCTGCACAGGTCCCATAATGTCCTGCACACTCCTACTGAGGTCCTGCACACATTCTACGACGTCCTGCACACCTCTAGGGGGGTCCTACACAGGTCTCTTAATGTCCTGCACACTCCTAATGAGGTATTGCACACATTCTACGACGTCCTGCACACCACTACTGCGGTCCTGCCCAGGTCCCATGATGTCCTGCACACTCCTAAGGTCCAGCACACGTTCCACGATATTCTGCGCACCTCTACTAAGGTCCTGCACACATTCTACGACGTTCTGCACACCTCTAAGGGGGTCCTACACAGGTCTCTTAATGTCCTGCACACTCCTAATGAGGTCTTGCACACATTCTACGACGTCCTGCACACCACTACTGCGGTCCTGCACACGTCCCATGATGTCCTGCACACTCCTACTGAGGCCCTGATTCCATTCTACGGCGTCCTGCACACCCCTACTGAGGTCTCACATAGTCAACCGACACTTCAGCACACCCTGCGATGCCTTCTTATCGATGGTGCGCTTGGAACGAATACGCGCCGCGGTCAAGTACATCAATCCCGCACAGCGTCCTCTTCCGAGCCGGGCGTTTAAAGTACACCACCCTGGAGAGCAAGGTGTTTATATGGAGTCTAAGAAAACAATGACTGATAACGAAAAACCCACCATTTTCATGAATTAATCTTGAGAGGCCGGTTTCCGAGTTTGAAATGCCCATTACGGGCCCAGAAGTCATTATGGTGAGTTCTGACAATTATTTTCGTCATTCCCGTGGCCGATTACATCTATTCACAATTTTTCGAGCGATTTGGTCCACGCCTCCCAAAAAAAATTGGTTTTCGACGGACGGAAGTGGAGGCGGAGGCCATGGCGGTGGCGTAGGCGGAGGCGGAGGCGGAGGCGGGGGCGGGGGCGATGGTGGAGAACGTTTTTGCGTACTTTGAGAGGTCATAACTTTAGAAAACGGGGACCAGTTGGGATGAAAAGTTGCACACATATGTAATTTCTTGCAGCGCATCGAATGGTGTACAGCTCATACCTCTGGTGACGGTATGAATAGGTGATCTCATTGTAGGGCATCCGCGCGGGAAGAGATCAAAGCCAAATCCTGGTGCGCGCTTCGCGCGCACCACAATTTTCTTTTCAATGCCGTTCTATCACCTACCGGAATCGCATCTGGATCACCATTCCGGAGTTAAATGAAACGAAGTGACAATTGGGAAAACTTTTTTGTGCATAACTGAATATAAGAGTGGCCTCTTGCACACGTGCTTTTGATAGCGGGCTTCAACTGAAAAAAACATTCATTCAGAAAAAATAAGAGTGATTGGGCCAAACTACTTGAAATTCTCATTTTTCTGATGCTAAAAGACTACTGCGCATCTTTTGTGCATGGCCGTAACCTGCAAGATTCATATTTTGAAAAAATACCCACTCCACAATATGAAAGGGCTCGATTTTTACAAACCTTGTACTGGCGATAAGTTTTCACCTATAACGGTAGAAACATTCCTTTCAGTTAATTAAAGGCAACGTACACGCTCAAAAACGAAATCAATGTATCAAGGCCTTGAATCTCATAGTATAGAGAAACGCGGAAAGTATATGAAAAAAACGTCTGAAATGATGACATAAAGATTTTTTCTGTTCTGGTTCTCAAGTGGACGAGTTGCACAACCCTGCCATAATTAGCGGAGTCAGCGACAAAGTGGTTGAGATAATGGTGCTAATAGACTTGTAGGGCCTTTACTGAGAAGCGTGCGACGCTGGATGCGTCGAAAACGAGCTAAGAGGACCGAGGACCGAGTTCGAGCATCTATTCCAAGGGGGCTGGTATTCAGGTACTGAACGGTTATTGAAAGTGGGCGGGAAACGGATGATTTAGTGACTCAGTATGGCTCGAATCATGTTTAGCAGGCATTTGCGCCAAGTTTCGGCTAAGCTGCGACCCCACCTGTTGACTTAATTCTTGAAAAAAATGTGAAATATGTCTTTGATCGTCTTGCCAAAAATAGAAATTAAATTTGTATTCAGCCCACCGAATAACTCAGGGCGACTATTACTACTCAGAAAAGCCCTGCATTCAAGGCGTGTCAAATATGCATCCAACTCCAGTAACCACTCCCCACACAACGCTCAATCGCAGGGGCGCGTGCTTTAAAGGCAGTGTTCACGATAAAAATCGTTTTTTCTGTTTTTCCTCCTATCTTGAAAACGGCCCCATACTGATTCCAATGATGTCTCTGAAATCGTACAAGACCTTCTGGGAACGGAGTTATGGTCCCTCAAAATATGAGCTAAGGAAACATGGTGGACGAGTTGTCCGAGGCTCGTAACTTCCGTCTTTTGCCGCCGATGTATGCGAGCTGACCTGAGTAGTGAGAGAAGTTGAGAATGAAGGGAAGAACGGGGCTAATGATTGAAAATCATCGCTCATTTCACGATCTCGAGCATTCATTTGTTCACGTCGGTGGGCGTGTGATGCGCTTTTGGGGTTTTCAATGCGCTCGAAGTTGCAACTTCGGGCTCTTTTAGGGCTCTTCCTGGCTCGTTTTCATGCGTTCTTTCCAAGTCAACGTTACAGTGTGCCCTTCCAGTACCCATTCCTGGTGGAAACTGAAGCACATTTTTTATCGTGAACACTGCCTTTAAACAACAGCACGTACTGCAAAAATTTATCGCAGTAGCACATGCTGTAAGGCGGTCCAGCGCTGTCGTAGCAGTGCACGGTCACGCGACGCGGCTGGTACACCGACATGTGACGCGGCCAGTTCGCTCAGCACGATTCTATGGCATCTAGTCCCCGATCGGTACGGGACGGGTTAGAGTGAGACTATGGGGGTACGAGATAAAGCGCTATTCATACCAGTCAACGCCAGCGCGACACGCGCGGGCATGCCGTTGGAGAATGAACGGCTTGACGCCTCGCCCGCGCGTGACGCCCACTCTGCCATTGCCACTTCTTTAACAACTTTTTCCTCATTTTCATTGTTAATCATTCTCCAATTGTATTCCGTTCCCTTCTGATTCCAAGGCCCCTTCTAATCCGCTCCGCCACAGCGTTGCCGCTGAGGTATTCATAGTCTTCGCATGCTGCACGACGCACGTAGAAAGTATTCACACTCCAACGCCTCGCCCGGGCGTGACGCGTGCGCCGCGCTGGCGGAAGGAGTATGAATAGCGCCCAAGAGTGGTTGTGCCCATTGGTTCGTTGGGGTGGAGACAGCGGTCCGAGAGGTGAAGGTTACTGAGAATACCTGAGTGGGAAATGGTGAAGGTTCCTTATAGACTTGCACGGAAAGTTTTCCAGACGATTTTTGGAAAAGTACCTGTTCTTCGCTTATAACATTTTTGATCTTTACGATGAATCTTTGAGCGGAGCTGTTTCAAAAATCTTCATAAAATTTTGCGGCATTAAATAATGTTTTCAATTTGAGAAAAATACTTTTCCAATCTCTCAGCCAATTTCAATTTATGGAAAAACGTTTCTCTCATCAAAAGCAATTAGTTTTTCGTCTATTACTTTTTTATCCTAGAAGATAGCCTTTTGGTAAAGGTTGTTCTCGGAATCCCCACATAACATTTTGCATCGAATATTTTGGTTACAAACAATACGTTTCCGCTCTTCCAGCCGATTTCTGTTTACAAAGTGCGTTCTTCGCCTGAAATTATCGGTTTTCCGTCCACAGCTTTTTTGTGCTTGGAGATAGGCCTTTGGTGAAGGTAGTTTTCGGAATCTCGATTTCTCCCTCTATGTATCTTCAGAGGTTAAAGAGTTGTAGGCGAAAAAACCGGCGTTTCGTGAAATGAATTAGGCTGAAGGATCGAGAAAATATTTTTCCAAACTGGAAACACTAGTCGACGCAATATTCCATCGAGATGCCGAAAACAACCTTCACCAAACGCCTATCTCCGAGCACAAAAAGGTTGTGGACGGAAAACCGATAATTTCAGGCGAAAAACGCACTTTATAAACAGAAATCGGCTGGAAGAGGGGGAACGTATTTTTTGAAACTGAAAACGCTTTTCGATGCAGACTTTTACGGGGATACCGAAAACAACATTTGCCCACAGGTGAAGGTTGGTGGAGTACCTGGCTCCACCCAACGAAGCTATGGTTGTGCCTGGGTCTCTGCCGCCCTCGTATATATCGTGTCTGCAGGCACGAAGGAGAAGCGGATTGAAAGAGGCATTGGACGTGAATTTTAAGTGAATGAATTAGATTAATCGACGAATTCTTCAGTTTCGCCTCTCTGGAATACTGAGAATGAATGAGCTATTTGAATAAGCCCTTTCATAAATTTCCGAATGAATAATTTTTTTGGACTCGGCCTTTCTAAAAGTTGTGGAATGAATGAATCAATGCAGATACGACTTTTTCTAGAACTTCCCAATGGGAAATTTATTCCGAGCTTGCCAACCTGTAATCTTTCAATGAATGAAAAATTTTAGAACATGTCCTCTATTCATTTCCAAGGAATCTTCGTAAGTTAATGCCAATATTCGAAATATTAATTTTTTGAGTAGTTCTTGATTCATACGGAGAAATTAATCAGCAGCTGCTTCGGCATCTGACTATTTGAAAAACATACAAGGAATTCGTTCAAACATCAGGAAACTCCCCAACTTCGACTTCACAAAAAGACCGAATATCAGAAAGAGCGACAATTTCATTCTTCGAATGAATCGAATAGGCGAATGACCCAGAAAAAGATTTTAGAATTGAATTGATTCCTGAACGAATTTTGAAACTAGAAAAACAAAAGTACTTGCGACTTATCGCAGGTTATTTGAGTTACATACGTGCAACATCTCGACGGGATACCGTGTGCAGTGCTCTCCGATACTTTGCATCTAACTCTATCGTAGCTAGATATGTCGCAAGTAACTTAAAGGCACAGTCCAACCTCAGAATCGTTTTCCTGATTTTCTCACTATCTTCAAAACGGTCCCACGCTGATTCCAATGATGTCTCTGGCAACGTACAAGACCCCCTCGGAACGGAGTTATGGCCCCTTAAAAACTGAGCTGCGAAAGCATGGTGGACGAGTTTTCCGAGGCTTGTAGCTTCCGTCATTTGCAACCAATGAATGCGAGTCAGCCTGAGTAAAGAGAGAGGTCGAGAATGAAGGGAAGAAAGGGGCTACTGACCGAAAATCGTCGCTCATCTTGCCACTATTGAACTCGAAAGATCGTAAAAGGGGCGTGCCAAAGTGGCTTCCCTATGTGGGCGCCCCAGAGTGGCTTCCTCCTATATCTCGCTTATTCCGAGGAACTGAGAGTTCACACTTGGCAGGTGCAGGTAAAAGGCATTGGGTCTACTCCATATGGAAATCTCAAATTTCGAACACTTGAAAGTCATTTTTTCGAATATTCGATTCATTCGAAATTTGGAATTACTCGGTCTTTGGAATTTTCGGTGTAGTAGAAAAATCAAAATACTCGCTTCATTTGAAAACTTGGAATACCTGGGAGGTCTAGTGAAACCGTGATTGGGTTCCCCCTGCGTGTTTTGTCCTCTTGTATGAATCCAATGCGTTCTGCGATGGTACGTAAAGACACCTCCTCAGGCACTCCATGGGGACGGCCGCCACACTTTTAAGGCCGCCGTGGTGCCATGTCCCACTGTCCATGGTGGTGTGGACCGTGGCGCTGGGGTCACCCCCCCCCCCCGTGGGTGACCCTTGTGGGATGTCCCCGGGTCCTCTGTGCGAATCCGGAAACGCCAAAAATGGACATGGACAGCTTTTGAGCCGCTTATGGACAAATTTTGCACCGCTAGGGGGGCGTGGACCGACAGATTCTACCGGAGGACGCCGATCCGCGCACCTTTCGACATCGATGCGCTGATCGGAGGCGCGGCTCGGCGGCCAATGGTGTGGCTGCCGTAGCCCCCGAGTGCCTGAGTCTAGTCGCCGTCGCGTGGTGTGGCTGGAACGTCGCGGCGCGATGGAGCGCGCTCTTCACAGTACACATCCACCGTTATTCGCATCGTAACTAGGCCCTAGCCGCGCCGCGCGACGGCGACTAGTGGTATCTTTACTCCGACATTCGGACGGTTCAACTGACTTACTTGACTTAAATCGGTTGGCTTTCGCCTGGCGCGGTCATTCCGCATCTTCACCGAGGTGTGCCGTCCTAGTAGTCAGCCGTGTCCATTTGTCACGGTCCTCAGCCACAATTTGAACACAATCCATCCATTGATTACTATTCCACTTCCTGCGAAGTAAAACATCGCGCCTGAATTGCCCTTCAATGCCGAGTGATTTCAAATCCTCCTTCACCACATCCGTCCAACACTTTCGCCTACGTCCAGGCGGCCGTTTCCAGACAGGACTTGGAAGCATCTTCAGAGCGTGTTGAACAAGACGATCTGGCGGTCTTCTTAAAATATGCCCCAACAGACGAAGACGACCTTCCGTTGCCGCTTGAGATGGCATTGGGAGATGTTGGCACCTCCCTCGTGTCAAACGTAGATGTAAGGCGTCAATCTCGTTGTAGAGATCTTTGTTGTGGCACATCCGCGGCCAGAAATATCCGAGCAAACGTCTTAACAGCTTCCTCTCCGTGCAATCCAACCTTTCCATCCGCGTCTTCGGTGCTGCCCACGTCTCCGATCCGTACATCATGATAGGGCGAATAGCGGATAAGTAGACGCGCAACTTGACTTCCTTCGCGATGGGGGTAGACCACAAGTACTTGGTCAGAGAATTGAATGCAGACGTAGCTTTCGCACATCGTTGTTGAATATCCGCTGCATAACTACCATCGTTCTTCAGCAAACAGCCCAAATAACAGTAATCGTTCACCAGTTCGATACGTTGTCCGTCCACACAAACTCCCGTAGAAGGCCTCTGAGAGACCCACATCTGCTTGCATTTGTCCGGACGAAGACGAAGTCCATAGGCTGCCGCATACTTCGAAACGAGGTTCACAATCCTTTGCAGTTTTGCGTTGTTTTCAGCGAATAACACAATGTCATCGGCGTACTCCAGGTCGACAAGGGAGCGTCCTGATGGTGTTAGGACCACGTCCGCAGGAAACTGTTCTGCAACTCTACGCATGATGTCATCAACGGCAAAGTTGAATAGGAAAGGTCCTGCTACAGCTCCTTGCCTTACTCCTGTTCTCACCTCGAAAGCTGACGTAAATCTGACAGGCGTGCGAACTGCTGCTGTTGTTCCTTTGTTCATGTCCTCGATTAGTCGAACATACTTTTCCGGGACTCCATCTGCTCGCAGAGCGTTGAGCAATCGATCACGATGAGGAGAGTCGAATGCGGCTTCAAAGT